>VXBW01008314.1:3277780-3358292 GCA_013400375.1 Thinocorus orbignyianus | reverse complement strand
TGGTCTCGAACCTGATCTTCTCCTACTATGGGCAGTTCTCCATTCTCAGAGCCCCTGGTTTTACCTACTGTGACTTGGGCAGTGCAGTTAGAGCCCTTGCCAGTGAAGACTGAGGCAAAAAAGTCATTCAGTACCTCAGCCTTATCCATATCCTGGGTGGCCAGTTCTCCTGTTTTCTTCTGGAGAGGGCCCACAGCCTCCCTAGTCCTACCTTTTTCCCTGACATAGCTATAGAATTTTTTCTTATTGCCCTTGATGTCGTTGGCCAGATTCAGTTCCCTTAGGGCTTTTGCCTGCCTGATATGGTTCCTGCCCACTCGGACAGTTTCTCTATATTCCACCCAGCCCACCTGTCCTTGCTTCCACCCTCTATAGGCCTCCTTTTTGATTTTAAGCTTATCTGATACTTCCTTATTCATCCACGCAGGTCTTCTCACTGTTTTGCCTGACTTCATCTTTTTTGGGATGCACCTCTCCTGAGCCTGGAGGAGGTGATCCTTGAACACTAGAACATGCCCAAGATGTTCTCAAAAGCTTGGGGTTACAACACAGATCTTGCAGGATCCACCCTTTGTGGAACTGTCAAGAGACCAGCAGATACTCTTGAACATCTGAGATGTCACGAGATGTTTGCGCGTGGGCAAGTGCATTAAGTGGCAGATCTCTGTTGAGTAGGCTAATGCGAGCTTAGACTTGCAGACATGACTAAATATATCCCCCTTAATCTGAAGCTGAATTCTTCCACATCTTACAGTCTGGAAACAGGAAGAATCTGTTCTCTGATTCTTCAGTGGGATGCTAACTTGAGAGCATAAAGATGATAATTTGAGCCCATGAAATCATCCCCTTCTAGATGTGACTATGCCACTGAGAACTGTTACTGCTGCTCTGCACTCAGAGGGATTGAATGAGAGTCCTGGAATCCACTTTGGGTAAAATCAACAAGGTTCGGTTAAACCATCTTGGTGTTGGTGACATCTTCAGACTGGTGTAGGTGTGCCCCACGGGGATTGTCTGTCCATCTCTTTCCAGTGTAGTCCGTTCCACCACTGAATTAACAGAAGGAAATCCCACCAGTCTGCAAATTTTGGGCTGAATTAAATGTCAGCTTGTTTTCACTGTGGTGGAAAAATAGTACTTGGAACGGTAAGAAGTTAGGGTGAATATACTTGCTTTTGAAATGAGTTTCTTACTGGAATGATAAAACCCTCTAGACTAGGCACCATTGTTTTCCTGGAAAGTTAGGTACCGTTATTTTTTTTCATATGACTGATTAGCGTCTTCCAGCATCTGACAGTGTTGCCTTTCCCATTTGGTTGATTTGGGGATAAGAGGTGGAGAAACAGCTCAGAATTTCACGCTGCTTTCCCAGCCGAGGACTGTCTCACCTCCTGTAGCTGCCACAAGATGACTGAGCCTTCTGCAATGGTTCTTTCCAAGAAAAAAGAAAGTAGAGGAGAAATACCATGTTAGCCGTAAGCACGGATTTGTGTCTCTCAATTTCCTGAGCTCATATATTTTGCAGTTCTCCAGGAGAAGCAAGCAGATGTTTCATCTAGGCTGATTCTATGCTATTTGTTTAGCTATTGAGCTGAAGAAATGTTTTACAGGAAGAGGACTTAGGCTAAAATAAACAAGTGTGCAAAAGCTTCGAGTGCTTGTAGCCGTTATACAGATGATAACATTTAATACCTGTCATATTCGCATCACTTCTGTTGTGGAAAGCAGAGTGTTTGGGCCTGTCTTCTTAGCTAAATTTTTATGCATTCATAACCCTGTATGTAAGATCCTAGTAATTAAATAAACCCTGGCTGGATGAAAAGAAGCCAGCATGGAAATACCTAAGCTCCGTGTTTTCCTTTTTTTGCAGCCCTATGATGTAAATTTACAAGTTACGTCAGTGTTGTCCAAACTCTCCTTGTTTCCCCATCCTCACATACATGAATACCTTTTGGATCCTTACGTAAACCTCGCTTCTGGCTGCAGGTCTCTCTTCTCTGTTATTGTCAGGGTGAGTAAACACACGAGCAATATTTACATATGGCTATACAAGTGATATATTTTGTAACTTTGTAGTTAGGGGTAGCAGTTTCTGGCCAGTTGAAGTTGGGAAATGGTTTCTCGCAGAAAATAGATACTTATGCTCTGGATTTGAAAATCAGAATTCCGCCTTTTCTTCCCAAAACATTGAAAAATTAATTTCCCAGCGTTTATTTTCATTCTGCACATCTTGAAAATTGTTTGTTTGTTGAGTTTCATTGTGTAGATGCAAAATACGCCTTCTGGCAGGGAGGTTGCTTTAAACTGGGCTCGGTCAGGTTGTTGTCCCTTGCAGTGCTGTACGAACAGGCCACGTACAGGTTTACACCAGGATGGGAAAGGTGGCTTTGATTTACACACAAGCAAAGTACGCTCCTGAATACCCCAAACCTGGATAATATATATGCTCATCTTCTTATTTTTTTCTGAGGAAAGCTGTTCTTGACAATGAAGTCCTGGGTTTATCCAAAGTCCTCTTCCTTTTCCTCTCTCATTCCATCTCTTCCTGCCAGACTTTCATCCTAGAAGTGCTGGCTGGGTGCCTGTCACTCTGCAGTCTCCTCAGTCAGAGATCCCTCGCCTGCCCCACGCACCAGCTGTTATTAAGCTGGTCAGGAGCCTATTAACAGTGCTTGCCCAATGCTAACGGAGGGCTTAGCTCCCTATTTCCCAGCAGCCCTCTCCATTTTAAAAGCTAATCTTTACTCTCTCCACTTGTGCTTTCCTAAACCCAGGAATTTACTAGTCAGTTGCCTGCGTCAATATTTACACAAATGAATCGTTGACATAATTAAAATAAGTAATAACACTTGTGACAACAGCTAGTAAGGCTCAAGAGTTCCTATCCTTTTGTATCTCTTTCTCCACTAACTTATCCTTTTTTGGGGGCTGAGCAGCTGCTCTGCCTGTTGTTTTGTGAGCCTGTGGAGATGCTGAAGTGGGTCTGCATCCTGGGGACCGAGGGCTGTCATTTAACCGTACTGCCAGGCACTCTGCAAAGGTGTGAACTTTGTGTGTTGATGGCATTGTGCTTTACAGGTCGTTGGGGACCTCATGGTTAGAATCCAGCGCATCCCAGACTTCACCCCCAAACTTCTGCTGGTCAGAAAACGCCTGCTGGGCTTGGAGCCAGAAGGGCCCATGTGAGTAAATACGGTGCATCTTCTCCAGGTCTCACGGCTGGTTTCTGTGTGTGTCAGTCCTGATTCTCTGCTGGTTTTTTTCATAGAACCATAGAATGGTTAGAGTTGGAGGGGACATTAAAGATCCTCCTGCCATGGGCAGGGACATCTCCCACTAGACCAGGTTGCTCGAAGCCCCATCCAGGCTGGCCTTGGACACTTCCAGGGATGGGGCATCATTGCTTTTTTTCCCCTCTCTTCCTCAGCATTGACCACATGACGTTACTAGAGGGCGTGATTGTGCTGGAAGAATTCTGCAAAGAGCTGGCAGCGATTGCTTTTGTGAAGTATCATGCCTCCTCTACACCATAAGCAGCCTTGTGGAGCAGCCGGGCTGTGAAGCCTCCTGGCCTATCCCAGTCTGAAAGACCATTGACTACACCCGGGTGAGAAGAGGTGGTGCCTCCCGGCAAAGGGTTGGTTGACGTTTGGCAGAACTGGAAGAAAGGTTGCTTTCACCAGATGTTGACATTGCAAGAGAGAGGGATTCATATGCACCTAGGAGATGATGGAAGGCATCTGGGGAGACACCAATACACAGCATTTCCAGCCACTGTGTGAAGAGCTGCAAAAGCTGCATGAAGAACCACAGCCATCAGACCTCGGGTGTTCTAATGACAATGTTTAGAGAGTTGGGTCTTTTGTATGTTCTGGGGCTCACCTGCGCCAATTTGCTTTTTGTGACCATATTACTTTTAAAAAGCAAATTAATTTTATAACATTTTTATGTCTTAATTCTTTTTCTTTTCAGTTGGATATATGAAAGGAAATCACAACCATAGTAGGAATGTGTATTATTGAAAATGAAGAGGTTCAAAAAACCCACTGATCCGTATACAGTGGGATACATTAATGAGGAATCATTTTTGGTTTGGTGAATCTTAAAGATAGCTCTGAGCTTAATTCCCCAGTGGGTTTCTCCAGGAGATATAAAAGTATAAAATCAGTACTAGTGGAATTAATCCTCATTCAGCATCACACCCATAACAAATATACCTGAAGCATATATGTTTCCGGCATGTTTGTCTCTGTCATTCCAAGGGATTGCTCTTCAGGTCATCCCTGTGCCTAGATTTGCTTTGGGTTTTTGCTTGTGAACTCTAGTTGCTTGATTCATGTCACCTTTACAGGAAAGTTAATTATAGGTCATTAGTAGTTGTTGCTGAAACAGTATTTTTAATTTCTTTTAAGTTGGTATTTAGCCTGAATTGGCTCAAGAATCTTTTGTGCCTTGAAGATCGGAAGCGTAAACATTCTGTCATTTTTGTTGCTTATTTAACCATCGCAGTAGTGCCCAGCAAAAGATTGACTGATGCCAATTCAGTTAAAGCATTGATACCATGTATAGGACCAAAATTTGCCCCTGCTTTTCCTAGTGCTGAGATGCACAGATGTCTCTCAGTGAATCTGTTTCTATGTGAACGCTTTCAGCCAGGGCAGGCATTTGCATTAGAAGCAGAGGGCTGCTCGGACCTCAGTGTGCTTTGTGTGGATTTCTGCAGTGGGATGGTGGCCTTTGCTGCTCCCTGACACCTGAGCACATCACACATTTACCCTTCACATCACACCGAGTGACTTGGCCAAGAGACCTGTCCTGCTCTCACACAGGAGTGTACAACCTCTCCTCCCACGATGAACGGAGCAGCACAGGCACCAGGGTAGAGTTCAGCTCCTTGTGTTTCCATCGTATTTCTTTGTCTTTCCTCCCGTCCTATTTGCACAGCTAATGTCCATTTCAGATGTGAGCCCTCATACAAAAATAGGGACTCATTCAGTCACCAGAGTTTTTTCTGGATTTACATGACTGTACCTAGAATCAGACTCTGCTCTGGATCCATGCCTTTGAGATATTTTTTTGTTTTGTTTTTAAAATATTTTTGGAACCTGGATGTTGAGCGGCCTTTTAAGTTAGCAGGTTAATTAGAACGGTGTCACATTTAATGGGCTAAATTTATTCTTGTCACAGCAGTGAGGAGGGTCCTGCTGTAAAAGCTCCCAGTACAGGTTCAGCTGGAGAGAGCTGTTCTGGAACTGGGGAACTATTTTGGCAGGTAAAACCTGTATTCAGTGACCCCCGGTACTGGGAGGCTTTTGTACAAAGTGTTGCAGTTATCGAGCAAACAAAAGCTTTTTCTTTTTTTTTTACCCTTTTTTTTTGGTTTTTCTTTTTGAATTTAGCCCCAAAGTATTTTCAGGTCAAAGTAGCATAGCAGGATAAAGTGTAAAAAAAGTGACACTTTCATTTTTGTTCTTTGGAAACCTTGAAAGGAGCAGATAATTTTTGGTGCTAGGTGTTGCAGTCAGTCTGTTAGAAGCTTCATTAACATAACCTACCCGACACATAGTTTGGAACATGTAAGTGTCTGTGCTGAGTGGTGTTTAATACATACATTCGTAATAAATAAGGTCTCAATTCAGCAAAGCAGGTAAACAAAAGCTTAATTTTGAGGATTTTGTTCCTAAATTACAATCTCTTACATGAACGAGTTAAGCTGTTGAGCACAAATGCTGCTGCTTTACTGAATTTGGGTCTGTGTTGGGTTTGCTTGAGTTTAATTACTCTTTCCTCAAATTTTCCATTTTCATTATTTATTTATTTTTTAAAAGTGTACGTGCCAGAATACTTCTAATGTCCCAATTTCAGTGGAAACTGGAAGTGATAATATTACTATAAACGAAAGAGAGAAACTTTAACCAAAGCTTGCGAGAGCATTCCAAACAACAGTTTATGAAGCTGTTCAAAAGATGCCTGGTTTCAAGTGAAAACATTAACATCATTTCTGTTGTTGCTGTTGTTGTTGTCACTGATACCTGAGCTCCTTGTGCTGGAAGGAGTGGTTCCCATCAGCTTCTGGAAGGAACCTCTGCAGCCTCTCTGGCATTTTAAGGCAGAGCAGTCAGCCCAGCTGCACAGGGCATTCCTTCACCCTCAACCATGGGAAAAATAAGTAGATACATCTGTAAGCACTCTGAAATTCAGGATATAGTTTCTCGATCTCTGGCAACATTGGTGATGATCTTGCAAACCAAATGTTACTTAGGTGATGTATTTATAAGACTTGGATCCATCCTGATAGAAGTGAAGAAATCCTTTGAGCTGCTTTAGCCTGAACTGCTTCTGTGGGTGCTGCCTGCACGCCCTTCATTACCATACGTGGTGACAATGACCTTTATTTTTGTAAAAGTGATTTAATCTTCCTTAAGAGATGGAACTCATTGAATTATTTTTTGTGGTGATATTTTTCATGCACTTTTTTTTTTTCCTCTTTTTTTAAATAAAAAGGGTTAGAAGTTAGTTCAGGTCCTTTCCCATCTAGGCATGTCATTGAGGTGCCTGTTTTATTTCTGTGTGTGTGTGTGTTTGTATGTGGTTATTTATTACCCAGAGGTGGACACCTGAGAAACGCTCTGGCCTGAAGCTCACAGCACCTGTGGATCCTCCAGATGTCAGTGGGAAATGCAAGTGCTTATCACCTTAGGAAATGTGGCCCCTAGTATTAGATGGAAATACTTGAGAGGTAATAGTAGAATAATTTTTTATTTCCAAAAAGCAGATCCAAACCACATTTTAATCATGATGCACATGTCTGTACATAGACACATTTTTAGTTTTTTTTTTCCATTTGTAGTATGTATTTGATTTAGACTCCAATATAGAAGATTTTGTAATAAGCCATGTGCTAGCTCTGGTAGAACAAGTTTGCCCTTAGTTTCTCATATGATTGTAATATTCCTGGTATTCGGATCCTGTCTGTGTAATGTTCTTACTATGTATTTGTCTGTGCAATATAAAAGCTGTGACTTGAGACACAGCTTGAGTCTGGTTGTACATCACCTATGTATATATATATACATATGTGTATATATATAAAAGGACCAGAATCCCCAGCTTGCTTACACTACGATTAGTGTAAAGATTGTCACACTTGATTTTACAGGGCACAAAGAATCATGGAATGGCTTTGCAAGTGCATGGTATTTTCTACCATAACCTGCAGTGTAATTTCACAGGTGATGTTTTATTACGCTAAAAGAAATGCTAAAGCAGAAGTGCTGGGTGAAATCCAAGGATTGGGGAGTGGACTTGGGGTTACATGGAAAAATCCATATCTGATATTGCATATCATACAGGGGTTTCAAACCGTGATCCTCAATGCTTTCTGTGCCCTATAAAATAGTGTGACTATATAAAATATATACTCCTTGTTTTGCCTCCTGCCTTGTTTACATTAAACAGAGGATATTGAGTAAAATTTTTCTATTAAACTTTGTGTAGGTCACTTACTGACAGTGTTGCCAAGGTTTTGCAGGTGTGGGATTTCCAATGAGGAGCTGTCGAAACAGATACCTTACCAGACATACGTTACATTCTTTGAAGGAGGTTGTGATAAAATCCAGCTTTTTGTGCTAAAGAAAATGCATGGAGGATTAAAAGGGATATTCTTAAAATAAATTAATTTCAACGAAGCCACTGCTTCTGTTATTACAGATTTTGTAACAGCTTTTGTATGGATGACCTTGGGACAGAGAATGTTTTAGCATTTTATGTCGTGCCTTTGATCCTGAAGTCCTTTCACTTAGAGTCTGTCACCGCAGCATCTTCTGGGATAAACCTGTTTCCCGCAGGGTGCTGTGCAGGGCTCAGCGTGAATCAGCACGCTCTGGGCCCAGGAAAATTGGAAGCGAAGGGAAATGGCCAGGATGGACTCATCCCCATCACAGATCGACGTCTGCTCTTCCTGAGAGCTCTCATATCTTCCAAGATTGCAGCTGGTCAGGATCTTGGGTTTGTGTTGCGTTTGAGGGCAGAGCGTGTCAGCCCCAGCGTTAGTTTATTGAATTGGGTGGAAATGTCAGGTACATGAGTAAGCAGCTTTTACACATACCCTTTTATGTATTTTGAAAATGTATTTGTTGGGTATTTTTTTCTTAGTATCTCATCTAGTTTTGGTGTCCTTCATGTTTTCATCAGCCTTTTAAAAATCTTATCGCTATGTGGGATCCCCTTGGAGGGCTACACTTGGATGTTGAGCTCTTTCTGCTTCTCGGTATTTAACAGCTGCAAGTGCTCTTGCATCTTTAACAAGGAGAGCGCTGCAGCAAGATGATACACTTGACAGCTTTTTTTATAGCTCTCAGCATCTTTCCCCCATCCTTTTGGGCCTCGGAGATTGTCATCTCCCACCCCAGATCATTTATTTGCTGTGCCTGCATGAGGCGCGTAGAGATTCAGGGACACTTTGCTTCTTCGAGCAGTGAGGAGGCTGTAGCAAAATTGCGCATTTTATATCTTCTTGTATTTTTTTCTTACTTTGATATCTCTGAAACGACTGGGTTATTGAAGCATGATAATCATTTGGCACTTGGATTCTGATGCAAGACCTGGGGCCTCTACACACTATTGGGAAAAAAACCCGGAGCGTTGTCAGCGTGTGGTCCCTACTTCATTAACTCGTTTTACAGATTCTCGGTTGAGGTTCTCAAAGCAGGTACGAGTAATGTGGGATCTACTGAATTTGTTAACCTTTAAATATTAACAGAACTGGTGCTGTCAAAGCCTCAAGGATTTTTCTAGTTTGGCGTGTGATCCAGTTGGATTAAGGTGGATTAATGCTCAGAGAAGTGAATCTGTCACAACTTGCATCAGCCCTTTCAGCCTCAACCCGTATGTTCCTGGTGCGTCCTTTAGCAGCCGAGGTTCCCTTTGGAGGGTGAGAATGAGAACTGAGGAGCAATTTAGGAACTGAGTGAAGCATATGGTGGATTAAAGTTTTCAGGTGTCAGAAGCTTCTTGGGAACGCTGAGAAAGTAAGTAAGTGTGGAAAGTCAAATTTTACAAGTTTGCACCGGTTGCTGGCGTTGCCTTTGGAGTCAGATCTGTGGGGATAAAGAGATGCATCTTGGAAGACAGTACCTCACCAGGCTGTTGTGATTGCCCTGGGTAGGCTGGTGTGTATATTCTGAACTCCACTTCATTAAATTCCTGCTGGTTATTACAATAAATGCTTCTGGTGATAGAAAATCTGCTAGAACAGCGCTGTGGAGCTGAAAACTTGTCAGTGTCTTGTAACTTTGATGAAGTGGACACATCTTGCTGGCTTTGCCTTTCTGCCCTACAGCATCATAATTCAGGAGGGGTTTGTACGGTGTCCCTTCCCTCTGGTAAAACATTTTATGAACTGAAAAAACACAGAAATGCATGAAAGGAAGGACCCCATTACAGCGCTAGGCTGTAGGAACATGAGGAAAAGCCTATTTTTCTCAACCACCTTTCTTTTCCAAAAAGGCAAACCTCATTATATTCTAAAGTGAACAGTTCTCTGAAATAAGAAGCGTTGCAAAGAAGGAGGGAATCCTCCACACAGAGCCCAGGGTGGGAAGTATAAACCTGCTTTAGAAAGTTGCACTGGGGGCAGTGGAACCGGGACATTTGCATCAGCTGTTTCCAGATGTTGAGCTTCCCGTTTCCAGTTTGGAGAGATGAAACAGCTGAAAATGGAAGCCTTTGTGCTAAGTAACATCGTGTCCCAAGACACAGGAGGTTCTGCAGAAAACAGCAGAAGATACGAAAGTGATTTAGGAGAGGCGGGCAACAGAGGTAACTAAGTTTAGCATAATTAAATTACGGCTTGGGGTTAGAGGAATATTACTTCCCAATAAAAAGATTTGAAAGCTTTAAGCACCAGGACTGAAGGAATTACGGAGCCTGATTTAGAGGAATGCAATTAAGAATGAAGTAATGTCATTGAGGGAAACTGATATTCACTGTCAACGAAAACTTCCTGACCACGAATGCTGCTGGAGCAGGAGAAGTGGAAGGAGCCTGTGGCTTTGCACTTTTAAAGCCAGTCTGGGCAAAACATAGAATGTTACAAGAGGAAACCAGCCTGTGGGGGGGAGGTGAAGTGAACGTACATTTACATCCTCTAACGGCTCTTGAATCATAGAATCATAGAATGGTCAGAGTTGGAAGGGACCTTAAAGATCATCCAGTTCCAACCCCCCTGCCGTGGGCAGGGACACCTCTCCCTAGAGCAGGTTGCTCCAAGCCCCATCCAGCCTGGCCTTAAACACTTCCAGGGATGGGGCATCAACAACTTCCCTGGGAAACCTGTTCCAGTGCCTCACCACCCTCACAGGAAAGAACTTCTTCCTAATATCTCATCTAAATCTCCCCTCTTCCAATTTAAAACCTTTCCCCCTCGTCCTGTCACTAGACTTCCTGATGAAGAGTCCCTCCCCAGCTCTCCTGTAGCTCCCTTCAGATACTGGAAGGCTGCTCTCAGGTCTCCCCGGAGCCTTCTCTTTTCCAGGCTGAACAGTCCCAGCTCTCTCAGCCTGTCCTGAATGACTTGTGTGTGTTTGGCTGGAGAGCAGTGAGACGGCCTGATCCACTTGGGCATCTCCTGTAAATCAGGAAAGTTGCTGCAATCTGAGAAATGTAATTTTCACCCTTCCAAAATGCAACTGGCTTCCATAAGAAGCTCTTTGCGGTAGCGGCACCCATTACCGGCCGTGCGGGCTGATTAGCGGGGCCGGGGTCACCCCATGCTGAGCTGCCTGAGAGAGAAGAGACAAATCACCTGCGCTGTGACGCGGCAGCATCCTTCACTCCAGAGACCCACTTCTGCTTCCCTCATCTCCGCACCCCCAGGAAGCACCTGTCAAGTTTGTATTCCTTACTTCGGGTCATGAATTTTTATTTCCTAAGGTTTCTGGAAACATCCATTTTTACTGTTAGCAGGATATTCATCGACACTGTGTGTATTTCCAGACAGTTTTCCTTGCAACTTCCCATAAAGAAATCTGCATATTCTTTACTCTGCCTTTTGAGACACGTTCTCCTGCCTTGCTAATTCCATCCTTTCAAATTCCTGAAAACATTTTTCATCTTGTCCTTCACCTTGGGGGTTCTGCAGTCAGCGGTTTGTGCAGCACGTGGCGTGGTTTCAGCCAAATTTACCAAAACCAGATTGGCAGATGGCCCTTCCTCCCCCAAAAAAGAAAGGAGAGGAAGAGATAAGGAGATTTAGGAGTTTATCAGTACTAAAATTAAAGCAAGAAGAAAATAATGAAATAGATACAATATACACAAAACTGTATCAAGCTCCCAGGAATGACAAAGACATCACCAGCAGGCATTAGGAAAAGTCCCAGACTGGACTTGGTGACCAACAGGAGCTGGATTCCAGATCTGGAGTCAGGAACGCTCAGATCGGGATCAAAGGCAGATGAATATATGATCATGTCTTACCACTGTGAGAGTTAACATTTTTCTGAACAATGTGCTGTTAATTTCAGAGCTTGCTTAGTTAGAAGAGGCTCAACTAAAAAAGTAAAATTACAAAACAGAAAATTGGTTGATTTTACCTCAAACCAGGAGACTGCAGCAGGCAGGGAGAGAGGGGCAACACAGACCAAAGCAGAGCTGCTTCTGCCCCACCAGGTCCAGCTCCTGGGAGAATCCCATCTACAGAGGGAACGTCGGGGAGGAGAAGTGGGGGCGGGGATCAAGGAGGAAAACCTGAGCATACTGAAAACAGTGGGAATTTTGCCTATCAGTAGAAATGATGCAAAGTCTTCACTCCCTGCTCTGCCAACTCATTTTGGCATCTCTGAGAATGTTTTATGTTTTTCAGAAGGAAAAGAAGCACGAAAATTGTCAGAGAAGAACAAATTGGATTCCTGAGTTTTCTGTGATGGTCGTGTTTAGAAAACAGACACTTAAGGAACCTGCTACTGATTTAAAGAGTGTGTCTGCACAACTAGTGACCTGGCAGCAGCTCTGAGCTTGCCAACAGCCCTATTTGGTACCAGCCCAGTGCAGGAACTGGGACCCTTGTCTGCTCAGACAGCCCATGTCTCAGACCAAGGGAAGTGCAAGAGTTTGTAGCTCTCAGAGGGGATCTTACAGTGTTACTGCAGAAGTAAAGCATAAGCCAAGGGCAGCAGAACCCTGTTTCATAGATACAGGAAATATATATACTTCATGTATTTCAGATTTCATATATATACTTTGTATTTCTGATTGCTCAAATTCTTTATGTTTTAATGGCGCTTTGTTCAAATAATCAAATTCCTAAGGAACTGAAGCCTGAAGGATTTGAGATCAAAATTCAGTCACCCAAATCTCTTGGCCTTGCTCACCCATGCAAAAACTTGCCAGGAACATCTAAGATAACACCTTTAAGATGGCAATAACTGCAATATTGCCCTCTCAGAGCCATAGGCCAGAAGACAGCTTTGCTGTTGGTAGATTAGACCTTGTGTTAACAGCTTAGAATTCTGTTGTTTCCTGACTTTTTGATGAAATTTAGGAAAAGCAGTACTAATACTGGGTAAATCATACATCAAAATTTCATGCTACATACATTAAATGTCTGCTTCTCTGGAGCCATGATCTCAGCTTGGATCATTAAATAAGGGCTTCATATAATATCAACCAACAAATCACAGTAAGCCTTGATGTTTCCAAGATGGCAAATATGCAGGAAACTAGATTTATCAGACCTTATTTTTACTTTCTAAAAGATCAAGAGTAAACACAAACCCTTTTTTCCCCGCTTTTGTAATTAATTCCAAATGTCAATTTGATCTACTAATATGAATTTAATTGCCAAATTTCTAAAATAGGGTTGCCTTTTTGTTTCTAAATAGCAACCAGACAGAATAATGAACAAATAAATGCTTTGATGTGATTAAATGTGACCTGATCGAGCAGTGGGACAGGACCACAGCTTCAGGATCATTCTCCAGTTCCGAAGAGGAGCGTTCTGGCTGGGTTTTTTTTTTATTAAGAAGGGAAAGCTGCAACATGAGTTCCTACCCTTTACTTCTGGAGTAGAAAGTGGAAGTACATTATGGCAGATAGTTTGGGATTATGGTATATATACTTATCCTGTAACCATTATTTGTTTATATAATTTTATTTCAGAAAGAAGCATTGGTGTGGGAAGTGTAGATAACAGGCTGCTGATAATTCCAGACAGCATATGCAGCAGTTGGTGCCGTTTCAAGGAACGTATTACTTTTTGCCCCTCATCACTGTTTCTTATTCTGCTAATTATTTAGTTATTTTTAAGCAGGTTGCTTGCTATCCGCTCACCGAGGTGATGCTGAGTAATCAGAGCAATTTTGTTTGGCTTCTGATTTTGAGTGACAAATGCATTTTTTTTTCTCTGGGTGACAGATGGATGACTTAGTCTATTAATAGAGGAAGCTGTCACAGAGGAATTACATATATAGACTTCATTTAACTTTTTAAAGTGCAAGCTATATAGATGCAATTCATCTTTTCAGCTCTTCAGCTATTAACCTGTGTGGCAGAAGGGGCTTGACTTCTTGGTCGTGACTAAGTTTTCTACAGAAACCTTTTATAGCCAGCCACTATATGGACAATTATCAGACACCCCTAAAAAACTGCTCCACCATTGGCCTCACGGTTTGTTGCCTCAGTGGAAAAGTATGGACTTCAAGAGCAAGCTAACCCAGATGCCAGATAAAGATCTTCTCCAGGTTGAGACTGAAATTCGACAAAGAAAATTTGCACCATCATGAGCCAAGGTCAGTATAATTGTGTAACTCAAGCATTTCAGCAGCTGCAGATTCCACCTGATTAACCTATTTATAGCTTTATATTAATTCAATACCATTTATTCCAGAGGCTCCATGAAGTTTTATAAGCACAGCCAAGGAGGCAGCACTGCTGCATGCAGTATTCAGTGAGCTGGTTTCTATTGAAGCAGGGAAACTGATCCCTATGCCTGCAGCTCCTTACCTTGGGAGCTGGGTGTTTGCAGTGTTTCTTGGATGGGAAGCAAATGAGAAACTTAATAGCTTAATAATAATAATAATAATAATAATAATAATAATGATGATGATGATGCAGCCATGTAGCCCTGTTCTATCCTATTGCCATTGCTAGCAACAGGCCACAGGTTTTGTGCTGAGTGTGCAAGGCCTCGGGGCTGAGGTACATCAGGTTTGCTTTATCAGAACTTTTATTGACCTGCCTGCAGCTTTGTTTTAATTCGATTTAGCTGTAACAGCGATTTTTCTTCTGAGTAGGTGGCTACAGCAAATTTCTTTTATTTTATCACTTTTACTTGTCACTGTAATGGCCCTGCTGTGGTTCCAGACTGACGACACTGTGTGGGACAGCGGAATATGGGGCTGGTATGATGGCTGGGGTCTTGAGAGCATTAAAGCAGAGGGAAAGCAGCTTGGGCTTGAGAGATGGAGCACAGGCTTCCTGCTGGAGAGCTCACAGTGCTGAGCTCAACCATGGCCTTTTAAAGGAATGCAGCCCTGGAGCTGGAGAACACTGATTTTAGGGATAACAAAGAAACAGCGTATTGAAAAGGTGCTGTACTTAGCAAATTCAGATGTCATGTGGAGCTGCAGAACAGTGAAGAGAGAGGAAAGATGCAAACCAGGTTACCAAAGATATTAAAATGAACCCAAGTGGATCAGAGAGTGAGGGAGACAAAACTATCGACGTGAACATTACAGTGCTCCTGGTGGCAGACTCCAGATGCTGATGACCTGCTGCAGCAGCCCCACCACTGCCACCACCAGAATGACAGCTCCGACCACAGAGCCTCAAGGAGCAGGAGGGCACAACACCAGGAAACAAGGCAACTTGAACTGGTTTATTATTAGCACTGAAATTTCTTCTGCCTAAGCAGAGCCACTTCTCTCTGCAATAATTAGATACGGAGTGATAGTAGCTCTTGGAACAGACTGCAAGGATTTCAGCTATGCTGACAATAAGTTCTTGGCTTTGTATATAAGGTGTGTTTCCTCTTTGTAGATAAACAAATTTTGGGGCATAACAGTAACAAATACAGCTTAGAACTACAAAAGTATAGCAAACAACAGGATCAAACACAGCAGAAAAAGTTCTCTCTCCTGCTGCCAGGGAGAAGATTCTGACAAAACAGGGACAGAAGCTTCTGTCTTGTGATGAAAAATGTCATCTCTTTTATTGTGGCCCTTGATCCTGATACCCTCCATGCTGCGGAAAAGCTGCTTGCAGGTTTTTCCTGCATAATAACAGTGACATTTGATCTAAAATCTGTCTGGAACTGAGACTGGGATATGCATGAGACTATTGGTAAATACCATTCTTCAACATTTAAATGGTGCTGAAGCCCGAGTTTGGAGACTTTAGCCGAGTGCAGCCCCATCATCCCTATTAAAGAAAAAAGAGAACACCTGAGTCCTGCTTCTAACCAAGCATTTGCTAACAAAAGCTTTTTTCTTTGGTTTGAATCTAGACATCCCTACTCAAGTCAAATTCTTCTCTGCTACTGCCTCCAGGTTTAACCAGAATAAAAAATGACCACTCCGACAGTTGGTATGACCAGACTGTGAAAATAGAAACAGGGAATTTCATTCGGATGCTCATCATTTTTTCATCCGGCAATCAGCAGACATTAGAATTTCATTTTACCAGAACATATTTGTCTTTGGAGCGGGTCCCAAATAATTTCATTCCCCGGTTATGACATTGTTTCAGTGACAATATACCCATGCTGTAATTATTCTTGAGGGGGTCAGTGTGTGTGTGGGAAACAAAGCGCCCGGCAGTGGGTACCCTCCTTAGTACCCATTTGTCTCTTGGTTCCCCTAATCGCTGTTACGAAGCATTTCCAGGGAGCTGATACTCGTGTTTTAAACCATTATGTTTCCTACCATTTCTAAACATGTCTGAGCCAGAAATCATTCAGTGGCTGTTGCTGCCGCATCCTTCAGGGACAAAATGTTCTAAAGAGCTAATGTTGCTCTTTCATTAAGGAACCTATTCAGAACCACAGAGAGTGATTTTGACAGCGCAATTGGTAGTTGCTCTAGGGTAGGAGCTTGACAGGAGTCCTATTTTAAGCAAAATGAATGTATATTGTTTATTTAAAGAAGCAGAGTCAGTTACAGATTTTGGTACGCACACAGAAGTATATACATCTGTGTCTCCTCTGCTCTGCCTCTCCAGGTTGCACAAAATCATTCTGCCTTGACACTTGCAAAAAAATATCTCTTGTTTGTGATCAGCCCTGGTATGAAGATACAAATAAAAGGGAAGAAATAAAAAGAAACAAAGAAGAAAAAGGAAAAAGAAAAGGAAAAAAGAAAAAAGAAATTGGGAAAATCTCCTACAAAACCAATTTCAATCATCTCACCCTGAGTATCTCATCTTTATCTAGCATGAAAGCATTTTGCTTTTTCATGTGTTTTGGTGGGTTTCAGAGTGGGTGGAGGGAAAAGAGAAGTACATTCAGTGAATAAGGGAAGGTAAAGTAAAGGGCATTAAGTTTCAAAATGACGGTATAGATTAACTGCTTGCAAAGATGAACAAGGGTACACTTTCACATGATGGTTCTTCTGGTGGCAAAGCTGGTTTAAAAAATTTCCTATCTTTAGCTGCCGGGCATTGTGTTTTGTTCTTGTTGAAAGATAGATATAAACAAAAACATTTCACTGATCGTTGCGCCACAGCCCAAAAAGTTCAGCCAGCCCAGCAAAGGTTACAGACTGCTGCAGGGAGGTGGGAGGATGAACCAGGGTGGTAATGGGTAGTGATCTCTGGCAAGGAAAGATGGTAGCGTGGCTGAACCATGGCCTGGAGAACTGGAAAAAGCTCATTTCTGTCCCTGATCCTCCTGCACGACCCATCACCTCTGTTGCTAGAGCATGAGAGAAATATTCCTGAAAGTATCTCTTCAGAAGGTTGTAGTTACGTCTCATTAATGCAAGTTTAATGGAGGATGGTATAAAAACACGGCATTGTTATCAGTCCCTCTCATCTTTATAAGTGCCACTGCACAGGTAATTGCAGACTTTCAAAATTAGATCTCCTGGTAGTGCTACAGAACACATGTGCTTGTGTCTTAGCAAAATGTTCTTTGCGAGGGCTGCAGAGATCAAAGACAGTCTGGGCTTGATTGGAAACCAATTATCTACTGGTGTGGACCTTTGAAAACTAACAGGATTTTTATTTCTTTTATCCTTTGATCCCCAAAATGAGCAATATAAAGACAAGGGAAAGCAGAACAAAAGAACAGATGTACCAAGCAAAGAGGGAAAAGGGAAAGCAAGAATGTGCCTATAGGTTAGTAGGACTGATTTAAAAAAAAAAAAAACAACACACCAACAAAAAACCAAACCAACAAAGCAGGTGTCTGGATTAGAAAACCTCAACAACCTACAGGCATAAGCAACATTACCTTCCAGCTGAGTATCTTTCTAACCCAGAAAATCACAGAGCTGCAATATGGATTAACTGTGGATGTCCACAGGAGGGGTGTTTTTTTTCTCCGTAAGCAACTGGAATTACAGAATTACTTGTGCAGTTGACACTACTTAAAGTACCATTTCTGCAGCAGCACGTTGCTGTACCTTTGATCTATTTATTACCTAATTTCTTTAGCCTTTCTCCTACTCTTTTCCTGGTTCGGCTTCATGTTCCAGGAAGAATCCAGTGCTGACAAATATGCCTTACAGCTCCAGCTCTGACTTGTCATTTCCAGTGGTGTCAGCAGACTATGGGCCAAGGGAGGCAGCTGCGGATCCATTCACTTCTGCAGCATTTCCCCCACTTCTGTGGCCCAGTTACTTTAATTTTAGTTTCACTGTCTGGGGTCAGTCCTTGTACCGAGACAATTAACACTGAGCATCTGAAATCTGATAGGGATTTAAAGCAAAGGGTGAGTGGTTGCCACCTGGTAAGAGGAGGAGAAAGGAGGGGGAGGATGAATGAGCTGGACCTTTTCCTTTTTCATCCAGCACACATTAGTGGATCAATGACTGAAATGGATGAGGGTGCTGCTGAAGTGTCACCGCAGTGTAATGATGTAGCTGCTATTAATGGCTAAAGCTCCAGCCCGGAAATTATAGTGGAAGAAATGGGAAGAAAAAAAAATAAATATATTTCTGAGGGCTCTGAATTGGTGATTTGAAGATTGTAATTTAGTACTTGCTTTCATATTTCATAAAATGGCTACTGTGCACATTTTCAGAAGTTTGCCAGTTAGTTAGGGAAAGAATAAGGTCAATAAAGTTGGTTTGATTATGATTCTTCTTCCATTCCCCATCTAAGGTATGACAGAATCTGCAATGGTGGCTGTCCTCTAAATCAAGATCTATTTCATGCTTTTTAATAGATCTATTTCCAGTGGGGAAAGGTACCTTTGGGGCCCCTGGCTGTCTGGATTTAGAGCAGATGTACAAAATATTATAGTTTATATAACCTGTGAACTCAGAGTATGTTAAGATCAAATTCCTATTACACTAACATCACTGACAAAACCATGGTTATCTTCAGGCAGCCTGAGTCCAGACATGGTCAGAAAACCACAACAACCAAGCGAAGGAAACCAAAAATCCCACAGCAAAAGCACCTTGTCTTACAAATTCATTGAAAAGGACAAATCTGCTGTTGTCAGCTAAATCTGTGACCTCAGGGAGGTTGTACCCTTCCACCAGCGGTTTGACCAATATCAGGATCCAACATGGTTTTTTCCATATTGACTTTCTTTGGGCTCCCCTTCTCCTACAGCAATTAGACAGGTCAGAGGGGAGAGCACGAAGGGCGGGAGTTCAGCATCCCCCTCACTGAAAATGATGCAAAGGAGCATCAACTGCTTCTCAGCTGCTGAAAAAGTGAATATACAGAAGTCTTTAAGAAAGATGTCTATGAGAACACTTCTTCCACTCTCACTTTTCAGCACTAACCCAGTTTTGCTGCTTGTTCTGAGGCTTTTCCCTTTGTCCCTGCTGCGAGCGGCTGCTGCAGCTGCTCCCGGGGCTGCGCCTGCCCTTTCCCCCAGCAGGCAAGAGGAAAGCATCCAGCACGGACTCTGTGAAACAACCATCCAGACCACTCGGCGGCTCCTAACTGGTCCTGAAAAGCAGTTTCCACCTAAAACTGACAGCGGTCAGGCCTGCTGAGGTGAGGGCAACTCTGGCCTCTACATATTTCCATGGGACACCTGCCAGTGTCCGCTCTCAGCCCTTTCCGCCTGCCCAATTAATTCTCCACAGCTCTCTTAGTGGATGCTTCAATGCATGCCAAAAAGGCTTTTCTCTCATTCCAGGCTCCTAACTCTTTTTTTCTCTGCTTCCTAAACAGAGGAGGCTGTCTGATAAGGCAGCTTGGGGTGAGCAAGGAGAGGAGAGCATGAGGCAAACAACTAGGGATGACTGGGTATAAATATTTCAGAAAAACGTGTCAGCATAAAAGGTTTAGCTGCTGCTATTCCTCCTGAGGGGTCAGGTTGCAAAAACTTCTTCCTCAACCCCTCAGCATCTGCCTCCCTGGGTCTCAGATGGGGACACATTCAACTGGGCAATAAATTTCAGGGATGGGGGAGGCAGGAAAGCAAGTATTTACTTTGCACCAGTAAAACTGTTGTTCTTATTCTGCCTCGTCGCTGACTAATTAAAGCTTATGCAGCCAGTTCATCACCAGTCTAAGGCTGCAATCCCTGCTCATTGCCAGGCAGTGAAACCCAGCCCAATGTATATCTGGCTGTTTTATCATAATTGGAGCAGTTTGTGTGAGCCACATTCTGCTTGGCTGCGTGGACACTCGTCAATGGTGGTTTATAACGGTAATTGGTACATCAGCAGTTTGACCCTTTTCTAACAGACTATTTCATAGAAGATGCTTCACTGCAACTGGTATTTACCTCAAAATACACATTATAGAAAAAAAAATCTGTAACACTCTGCCCTAATGATCCAAAACACAGATTCAGTACCCTGGGGATTTCTGCTGCACCAGTTCAAGAGGTTGCTCTCCCTCCAGTGCCCCCGGCTTATCTGTCCCCAGAGTAGAGGCAGCAGAAGGGGATGAGGCATCTGCTCCTCACCTACCCTGGTTCCCAGACCAGCTACTGCCCTGAATCCATCTGGCATATCCTGCAAAACTGTAGCACAACCGTGTTGCACTGTAGGATGGACAGCCTGAGCTTTCAGCTTTGCTGATAAGATGGCAACAACTTTGGTCTGGTTTTTAACAGGAGTTGGAATATGAGTCCTCTTACACAGCCCCTTGGCGCAGAATAGTGTGTTTATAAAGACTGGTGGGGAACTTGTGAAATTACTGAAAACTGTGTGCTGTACCATGAAACTATGCACCCCCTGAATGTCACATTGAGCCCAAATATATACACAGAAGCATCTTTAAACACTCACACCGTGTGAGTTGGGGTACACATCAGTTTGAGAACTCTTCCTGTGGATGGATTCAAGCTGCGCGACTACCCTGTAAATGCAAAGGCTGTTCACAGTCCAACTTAACATCATCTAACATCTATGTTTTCTAAATGTGCACCAACCAGGTTGCTTGGTGAAAAGGAAATGGAGCAAAATCTCAAGTTCTGGGATTGTCTGAGGACTTAGAGGTTCCTCTTGTGCCCTTGAGAGCTCAGCCAGCCTCGGTGCATCACAGCCTGCAGCCATGAGACACAAAAATCCTCATTGTATTCCTGGAAGGAAAAATGCTGTCAGAACCTTGAGGTTCAGAGACTTTGCTGGCAGAGTGCGGGGCATTTTAGATAAGGTTGGTAGTATATTTAGTGTCAGACTTTAGAGATCAGGAAACATCCAGCTGCCCAGCAGATGCTATGACCAAAATTTGAGTGCATACACAATCGACTAAAGAAACCACTGCCCTTCCCTTAAGGAGCTTGGTTTAATTGATTGACCAGTGTCTCCAGGCTGGGTCTGACATTGACCACTACTAACCCCTGCCGTGGGTGATATGTTTTCTTCAACCACTGTATGGAGGAAAACACTGACTAGATTACCTTGCTCATTGATAATTTTTTCTTCTGGCTCTGATTATGCGGAATGAAACTGCAAAAGAAGACATCAGAAAGTGAGTTAAACATTGCAGAAGGCATAACAAAAATCTATTTTAAAAATCTTTCGTTCCTTATTTCTATTATTCTCCTCTGTCTGTCTCTCTTTGTAAACTCACCTGACTATATTTACATTCCAGATGTATAATCAACATAATTTTAAACTCCTCTGTGGGAGCTAGTTAGTTTCTTTACTCGATGCATCTTGAGAAAATATAGCCAGAATATGGATTTTCCTTGCTGGGCCCACTGCTTGGAGATAAATTATTCATCTTTGTTTTAACATGTAATTTATTAATTTTTAATTAACAATACAGGCAATACTAGACAATTACTGCTGCTTCTTCTTTTGGCCCTTTCCCCTTAGCATGGGAGCTGGAAAAATAAAGCATAGCATATTAAAAAAGATTCAATGAAATGTTCCTTCTGACCTTGTGTAACTCTCAAGGTTGGTTTCATTTCACATAGAAAATAAAAGTAAATCTAATATGTGTTATTTGAAACTGTAAGGGAAAAACCACATGACCAACACAGTGGTCCCAGCTTCTTGTCCTCTAAAGGTCAGCTGCGATGAAGTGACACAGTGTCAAATTGCCAGCGCAAAAGCAGCTGAGACGCAAAAGGAAGTATTGAAAGAAGAAAGAAAGAGACAACTTGAAGAATTCCAGGTCACTACATTGTAGTTCTCAGAACATCCAATTGTTCTGTAAATATTTCTTAATTAAATGTCCTTAGATTGGCAGTAATATTTAACTCCCATTGCATTAGAACTGAATCACTACCTGCAATATTAATTCCAGATACCACAGCAGAAGCAAATGAGGAGTAGGTCTGAAATTACATTCTGATCAAGAATTTATGGTACAGGTCCAAAAGCATTGAGTCAAAGGACAGTATCAATTTATTACAAGGTCATCCAGACCTCTACCTCCTTGATTCATGTTCTCTGCTCCCAGCTTTACAGAAGACCTGTGTAAAGGCCAACTGCTTACTCTGAATATCATGAAGAAGAATGAAGCAACTATGGTCACCCCTTCAAATTTTAGCTTCCTAGAGAAATCTGGTAGTACATCAAAGAGATATTTATCTTTGATGCTGCAGGAAGGGAAGGACATTGTGGTGCATGGAGCAGTAGCTGAACAGGAAATCTGACATGATTACAAAAAATGGACTCATGATCTGTAGCAAATGAAGGTCTGTCAATCAGATGAAATGTCAGACTCTACTCAACTAAATGGGCTTGTTTATCACTGTAATTATGTAGCCTTACAACGACAAGGTATAACATACACATGTCTTACTCTGTGCCAGGAACTGCTCCACAGAAACCTGGTAAATTTAATTATGAGAGGAGAAAAAAAAATTCCTCTGTTTCATGATCTATCCACCTCTGCAATGATTACTCCGGGGAAATTGCCACTGAAGCCAAGCAGATGGTTCCTACCTTGTTGTACGCCCAGCTTATTTTCTTTTAAGCTATGAAGTGGTTTACATTGTCATTTTTCTCCGGAGCTGCCTCGCATTTGGCAGACTTCTGACTGTGTGTGAACTCCTTTTTATTGTATATGTGAATGAACTGCTTGGTTCCTTTTTTACCCCATATAACAAATCCCACTTTGGACTCATATAAATAAGGACATGCATCAGACAAGTATCTAGTCCCAACACGCTTTCACCAAGATGACTCCCATTGACTTTGTTACAAGGGAGTCAATAATCAGATTTAATGTCACTGAGCCGCATCGTCTCTGGTGTATTTCCAGAAACATTCATATTGACCTCTTAAAGACTTATCTAGGGACCAACATTGTGTATTTCTGCTTCTGAGCAATTGCTCCCTCCCTTTCTGCACAGATATGTATGTTTGCAGCAAACTTGAACAGATGTTAGGTTGATGAGGGAGCCGCCTGCTTTCTCTGTGCCTGCTGATAACCTACATTGGTCCTGAAGGCGGGATGAAATATGACTGTGATACTCTCCAAGGCAAACTTTGTCCTTGGGTCAGAAGCCAGCTCGAGCCCTGCACACTGCTCAAAGGATTTACCCAGGGCAGAGGTGTGGTATTGGGCTGTTCTCAGCAGAAAAGTAAATTTCTGCTATTTCTCCTTTATTCTCAAAAAAAAATAAATAATCCTTCCTAGCAGAACTCTCAGAAGAAATATCATACAGGTCTTGGAAAACTGATGAACACTGATGATATCTCTCAAGAAACTTTTCTTTAAGTCAAATCTTTGTAAAACTAGATGTGCCCAGATTAAAGGCTAAACCTAAATTGGCAGGTGCCTGGTCAGGGAATGGTATATACTTTATCTGATTTGAGACTATGTAGCTCCAAGGAGTTCTTTAAAGAGAGATAAATCATTAATCCTCACAATCAGTTCAGAGCAGCCAGAAAAGAAGATAAAGTTTCTGTGTCTTTGTGCCACATATACCTCCAGGCATCTTCTAACAGATTTTGAATTCAGCTCTCTACTTCAGAGTCAGACACAGAGGGAAGCTGTGTTTGAAAGCAAAGAAAATAGCTGAAATCTCTCACAAGATGTAATTTAAAATGGATATTGTTGGGGGGGAAAAAATAAATTTGTAAGAATTATGGCATTTTTTTTTCTCTGAAAACCATTAAGAGCATACACAATACCTGGATGACTTAACCTGCTACCATTATTTATTGTAACCTACTTTCCCCCAGAGTGAATGTCTGAATTCGAATCTTCCATTTATCGCTAAGTGCACTTCTGGGAAGGGTAAATAAAACAGTAAAGGCCTGGATCTGCGGGCAAGAAGCACACAGCAACCAAAACCAGAAAGTAGAAAACTGGCTTTAAGTGTCCTCTTTGCTCCCTGAGCCTGGACTGGCTGTCTGAGGCCAGCCCTGGTGGAAATGAGAAGACCCTGCAGCCTGCTCACTCCTCTGATAGTTTGCTTCAATCTCTCACTTCTTACAGTGGAATAAAGCCTCCCTCCTGCAGGCTTTGGGGAAAGAAATGTTCACCCACAAATGGCTCCAGCGCAGTGATTTGTCACAGTACCTTTGATGCAGAATTACCGCGATGATCAAACAAGTTTAATCAGCTCAGTGGTTTATAAGTGTCTGTGGCCCTCCTGCCTGCCTGTAACTGCCTGGGATGTCTCCTTCACTTTGGACAGCAATGATGCAGGGAAAAACCAAGAATAGGCCTGTGGCCAGCCTTTCCCCAGGCATGTTTTCAGCCTCATCCTTCAATGGGAGGACAGATGGAAATATGAATTAGGAGTGGGAGACCTTGCCAATTCTACCCGTTGAGGGAAGGGCTTCTGAGGGAAGATCATCCTTTCTATCTGTTCCCTCCCCATGAAGCCTCTGAAAGGAGCTCAGAAGACTTTGGGAAACATGTAAGAGTTTGTTCCTATGAAGCTTGGTCTTTCAGCTTCATATAAGGCTGTTGCTTTAGCTGCTGACAGCAAATACAAAGCACAACTGATGTCAGAGACATAGTGATTCTCTGACCCACAAGTATCCTCTTGCAAGCATCTGGTCTGGCTCCACCGTCATTTTATGCTGGTTAGAATGACATGAAGCTTTGTGGGGAAAAGCAGGTGTACTGTGTTGCTGAATCTCAGAAAACCCAGTTTCCAGTGTTAAAACAGTTGGACTTTGAAGCTAAATCTGGATGAACGCTTCTGGGAAGGAAAACAGATCCTCTTTTAGTCGTCTGAACCATTAAGCTGCACTTAAAAGAATGAGGAAAAAGTCTCCCAAGTCTTGTTTAATACAAGCTGCTATCCCAGGTTTCATTCCTCTCTCAGCTGGTGTTTTATGCTCTCCAAAACACAGGGGAAAGTTAAGGCTTTCCCATTATTTAATAGGATTTATCTGAAAGAGGAATCCTTAAGCTCTGCTGTGGCACAAGAATCGTGGGTGGCTGGGGGAGCTGCAAGGCTGTACCTGCCCAGGAGTGTATGCTGTGCAGGCAGCCCTCCTGAGGGAAGAGCAGAGAGGCTGCTCTTCCATCAACTTGCCTCTTCCACGTCTAGGATAAATCTGATTTAAGTTTTATTTCTGAGGATTTAACTGGGAAAAAGCCTTGCCTTTCTTTTCTGCTCAAGAGGGAAGTTTCCAGCAGTTGGATCTGCCAGCCCTGCAGCAGTTACAATAACTTTTCCACTATTGCTGAATAATAACTTATTAATATGACTATTAAATCACAAATTTCTTTTAGAGTCTGTCTCTCCCACTGCCAGTATCGAATGGGCAGGTTCCCACGTTGACTTTCTGAGTTGTTGTCATTTGCAGCAGCTCATCTATTCCAATTCTTTCCCCCTTAAGCTCTTTTGGACTGGAACAACTATAAGCTCCTTGCAGTTCATTCACTGGGGCTCTCAGTTTGGCAGAGTATCAGACTGATGCCAGGATGGCCATGGCCAGGGGATTTTTTTAAGGACGTTTAGTTCCTACCATCTGTCTGTTGGCTCAACTCTAAGAAATTTAGATTGTGTTGCCTTCCCAAAGTTGTTTTTTCCCCCTTGGACTGCTGTCAGGATATGCAATCTGTCTCTCTGAGTGTTCCAGAGAGACGGCACCCGAGATGTGATAAAATGCCTCTGACTCTTACATGTGTTACTTTATTTCTTAATAACAGGTGATGATAATGATGCATTACCACACACCTCACCTGAAAGACAATGGGTAGAAAGAGGTTCCAAGCTTTTAATGGGGACTTACTGTGTTTTAGGAATGGTGTGACAACATTTTCTATGCCATTTCCTCATTTCGGTCTTTTAGACCAGGTTGGTTGGTCAAGCTGAGATGTAGGAATGAGTGACTAGTTTTTCATGGTGCCACTCACTCGGACTGAGGCTTGCCACAGTGTGGCCATTTCACTCAGCACTGCAGGCAATGAGGAAAAAGTGGGGGTAGCTGCACTGCTTCCTCTTGCTTGTGTGTAAGGTACTTACACCCCATGTTACTTTTTCATATTTATTTTCCCCTGAGATGTTTCAGAAGGAGGTGATGTTTCACTGATGCTCTGGTGCCCCTCCCTGTGAGCCTGGCTTTGCTCCACGTTGTTAGGCAGCATCCAGTCCAGATTAACATGAATCTCAGAGCCAGTGCCCCAGGTACCCGACCCATTTTCGTGCTGGGCATGTGTACATACTCCATGAATGGTTTAAACTCAGAAGTGGTTTATGAATCGTTCCTGTGAGAACAGGAAATCTCTACTAGAAGATCAAATCAGAGGACACAAGTCACCTTAAGTGAGCTGTTCCCATTAAATTTCTGCTTTTGTGAAACTTGGGGCACATCTGAACTAGGCTAAGTTTTGTGGTCCTGTTTTCAGATATGACTTGTAAGAATGGGGCATTCCCAGCCATGAATCAGAAGGCATGACACATTGTGACTGTTTTGGTAAATAGATGTTGAGGCCATTAAGATTTAAGATATGATTTTAGACTCTGTTCGAGAGGCCACCTAGGCTTTGATTAGACCTTTTACCTTAAAAGGTTTATTTACTTTAAAGACCCTAAAAATATTACATCGATAGTGTGTCTCTGGATTCAACTCATACAAAAAGACATTTCGTTTACAGAATGAAACCATAAAAATCTAAAAACGTGGGAGTGCAGCTGGCTAATATCTGTGTCCTTGTCTAATTGACAGTCTTAAAAAAATACTGTCTTAGCTAGAAAATACAATCGCTACTTTAACAAAACAGATCTTCCCAGTCTCACTTGATTGCAGGGCCCACATTTTGTACATACAGCTGAAGTCCAACTAAATTATCTTTGGTTTTAGCTGACTGCAGTATTTCTGCAGAGAATGATGATAAATCTGCAACAGATAAAAAAATTGATGTTTTCAGTTTCAATAAAAATTAGTTGCTTTTTAAAGTGGGAATAACAACAAAGAGGTACAAATTAAACAATGTAGGATTTCAATAAATTTAGGGTTACAATAGTTGTCTTGCCCTCAGCCAGTATAATGAATAATTTAGAGCCAAATTTAGGGGCACTCCAGGACTAAAGTATTGCATTACCTAATTTCTGTTGTTGCTCTGAAGTGTAAGCAGCAAGCTTATTAAATATGAATGGAGTAATCAGAAAAATTCTATGACTGTGTGCATGAGCTTCTCATTAATGTTTCACAAAGAAGCTCCAAGAAAGACTAAATAGACTGCACTGGATTTAAAAGTAATAAATATGCTCCAGAAACAAAGTAACTTAATGAAATTCCTATGAACACAAGGGCTTAAACCAAAAGGATGCTGAAGCAGAGTACCCTTATTGAAGCAATGACTCAAGTAGATCATCTTCTGCATGTCCCCAGTCACCTTTTTATTATCATTTGCCACAATATCATTGCCATGGTACATCCTTTTGGAGCCCCTTTTCAGTGCTACAGTTAGGCACTGGCAGTCTCGGCCACCACAACCTCCCATGATTTTATCACAGCACAGAATGATTGCTGTAAACTGGCTTCTTAGTAGTACGCAGAATGTACCTTCAAGCCAAGTTAGCAATTAGGCCATCATTTTGAGCATCCTTTACCTCTCACTGACTTCAACAGATAGCACTCCTGGGATCAAGCTCTTCAGCAGTGTAAGTGAATATTACTTCAAAGTGAACTTCTGAGCTAAAAGAAAAAAATACTCTGGTCTTTTTTCAGCTTTCCAGGAAGGATTTTTCAACATCAAACAGGAAAAAAAATATTCTTTGTTTCATTTTATTTTATTTTTTACATTTGAGATTGGATGCACTGATGTTCCTTTCAGAAGAGGAATGTGAATCAGGATACCATGTACAGCAACTCCTTCCCTCATCAAACAGTTTAAGCAGAGTTTCAAATTAAAGGATATCAGTTTAAAGTGGGAAAATCAGACTGACTTTATAGATGGTATCAGATTTATATTTCTAGCAATTAGAGTCTTTTTTTCTAAGCAAAATTATTTCTGAACAATTTTCTCATTATCATTTGCCCATAGTGATGGGCAAACTTTCTCTTTGTCTATCTGTCTAGACAATATCCTTTCAAATTCTGCAGCATAAAACAACCAATGAAAGAATGATACAAATACATGAAAACCTGGAGGAAACGTCAGAAGACTGACAAATGCTTGACTATGTTTTACTTTCTTATTTGGAGAAAAGTGTAGTGCTTCAGATGTGACAGGCAAAAATATAGTCTCAACTTAGGGTTGCTCATTGTCCATTATGCAGAAATGGGATGGGATAAGCCAGACTGAGGGGAATATTGATGTAGGTGTGTGTGCTGGCCAAAATATTTATTACTTTGTTCACACAGAGTTGGTAAAGATGAAACATTGTTTTAATGATTGCAACCCAGAATAAATAAGTGGAATACTCACCGTCTCTTTGATCTCCTTATTTTTAACAAGGTATTTGTAAAATCAAAGTCCTCCTTCTCTCTGTGATTTTAAGTCCAACTTCGTGGAAAAAAAAAAAAAAAAAGCAGACATTATCAATTTAATCTTACAGCTGGCAATTAGCATCTTTACAGACTCCAAAGCCTAAACAATTAAAAGCTGAATAATTTATAACAAATGGAACAATTTCTGTCAATGGTATTGTAATGTGCGTTAGAAATATACTTCACTGCCTGGAGCTGCTTGATATTGATTCTGGACTTCTCATTAGTGATGCAGTTGGCAGCCCCTGCCCAAGGGCAACGGCTACTTTTGTTTGCCTGCACTTTGGAATTAATTGGAACCAATCTGCAGTTAGTTTTTCTTATTTAGGGTGAGATTCTGCCATTAAAAGAGGATGGAGGAGGTACGTCATGGTTGTTCTTGGGCCAGTAGGTTATCTTCCAGGCAAAGCATGCCAGAATAGCCCCTTGACTCCTCTGGCCAAGGAACACAGCAAACACCTCCTCAGCTCCAATTTCATTCTTGGGGCAAAGGATAGCAAATCCACCACTTTGACCCTCTTACCATAGGTATGTGCTTGGGCTGGTGATGTTTACAAACCTCTCAAAGCAAAGAAGGTGTTAAACTGGGTAGATATCCAGGAGCAATTGCAAGGGGTGAATGATCAGGTGGAAAAAGAACGCGGAGGTTGTGTCTTTCTTTGAATGAGTCAGAGCCAGAGGACTGACTCCTTCCAGGGAACAAAAGAAAGAAGGTGGCTTGAGAAAACTGTCAGGTTAGAGTTAGGTTGAGAAATGCCAGTTAATGCCTGTGTGTGTGAGTACTTCTGTGGGGATGCCTCCAGTTAGAGAAGAGATGTGCTGATTGAGGTCATGTCTGGGAGGAGATCATCTGCTTATGTTCCTACTCTTCTTGGCAGGAAGAACCTGAGATGCTTAGCAACTGCCCTTTGTTGGGTTTCTGGACAGACCTTGCTCTTCAGTCTCAGGAGAGGTATTTCTTTATTCTTACAAGCACATGGTAGACCAGAGCTTTTAAGAAATTGTCACATTTTGGGCTGTAACTCCAAGACCCTAATGTGGAATGAACCTTAATTTCTGTGATTCTTCCAATTGCCTTTTGCAGAAATGCTCTTCAGCTGGCTGTTTGCTTTCTCACTGTGAGTCACCCAGTGTGGGCCATTCTTGGGAAAGGTATAAAGACTCATCAGACCGGAAGGAAAAATTAATAATGATGTGAGATCAAAAAAAGGAAATTGGCTGCTTAGAATTTGGGGAAGGAACAGAAAGCACAACAGAAGGTCTCGTCATGCCATGCCATAAAACCACAGTCAGGGCCATAGTGGTTACCCTGTATCAAAAAGGATCTTGTAAAATATAAAAATAGACGAAGAAGATAGAACCGTAATGAAGATTATAGCTAGCAAATAGCCTCTGTCCAAGGAGTGACCAAATAGAAAGCTGCAGAAAGACTTAATAGGATAGTTCACATTGAGAAGAGACAAGCAGAGGGAGAGTAAGGTATGATTTAAAGCCTTTCAAATCCTAAGAGAAATGGGGGAAATAAATGAGTGAATTTTTCATTTTTCATTGCACTGTAATCAGGAGGTACCTAGTGCTAGTCAAGGTAGCTCAAAATAAAGGATGGAATAAATAGGACCCCTTCATACAACCTTCATCTAACCTGAGAAAGCCATTGCCACAGAATAAAAGCTGAATGTAGATATAGTTTCAAAGCAATTAGGTAGATCAGTCAACTGCAGGAAGACCCACTGATTATGGTTAAACATAATGGTCCGCATTCAAACTTTGGCTGAAAATACCTCCAGCTGCTGACAAGAAGAAGCTGGGAGAGCATGTGACGGAAGGAGGAAACTGAATCTTCTGATTCCAGATCATGCTTAGTCCTCTGTCATTACAGACACACCTGAGCATGTATTGAAAGTACCTTCTCAGCCCATAATAGATCTGTCCTCACTTACTAATGTGCTATGTTGAGAAAGGGTCTCTAAAGGAGCAATTGAAACCGTATCTACTATTGTATTTCTCTGTATTTCTGCACCACGTCCTATGAGGAGTGGCTGAGGGAGCTGGGACTGTTTGGCCTGGAGAAAAGGAGGCTGAGGGGACACCTCAGTCTCTACAGCTCCCTGAAAGGAGGTTGTAGAGAGGTGGGGTTCAGTCTCTTTTCCCAAGTAACAGGCGATAGGAAAAGAAGAAATCGCCTCGAGCTCCATCAGTGGAGGTTTATATTGGATAATAGGAAAAATGCCTTCACTGAAAGGGTTGTCAAGCATTGGAACAGGCTGCCCAAGGGAGTCATTGAGTCACAGTCCCTGGAGGTATTTAAAAGACAGGTAGATGTGGTGCTTAGGGACATGGTTTAGTGGTGGACTTGAGTGTTACATTAATGGTTGGGCTTCATGATCTTAAAGGTCTCTTCCAACCAAAATGATTCCTTGATTTGTGACCTACCAGCGATCAGGAAAAAACCTGCTCTTCTCTTTTTCAGCTAACTGCCAGAACTGCATTTCAAATCAAGAGGAAACAGCTAAAACCATTTGGATCCTACTGTATTCTGCCCAGTTCAACTCAATCCGCATTAAATGAGCTAACCAAAACCTCTTCTTGCCTAAACTATTCTCAACTAAAAATAATCCCTCTAATGTCAGAGAAACCAGAATAAAAGTGTAAAGAAAATATCCCTTAAAATTAAACAAAAGCATAGACATAAAATCCAAATTGATGTAAATCTTAACTACTGATACAAAAATCTGTTTATTAAATACTTGCAGTTTATGAGCCTTTTCTCATGGGCACAATGACTAACAAAAATTACCAAACCTAGGATTAGTGTATGCCATGGGTAGTTTTATCTTTCCCTTGCAGGCAATAATTGACATTCTTTTTTTCAGAGGCTGCACTTCAACTAGATACTGAAGAACCTACTGTTGTTCAGAAGAACCACTCGCAGACAATGAATTATGTGCTCTGTGCCCATCTGAATGGGACCAAATGAACTAATAAGTTGAAGAGATCTTTATCTATGCCTTATTATCGGAACAGACGGAACAGTTAGAGGAAAAAAAAATCTATTTCAGGCTTTGATAGGTCCTATTATGGACAGAATTCCACTAGCTGACAAGGGAGCAGTTTACATGACTAGGACCAAAACTTTCGAACAGCTGCAACTCTGTTTTTACAGGGAAAACATGACCTATGATTGACTTCCTTGCAGTTATTTGCTGTGATTTGGATACAGACAATAAAGCTGGAATCATAAAGTGAGCACAAATACAGAAATGGCCTCTTGCTACTGAATCTATTTTAAAAGCTGTATTGCAGCATCATTATCTTCTGCTTTGTGGACTGTGAACATTACCTCAGATAAAGCCAGTCAGAAAGCACACAAAGAAGGGAAACATCTTTCTGGAGAAGGCAAAAGAAAATGTTGTGTCTATTCTGCACAAGAGAGTAAGGAATTTCTCCTCTTGTGCAATAGCACTCATGCTGTTTACATGTACAACAGCTACTACCCATTATGTCTTCTCTATAACAAATCCTCGAGGCATTACTTTGTGCAATTTCAGTGACCTGAGTGGAGCATTTGGCCTGCCCCTACTAGACCTGTCATGTTCCATACATAAAGCAACATCACCCTTTTCATCCACTTACTGTGCCCCTTTATTAAGGCTGCAGATAAAGTCAGTAACTCTCATCATGCTTTTGGTTATTGTGGATCCTGACTTGGCTAGGAATCATTGGAGATAAACATCTCATTTCAAATAGGCTACTGAGCAGATGGTAATGACTTTTAATCACAAGAAACATGAGGCAAATCTGAAGTAATGCCCGTGAGATGAACAGTTTGGTACATCATCCCCACCATTTTGAATACTGAATAACTTTGCCCCATGAAGACAGCCATGTGTGATTTATGTATACTTATACTTCCAGCTCACTAAAATACTGACAGGCATTAATAGTTCTTCACAATTCTTATTCTGGGCCCTTATCCAATGCCCAGTGAAGTCAAAGCAAAGCTCTTCTTTCTAAGCCTTCAAAGACTCCATCTGCTGCAATAACAAAGTTTTAATTGCTGATGCAGAAGTTTGGGAGATACACAAGAACTTCCTGCTCAATACTAAAAATGAGAGTAGGGAGTAGTTTCTTTAGACACCTGAAACCCTGTCTTGAAAAAAAAAAATAAAATAAAAGCTTCCTGCAATTTGTGGGAACGGTACTGTGGGTCAGACACTGACCTCCAGCTCATGCCGTATGACTGTGTGAGGTTAATTACATGATTTCAGATGATTCTCTGCTTAAGTCACTCCTGAGATGGCAGTATACATTTGGTTGTGGTTTGTTTTTTTTTTCACAGGTCCTGTCTGTTGCTGCATTATTGAAAGCTGAGGTGTTCTTTGCATTAAAGACATCTTTATGCCAAGAAAGGAGCTCTCATTTCTGCATAATCTCCCTCTGATCCTTTGTGATGTTTTCAGAGCAGTCTGCTGACCCAACGACACTGCTGGCAATGGCAGTGTGACAGGTTTGCATTTCAGTCCTTGGGCTGCAGCCTCCTTGCGTGGCAGCTTACTAACAACATTTCTTATTAGTTAAATCATTTTGCTTGAGCCCCCCTACAGAGCAATCTGTGTTTAAACTCTTTTTAGCAGGGAACTGGTAGGAATAGTTTTCAAACAGCCTGACTATACAATGTCTGCAACAAAAACTCCATCGTGGTTTACAACATGCTTTCCACAGCTCCGCTTAAATTTTAACTGCATGTAAATCAGTAGTAACTTTTACCCAGGCGTGGCTTTGCCATTTTACCTTCTGGAGAAGGACTCTGACACCTCGCTTCCACATCTTGGAAAGACAGCCACCTGTACCACTCACCAGGGAATCCTCCCTTGCTGCTTATGGTAACAGCAAATATTTCAGATTACGGCTATGTAAATGAGGTCTAAGTGAATAAAGCGCCTGATTAATCACAGGCAGGGGAGGCTGGTGGGCATTGCTGGTGACAGGAGGCCATCACCCCTGTGATGGAGGTGGCGGGGGGAGACTGCAGCTGGAGGCTCCGGGCCCTGTGCGGCTGCTGTAGATGGTGTGAGCTGGCACAGCGCAAGGTGCCAGCTCTGGAAAACCACACAGGGTCCATGATCTTGCTGTGTGCACAGACAGACATGGACTTCAGCGGGAAGATTTGCTTCTCTCAAGCTCTGGGAAGGGCTTGGGAATGTGCATAGCCCTTGGCTAACCATGTGTTTTGTTTCCCTGAAACAGTGTCTCCTCCTGGTTTCATCAGCAGGCTATTAGAAATGGATAAATGAAAGGCATGGATGAAATATCCAGACTTGTCAAGCACAGGCTGCTTAAACACCTGGGGAGCGCTGTCAGAGAAATGAATCTGTACAAACGGGGCCTGTGGAGGAAACCCCCCCGCCATGCGCTGCTGGGGGGAGGCAAGAGACCTGAGGGCTGCCTGCCTTCCCACAGCCCTCTTATATGACACAGAGGGCAGATTAATGGGCTCGCCATCTAGTTAGTGGGATATAATTCTTTCAAGTTGGGCAATGGAGGTACGAGGACTGATGTTGTGATGGGTGAGGGGACATGCAGCCCTTAGTGAGCTCCTGCAGCAATGCCTCAGTCGCCCCCTGTGCCCGGGGGAGCTGCCTAAAGCCACCCCGTTTGGACAGAAGGGCTGCCACCGGACAGACAGTCCCTTCGTGAGGCCGGGCTGGTTTGAGGGGCACCCGGCTCGCCGGCCTCCCAACACGGCGTTCCTCCACTGCCTCCCCGCCGCGGCCGGCGGACTACATTTCCCAGCGGCCCCCGGGAGAAGCGGATGGCGGGGCATGGTGCCGGGCTCGGCGGGGCTTGCCGGGAGCATGGCTGCCCGGGAAGCGGGCGGTGTCTTGTTGGGCAAGTCCGCTGAGAAGCTCTTTTCTCTCAGCGGGGTTTTCGCCGTTTACAAGCCCAAGGGGCCCACCTCGGCTGGCGTGCTCAACCTGTTGAAGGAGAAGCTGCTGGCAGGTAGGCTGCGGGCCGGGCCAGGCTAGGAGAGGCGAGGTGAAGTGCAGTGCAGTGCAGTGGAGTGAAGTGAGGTGCGGTGAGGTGAGGTGAGGTGCACACACCCCGAGTTGTGCCTGGAAGCCTGAGGTAGGGTTTTGGTGGTAAAATATGGAAGTTGTGACAGAAAAGTGGGCATAAGCCCTTCCCGCAGTCCCAAGGCAGGAGCAGGCCGGCCTGAAGTGAACACACAGTCAATTCTCAAGTGTTTTTGCCAGGGATGCTTTACCTGGTATGGCTGTGGGATCATCATGTGGTAGCGTGTGTATTCTCTAGGATGCCAGAACCACAACTCCTGTCAAGCCACTGCAAGCTCTTTCTCAGCATTCAGAGTGCTAAAGGAGAAGTGGTTGGTTGTGGGTTTTTTTGTTTTTTTTTTTTTTTTTTTGCTTGTTTTGTGGTAGTTCACAGCCATGGCGTGGCTCAGGTTGGGGAATGGAGCCATTCCTGGATATGTTCTGGCTCACTGTGTATCTGCTGCGTCCCTGCAAGGCTCAGCGTGTTGGTTACACTGCATGGTGAGCTGTAAGGCCATATTCACCACTTGCTTATTTGGGACAGTCATTTTGTTGTTGCTTAAGGTACAGCATGATTGTGAGCCTTTGTTTTGGATAGGGATGAGATTTGCCCCAGCAGGAAGCTCCAGTTCTGCAGTGCAGAGTGCAGGGGGATCCTACCTTCCCTGGAGAGCTGTCAACCATGCTCCCAGAGACATCATGCACCCAAAGTCACCAAATGAGTGAAAACTAGTATTTTGAGAAGTTTGCAAGTCCTTGGCACACTTTGCAGAAACTGCTTTTCCTGAATACAGAGGAGCCTGTCTGTCACTTATTAGAGGAGGAAAAAAAGTGTGATCATTGCAAAGGTGTTAGGGACTGGCCTAGATTCCTTTTGTAATGGATATGGGGACCTGACTATTTAATCTGGGTTTTTGAGCACATTTTGATGAAGTGAGAACACAGACTTTCAGACTGGTGGTTGCTTATTGAGGATGATTTACTCTGTGGTGAACTGTAGTGTAGGCACTGACTTCAATTCAGCTTTGTATGGAAGAGATTTAGCTGGATCATGTCTGATTCCCTGATGTGAGAGGCATAATGAAGAGATAATAGAAATAGGTAAGGGAGCTTAGAGCATTTGTCATATTTAATACTACTAAATAAGAGCATTGGACTCTGCAAAATTCCTGGAGTCATCAGCTGCATAAAAAATCTGGTGGGCTGAGATGCTCTGACAGCTTGAAAGCAGCAGTGAGCTGTTCAGTTCATTGATGAGTTTCCAAAGGGCTGCATAAATGCAAATAAATGTGGCCCATTATATGGCAGTAAATACAACAAGAATTACTCAGATTACCTAGCATAAAATTTGTGTATAATAGATGATTTGGGGGACTCTGCTGCTAGTTCTTGCATGCTTTATTAGTGAAACTTCGCAGGTGAATTGTTTGCCAGGTTTTCCAGTGGTATTTTCTAAACATCTGTTTATGACAGTATGGAAGATCTGATCAGACTCTAAGTGAAAATAGCTCAAAAATTTTTTGAGGTTGGGAGTAGATATAAATGAATCATTGGTCTTATTCATTTTAGCAATTTTTACACTACTAATTTATAGTTCAAATAATTCATTTTTATCTCCTTTAGCAATCTGGAAAAATGTGCTATTTTTCTTATCTTCTAAGACTATCCTCTAATGTCTCCTTTCAATTTCTATTTGCAGAAGCTGGTGTGCAAACAAATAGGAACAAAAGAAACCAGGTTTTGAAGATCGGACATGGTGGAACTTTGGACAGTGCAGCGGCAGGAGTTCTGGGTAATGAGAAATATAAATGGAGTCATCAAAAATTATTTCAGGGAATGTTTTCATGCTTCCATGAAATCAGAGGTGGAGAAACAATTTTGCATACACATGACAGGTTTTGTGGTTTTACAGGAAGGAGAGGTTACTGAGGAAGAGTGGTCTAGCTTGAATTTCCTCTGCATATACTTTTACATGCATATAATGTGTTTCTTTGCAGAAGACTACATTCCACTCCCCGTTAAACTCCTGAAATACCTTGTCAGTTACTACATGAAAATACAGACTCGTGTGTAATGAATTCTAAATTACCTCAGAAATTGATAGCCTTTTTTACTTAAGCTGGGGATTTATAGTTGTCATAATTTCTAAGGTATTTGTTCTTAAACCAATGCTTTTCTGGGATTTTGAGGAGAGGTTTTGGGTTGTAATACAAGCCAAGTGAAAGATATATAAGAGCAATTCAGCTGCTGCTTTTTTTCTGAGGCTCAGCACAGAAACATTTTTTGCTTTCTGTCTTGCTTAGTAAAGAAGAGTCTTCAAAGAGGTTTTGTCTTTTAATTTTCATAGCAATCCAGTTGTCAAATTGCTTTGTTTTATTAAGGAGCAGGATGTGGCAGTTGCTGGTGTTGAAAACTCAGCTGTGGGTGTGACCATTGGACTGCATTCTGGTATCATATACATCGCCACCATTAGTTTTAAGTAAGGTGCAAACTTCGGCTTGCTTAAATTGTAGCTTTTTGGCTTTATTTAGCTAGGAGAAGTTACAGCAATAGTCTTTTTTTTTTGTATTGAAATCAACAGGTGCTACTGTGATATATACTGAAAGTAAATCTACCGAGTTTTGATGAAATGACTTCTCAGGATGAGCTGGACTTTGAGGCGATGTTGTTTGCTGAGACTGTTGTTAGTGGAGGCCCATAGGCTGGTAATTGTCTTTCTCTGCCAGCTGTGAACATTGCAAAATGTAACATTATTGGGCTAGAAGTAAACTTGTTTTATTGCAATTTCCTGTGCTGTGTGGCTGCTCACTGGAGAATACCTTGTGTATTGCTGAAGCGGACGTTTTCCTCTTACACAGATGTTGCCTTTGAGCATGCTACTGCTCATTGTGGCAAGTCAACAGCATTGATCCATAGGAAAAGAAAAATCACTCATGCTTCTTAATTGCTTCTCCTACTGTTCTCTGATATCTAGCAGTCTCCAAAGCCTCCTCCTGTGGCATGACAAAAAGTACTCGGGCTTGATGTGCTTGGTAAAGACAGAGAAGTGCATCGCCTTAATATGCTATGGATCAATAAAAAAAAAGGTACAGGATCTTTCATTCCACTGCCATACAAAACACAGGGAAAAATCAATGGTAGCTAGTTTGGGAAGAACGAAACTGGAGAGGAGTGGGAAAAGGAATATGCTTAGATTTCTTGTGGGCTCAGGTAGGATAATGAAGAGAGAGGGGAGGATACAACAGAAACAGGTTATTCAGAGATTGTGTGCTGCTTTTTGACATAGAATGCTGGGGCAGGAAGCTTGCTTTCTTCATGGACAGAAGAATAATAGAAGTATTTATTTTTTGAAACCTCTAAGTGTTTTTTTCTTGATCTGTACTGCTGTTGCCCAAATTTTGTATCTATAACGTATCTATAACTTTGTGGGAACTAGCTGATACAGTCTTGCTTATTGTGTGCCAAGTATACTGCGAATAACTGGGCAGTGCTTCAGTGCTTTTCATCAGAAAGTATACTTCTGTATTTCTTTTCCTACTGACACCAAGTGTTGATGAGGGAGGACCTTGGAGACAGATCAGTGATCTGTGCCTGGCATGTGAGTGAAGGGAGCCTTAGAGACCAGGTGGTGTGTGATGGCCCCGCACTGCCAGGAGCCTGGAGCAACTGCTGTCTGAGAGGCAGAATCTTTTATCTGTTCCCATCTGTGGCTTGTGTTGTATTTGGAAGGTGGTGGGAGCTGGGACTCAACTTCTGCTTCTCTGCTGCTGGGTCTCATGTTTTAGATAAAAGAAGCAAGGAATTGTAAGTCAAGTCTTAGTGAGTATTTTATTTAATGTCCATCTAGGGCTGTGGTTCCAGTTCAGTGTTTCTTGCTGTACAATGGGAATGGTAGATACTTGGCTTTTTTCTGTATAGCAGTTATGAACTATGCTTCTATAGTAGAAGAAAATATGAAAAAGTATCAAAATTAAAGCCTAGCAGTAAAGTTTCTGAGGAGAAGTGTGATTACACCTTTTGAGAATGAGCGTATCTCTGTAATGTGCACCGAACCTTACACAAGGACGATTGGAAGTCCTCTGTCCTGGGAGAATCTAAGTCATTTATAAAAAGGCAGAGATAAGTGATGGTAATTCTTTCAAAACTGGGGTATGTATTATTTAAGCAAAGTAGCAAATGCCGTTCAAGAGGTGGTTTAGAGGCTGGCAAATTAAAAGTAAAATATTCAGTTAAACCTCGTTACACTCTATGTAGTCTGGCAAGGTTAGTTTATGTTGTCTTTCAACAATACACGTGCTACACAACCTGATGATTAATTGGGAAAATTGTTAGTTTCTTGTTCACAAAAGCGTTCAATGTCTCTTTAAAATTATTCTGTTGAATCTCTTGGCACTCTTCAGCAAATTTCAGCTTAGCAGTTACATTGAAGTGCCAGTGATGTCATCACATTGCAAGAAAAGTGCTGGGTTATAAAGTTTTATCTGTGAGACTATCTCCTTTTCTCAGCCGTGTTGTAGCTCTTTTCTGTCTGGTGAATATGACAGGAGCAGGCTGAACCGAAGGAAAACAAAAGCATGAGCACAAGGGCATGTGTGACTAAAAATCTTCGGGAATGAGAGGAGAAGTAATCAAGAATAAGTTGTCTAATGAGTCTCAGAACGTACAGATTGAGCAGTAGTAGAGCACATGTGTTTGGTTAAAAAAAAAAGAAAGTTCATTGTCCGATTTGATGCTTTTGGTACTGGCTCCTGGTTAACACAAAGTTGATTTCCTGCAAGCTCCCTTAACTCCTGTAGTTCTATTAAAATCAAGGACATAGGCTGTTTTGTATTCCATGAGTTGTACACAAAGCTGATGTCCTTCTAAAATTTTCATTGTTTCCCATCTTCCTTCTGTTGCCATTGTTTCTTTAGATTGCTGTATGTGGAGAAAATCAATAGAAAATCATATTCAAGGGAAGCATCTTATTTTAAAAAGCTTTAAAATAAAATATAAGATAGAGCTCCTTGCAATCTACTTCTTTTATGAAAAGCTGGCTGATTGTTGTTCCACAGAATACTGGTGTTAAGTTTGAAAAGACAGTAGTCTGTACATACACAATGAAAGGAGGGTTAGATTATAAAAGGTTTTTTGACAGTGGCAATTGGACCTTTTGATTATTTTGCTTTCTTGCTGTAAGTTTGATAAACAGTTTCATCATACTGTCTTGGCTGTATTGCTCTTGGCCACTATCAACCTTTAAAAGGGCTGTTTAGTTGCAGTGAAGGCCATAGCCTTCATCAAACCAAAGGTGGTGTTAATTGCACTATCCATTTCTTTGGTGATTAAAAGAGAGATAAATCTAGGAGTTGAATTAAAGCATATTAACAGTAGATGACACTTATTTATCTTCTGCTTTAGACCTTTTTTCTGGTCTCGTGGTGTTTGAACATAGAGATACTTTCTCATAAGCATTTGCTCTATATGCTACCAGAGCATCAAAGGCTGTGTTTCTGACCATAATATTTGGTAATGAATGGTGTTGAATAAGGGAACTGCAGAGCTGTTTTTGAAATTGCATTTCTCCTCCTGTCTTTGCAGTGGTTGGTATTGGAAAAGGAACAAAAATGCTGAGAACTATGTTGGCAGGATCCAAGGTAAGGAGTGCTGAAAACGACGTCTATTTGTGAGGGTTTTTATTTGTGTGTTTTGTTCTTTTCTTCTAATAAAGAGCTCCATCAAATGTCTCAACAACCCTGTGTGGTTTTTTTAAATGTGTTCCTTTTTGGATTTAGTCAGAAATTTGATTGTAAAACTTTTGTGTCCAGAGTAGTTATTTTAAAACTTCTGTTTGTCCTTTCTACAAAATGTTAAGAAGGACTGAGTTCCTATTTTACAGGAAGATTTCTAGAATTAGTGTTTTCAACAGGAAAAAAAAGGAAAACTGTAATGAAGATGGCACTGTAAATGATGTTTTTGGAATGTAATTGTGTGATGGTTCTGGTTTTGGTCATTTTCCTTGTGTAGATAACATAATTGTTATTTAGCTTGCAGTAACAGATGGTCTTTGTTTCTTTTCTCTCTTCTTAAATACCATGGGGCCTTAAGAGGCACCTTTTGGAATGAAGAGTGTTTTGCATTCGTGATAGTAGCTGTGATAGTAGCTGTCATTCCAGATTGCAGCTCCTGTAGACGGGTGCTCTGCAAATGCATGGACAAGGCACGTGTAAGAAGCCAAAGGTAACAGAAGCCCTGTGGCTACATGAGATAATCCAGACCGGAGCCTTGACAGATACCAATATTGTTCATTGCTGCTTTTGATTAGTTGTACCATGTCTTAGGTGCCTGTGCTCCAGATTGTAGGTGTTCTGCACGCAAAGAAGTACAGGTACTCCCAAGAACAATCTGCCAGTGTTGATTCATTCTTTGCAAGCAAAATCCCGTGGTTTTAACTGCTATTTTTAAATGAGAAGTTGAGGTAAGAATGACAGATGCAGAAATCAATTAAGCCTTCCAGATTTCATCTTAAACTCAGGGAAAGTCAATAGCAGGCTCAGAAAATTGATAACCTTTCTTATACGTTCTGTTCTGCTGTTTTTCCTCTTCTTTTCTGGTCTTAAACTCTTTACAGGTGCTGAACTGATAATGTGAGGTAGAAGTTGATTGACAACCTTCAGTTCAATTCAAAGGAAGATAATTTGGCAGAAGAGAAGTGGGTGATAGTGGGTGTCAGTATGTATGCTGACAATAATGGGCTTGCAGTTGGTTTATAGGACCAGATTTCAGGGGCACCTGCATTTTCAAACATGCACTAAGCAGTTGGAGCTGAGTGTACAGTGGAAGTGTAAGCAGTTACCACCTGACATCTCCTGTTGAAGAACTTCTTAAGTTAAAAAAAGGCTTCGAGATACTTCACCTAAATTGTGATCATAGCCAAATGTGTGAAAATTGTTGATTGAAATTCACATGAAGCAATTGAGTATCTCTTAAGCTGATGTTCACAGTGGAAACAGCTGTGATCAATGAGCTTCAGCCTTTTTGGCAGAAGAGAGTATGCTATGAACGAGTTCCTTGGCAACCTTACTGTGAAGTCCTGTAGCCAGTAGGAGTGTCATCAGCCAAACACTGGCCCCAGATAACTCACGAAGGCTTCTAACTGTTGCTTAGGGACAAGGAAGGGGAACACAGAGGAGAAATGGGCAGTGGGAGCAGGCTGGTAAGCTGCCTTGGCTAGATCCATCAGCTTTTATCTGGCCTTAGACTGGTGTAGGCTGTGGGCACTTGATCCAATGAAGCAAAATTACATCCTTACAGTAGATCAGGTCTTCCACAGCAACAGTTGGTGTATTCTGTTGTGACAGAGAGTGTGAGGTAGCTGAAATCTGTGCCAGGTGGCATGGCAAGCATGAGACTTTATTTGGAACTTATCTCTGCTTTCCTATTTTCTGTTTATACGTAGGCACACAATAATTTGAGAGGCTTAAAGAAGTTGAATGATCTCCTGTAGATATATGCCTATTTGGTTTTTTTGACCACGCTGACAACAAATAATGTAATCCATGACTGTCTAAATAGATTTGAGTATCGTTTTGCACCTCATGCCATGTGCTAGGAATTTGTACTCCCCTTTCATCTCTTTTTACCATTGTGAATGCTGAAGTGTTCATTGAAGTGTGATGTTTTTCTCTTGTCCTTTTTATTACTGTAAAGATTCAGATGAACTGCCTGAGCCTCTCTGGTTAGGATTTACCGTTTGGTTATAGGAATGTATATTGTAAAGAAATAGTTCAGTCTATCATTGTTGGCAGCAGAGTTACACTGAGTGGCCAAAACGTATGTTCCTGCAGTAAACTCCATATGGTGGCTCTGCCAGAGATTGGTCTATTTCTCATTTTTTCCCAAACATTGTGTGAAACTTTCCTGACTCTGTGTGGCAGCTCTGAACATTATCACTCGATTTGCAACTCATACACGTTATACAAGGAGTGTTACTCTTTCAGTGTAAATCTAGTTCTCCACTGCTTTGACCTCCTTGTGAATTATCTCAAAACAAATAGAAATGTGCAGCCAAGGGCAGTACCTACTTTATGTTCCAGATTTCTCATTGAATTCTTAATATTTATCCAGAAGTAAAAATACATGCGAGCTGGCTTAGGATTTGTTTGTTTGTCTTATTTTATTTCAAATGTTCCAAGTGAAGGGGAGAATCCTCTTGGATCTGTAATTTAAATACTGAACATTTAATACATATTCCCTAAGAGGATCACTTTTCCTTTTTGTATTCTGGGACTTTGACTTGGTCTTGCGTGGAATTTTTGCACTGTATTATTTTGAGAGAAACTTCATTGTGTTTGCAAAGTAAAGATGATAGAATGAGAAAATATTGTCTGCTTCAGTAGTAAAACAAATATGATGAGGGTGGACCAGTTTTTATTATGGTAAATTGCTCCTGAAGGATTCAGTCTTTTGGGTGACTAGTCTGTATCAAACACGATGTAGAAGTGATTTTGGGGGGGGAGGAAATGGGTTAGAAAATGCTAGCTAGCAGCACAGTTTGCAAAGCAATAATCCTGTTTCAAAGCCTCTCATCTACTAGAATGTGCTGTTACATAGAAGCAATGAGGAAAATGATCAGGGACTCAGCAGAGAAGGAAAAAGGGAAGAACCATAAACAATGAAATTCTTCATTATTCAAACACTTTCCATTGGGAGGAGATGTCTTCCAACACACACAGCCTTTATTTTTAGGTGGGATAGATCAGGATAATTGACATTTTCAGACTTCATTTTTATGCTTAATTTGTGTATTTTTCAATGACATGACATCTGGGTTCACCCAAAGAGAATTTTAGTCATGCCAGTGTGAATGAAACCAGAACTCAGCCATCCATCAAACTGTGCTTGAAGTCACTGTCTTGATGAGCAGAAAGCATGGGTGTATTGTTTTTATCTGAGGATGTAACTTCTCCACATACAATCTGAAACACTTTGTGCTTGGGCAGGGGCTAGTTAAAATAGAAAATTTAATCTCAAAAGCTGTGGCTTCTGCAGAACGAAACGCTATCCAGAAAAGAAAGAAAAATCAGTAGATAGAGTAAAACCCAAACTCCAAATGATCACAAGGATTAGAAAAAGAGATTGTGGGCAGAATTAAGATACATCAGTGACCTGATATGTGACACCTTCAATTTATTATAATTGGAAAAATTAGAATTCTTCAAATCCTGGATGGAAAATGAGTGCTTGGAGAATTTCTGAGGCATGTAACTTACTTTTTGCACCGTGATTCGCTTGTATATTGCAAAATGATTTCTCTAGAGGGTTGACAGTGGATGCTGCTGGAACAGTGTCCATAAAGAAGGTTATTTCGTTACCTCCTGTGATTATCTTACTGTCCTAAAAATTAGTCTTTAATTTGTATCCCTTAATTTCTCAAACATAAAGGTTGCTAGCTTTCACCCTGAATTCTTTTTTTTTTTTTTAAATTAAGTCCTTAGCTTCCATCTTTTGGCAATAAGCTCAATGAATTAATAATGCATTAAAAAGCACATCCAGTAGTTCTATAAGGAGCAGAACTAATGAAGCCTTGTCTTGTGACTTCGTTAGTTTACAGCTCGTTAGACAGCAAAGCCCCATGTGGACTTTGGTATCCAGTAATACAGTGGAGCTCCCTCTGGAGCCTTTTTTGCAGTGGAAGCTTTGCAGCTTTACAGGTTTATTTCCTCTATCTGTCTGTTTTCAGGAGGATTATAAGAACTCATCATCTCTGAGACCTCTGTTCCTCTGCCAACATTTGTGTGTTTGCACATTAACATGCACACCATGATGCTATAAGTGCTATTTCTTTGGAAATCCTAATTTTCTTTCTAAAGAACATTGCTGTGTTTTGGGGCTTTTTTTTTTTAATCTTTTTTCTTGTCTTTTTCTTTTTAAATGTATTTCAGAAGCCGTTAATGCTCCAGTTCATATATTTGAGTTATGAGTGCAAGAAAATTGAGTTGACTTTCATTTTGAAGGATCCTCTCGGTGATGTGTGCTCTTACTTTTAATTTTAAAAATTTCTTTACAGCTCTTTGCTTCATCTTGCTTGCTTTTGGAGGTAGTAAAACCAAACCTACATATTCATATGGTGCATCACATTGTGTTCTCTTTCGTCTTTCATATTCTGATTTTAGCATTCTCTTGGGAGGGTAAGATTTGTGGGTAATGGTAATACTTTTTGTTAGACTAATTGGTATATTATGGAAAACTTGGCATTTAGATATGCAAACCCTTTCTCAAGTTTAAAGTAGAAACCATGGATTTTAAAAATAAGTATATTTCAGATTTGTTTAGAGTTTAGTGAAGTAGGTATCTTTTAGACCATTTTTGAAAGAGAAAGTAGTTAAAGCTCATGAATGTTCTACCACCAGCAGTTAGAGTTAAGACCCCAAGGCTGTTCCACACAGATGGGCTACATTTCATTACCTGCTTTAATAAAAGAGAATAAGAAAACTATTTATCTCCTGAGTGTCTTTGCAAGGTTTTGTTCACAACCGATCAGCCAAGCTTCCAATCACAAGGCAAGGGGGATTGTTACTGCTTGTTTGGTGAGTCTTCAGTTCCCATCTTGCTTAGGTTTATCTGTTGTTTTAGTTGGGCGTTTTCTTCCAAACTGTGGAGTTACTGTATCCAACTGTCTATATTTGTCTTGGAGGAATCCAAGTAAAAGTGACTTGTTTGCTCTTTAGCTCTTCCCCTAAGAAATTTTTCATCTGCAACACCTTCTTATTTTTCACTCTGCGGTTCATTCCTTTTCAGATTCTCACACCTCTTTGTTTAAGGTATCCCAGCCCCAATAACCAAGGGTCCTCTGAGTTTCTGTTTCTGTTGAGATGGGAGAGGGAACAAAAAAGAGTGCAGTGTGTGACCTGCTCATTTAAGCAAAATGGATTGTAGCTACACAAAATGTCATTACTTTGCCTCTGTTCAAGCCCAAAGAAATTATTGTTTCCTTACAAGGGAGGTAGGAGAGGAAAGAAAAAGATGATAAGGTTATCTCCTCGGGGAAAGAGGGAGCCTGGTAGATTATGCATTGTGGCATGTGAAGGGGTTAGTGTGAGGTAACGTTATAGTGTGCCATAAATCCAGTATCTCTGTTGAGCCTATGGTGGTTTTTTTTCTGAACCCAGTGGAGTTATGAATTTTAGTTCCCAGGCTTGTTTTGAAAGGTTTTTTATAGGTTTCTCTTGAGGAACAGGAGTGGCAGGTCAGAGATGGAGTGATTGTTTTATGAGAGATATTAACGCACAGGCAGATGGATGTGTTTCAGCCCTTGTAGACTGACTGGGTGAATTTTTCCTGGCATGCAGTGGTTGCTTAATTTCACTCATTTAGTTGCCATTTTGTGCATTAGATGAAGTATATTACATTCCTGAAATATCAAGACTTTTCTGTCATATACATGTATTTCTCTTACAGAGTATTTGTTACAGTATTGTGCAAACATTCAATGAGTACTGCCTTGTATGTTTGCACAATACAGTGCAAAGGTGTCATGTCTATTAATAAAACTTGTCCTACTTACATCTGTAGTCTGTCACAGCTGTATCCAAGTCCTGCTCTAATAGTTTGCTTTTAATTTTGACCACTACTGACACCTGAGAAAGTTTTTGCAGAACCAGAACTTTCTATTGTAACTCAACAACCTCTTTTTGGAGCAGCGGAGGTTGGTTCAGAGACCCATTGTTGTTTATGCAAACTTAGCATTTGTTTCTCTCCTGTGTGTATTATTTTAAGTTAATGACAAGTAATGTCTTGTTCCCTGAATGCCTCCAGATACTAACTAGACATCAACGTCAGTTTATGAAAGTATGGTTCTCTTCCTTATTTTGTTACAAGTAAAATGCTTATATAAAAAGGAGGCTGGGAAAATGCATGAATGGTGTTGGTTTTGATGTGTTTTGAGAATGTGTAGAAGGTGTTATCAAAACTTGCAGTGGTGCCTGTACAAAACAAGATGCACTGAGAGAATGTTAAGCCTGCACCGTGGAGGATGCAGGAATCAGGAGGAGCTAAAGTATTAACTGGATAAAATGGTCTTAAATGTGCCCCTTAGATGTTACATGTGGTCAATGTCTTTAGTTACCTGTTACTGGAAGACATATGATACTGGTTTTTTGGTAACGATTCATGGGAAGAGAAGAGGCTGATTTGAATATCTAGTCTTTCCTGCCCTGCCACACAACGAAGTTGTAGAAAAAGCTGTTAAATAGTACAGATAAACACTTCCCTGCAGTGGTATCATCAGTGAGCTGGCTTTACATGCTGTGTATTGCTCAAGTCTCTTCTATGCTCACCCTAGAGGCCTAATCTATTAATAGCACAGCTTCATGCTCTATTAGCATTCACACTTTTTTTAAACTGTTGAAAATCTTGAGGAGGCTGCACCTATTGTGCTGCAGAAGCTCTTTCCTCAAAAATGCAGAATATTTTAAGAGCGTACTCTAGGGTGATATTTCTGTTTTTCCATTCACAGGGGCAGTGTCGCCTTCCTTCCTCTTGACCTTTCTATAATTGTGTGTCTGTCTGTGCTACGTGTGAGGTCTTGCTTGCATTCATTAAAAAAAATCATGACTGCAACAAGGCAAGATTCTTTTCCCTTTCTTAAAAATATCCCAGGAAAAGAAAATATGTTAACGGATTCAAACTCGCCATCCTGCATTGGCTTCTGTAGTGTTCCTTTCTAGTAATTTGGAGAAGCTCTTAGCACTGACTTTTAGAATTTCCTACATCTTAGCCTTGGTGGTGTCTTTGAATTCACCTAAAGGCTTTCACACGTTTAATTTTACCTGTGCTTTTGCGTGTGAAGTTTTACCCCTCTGGAAGGATTGTCTTCTGTTTCTGGGTAGAGAATTATGAATTTCCTTAAAACTTTGCTTCTCAGATAGAAGCTGAAAGTTGTCTTTGTTTATTTTGTATAATCTGTGATGTAGATGTTAGAGGACAGAATAAGGTAGCAGATAAAGAAGGTATTGAAGCTGAAGATGGAATTTGAGAGCCAACTTGAGACACGTTTGTGCACATTGGAAAGGTTTGCATAAAGGGACCGTGGATTACAAGCAGCCACTTTTGCACGTTATCCTGTAACCCCTCTTGGATGGTGTGAGCCGGGATTGTGTTTATAAGTGATGTGGGACCATGGTGCTCTCTGGGGTGACCTACTGTTCCTGTTAACTGTTGGGATTATTCCTCCTCTTGCCCTCTTTCCTGCCCTCCCGCACCAAAATTTAAACTTGATACAGTTTTTAGCCACCACCTTAAGGCTTCTCTGAACTACAGATAAAGCACTTTCTGTGGGTTCCCCTGTTACGGGTGGTTTTAGTCCTTTGTGTTGAAAACCTTGTCACCCCACGTGTTTGAACTTTTAAAATAAGCTGGCATAAGAGGTCAGAAAATCCTGTTAGGCCAAGAGTAAAGATCAGATAGTTCTTCAGCAATGACAGTACAATTACAGTATCTAGCAGTAAATAAAATTTAGTGCAGGCATAGCACCAAGTCAGCTTTTTCTTTCAGGAATAAAAAACGAGTGGTAGAGAAGTTGTAATGTTTATGTGTATTAAGAGGACCTGTTTGGTGTTTGATAACTTTGAGTTTGCTCTGTCATAAAATAACGGAGCTCCTCCCTCATCCTGCAGTCTTCATTTTGCCTCTGTGCAACCTGCTTTTAAGAGATTAGGGCTCTGTGTTTTTGATATATTGGAATCTGATTAGTGAGAGTGCTTTGTTTTGGAAAATAATTGAAACTATGGCAACCCTCATCTTTTTTTTTTCCCCAGCTTGTTTGTCTACCTCCTGCACTTCTCTGGTTTGGTAGATGATTAGCATACTGGAAGCCACTGGTAGCTGCTAATGTTATACAAACAGCAAATATAAGTTATGTAAATATTTAATCCAGAGCACGTTAGTTGCGCTTTAGAAATCATTACCCACAAACTGAATATCACTGTAAAACTCGGGCTTGACGTCCTCTCTGCCATCTCTGTGGCTCAAGTCTCCAGAAATGTAAGAGCTTGCCCCAGGGTGCAGGCTGAAGGCGTCAGGCAGAGGAGCACCAATTCTGATGGGTGCTTGCCCGCTGTCTGCTCACACTGATTTCCTTCAGATTCTCCAGAGCACTTGTTTGTGTGTTTGTTTTGTTTTATGTTCTCTCAGACTTGCCAGCCACATGCAGACATCAGTTTGCATAAATTTAACTTTCTGTTGAATGTGGTTTCCCTTGCCCAGCTTTCAGTCTCTTTCACGGGGGACTGCGTCTTTATTTATTTATTTTCCCTTTACACTTCTGTCTTCAGTTGCTGCTGTGATTAGAAAATGGGTCATCCTTGGATGAACTCTTATGAACTGCCTCTTCCAGAGAGCTTGCTTGCCTGGGAAATTCTTGAAATGGGAACCATCTTAAAATCTTCCTGACAGCTACCAGTGACCTTATTTCATAATGACTTGCGTTTCTGTCTAGCTCTTCCAAAGTGTTGCTTCTCCGTGTTTGAAAAAGCTTTTAGAGCATGCCATAATTTAAAATTTCCAGCCTCTGGCTTCTTTCCAAATCAAACTTTGATATGTTAACAGTTAAAACTGAGAAGCTCCGTGCCGTGCTGAGGTCTGTCTGGCGTTGGTGCCTCTAAGTGGGGCAGACACCCTTGGCAGCCGGCCCAGGGCCTTCAGCCTCTGGGAGCCCCCCCGGGTGGGTTGTGCAGCTAATGGCTGTGCTGGCTCTACAACCCCTCTAACGGGAGGGGATTCTTCTTCCTTCTCCTCTTCTTCCTCCCTCCACAGTTAAATATGTAAGCTGATAAAGTCTTGCCTTTTTCTCCCGTTTTATGGATGCGCTTTCCCTTTCTGTGTCAGTATAAGGATTTCTCGGAAATTGCATACCAAATGGAAAAAGCCAAATGATAGCTATTCCCTTACTAGAACATTAGTGTAAACATCACGTGGTTTATTGTGAGAATTTTGACTGTGCCCTGTGGTTCTGACTCTCAAAATTCCTCTTCTCAAGATCTGTCAGATACATTAGAGGGTTTGTAATTTGTTTCTTAGGAGCTTCTGTCACCCTGCTCTTTCTCTAGTCCTGGCTTTTATGGCATTGTTTCTTTCTAGTCTTGGGTATGGTAGGAACTGTGTGGCTGCTGGGGCACTTCTCTGTCTTTCTGGGCTAGTTGAGGTAACCAGGACAAACATCCACCATGTCTCCCACTCTGTGTGACAGGATTTTTCACATTCCCTTATTGACAGTGCAGTGGTTTGTCACTGTGAAGCATGATCTTAGGACAATCTCCTCACTAGTGTGAAGGAAAGAGTTGCTTGTACTTGAGGGCTTCTGATGACTTTGTTGCCTTTTGTTTCAGTTGCCATGTCAAGAAAATGGTTTTCTAGACAGCTGAGGGATGTAGCCATTCCCTAATGCAGGATATTTTGGGGAAGATCTCCATTCTCTCAGGGTTGTTGTTCTGTTGTACGCTTGTGAGGCTCTTTGGGACCATGCAGACCACCATTAGAAGTTGGAATTGATGCACAATGTCGTTGTATTTGCAAGTTGGGACCGGGAATGCTTGATCTGAGCTTTTAATGCACTCCACTTGCATGTTGTGGAATCTCACAGGGAAGCTGAGGTGCTGCTTTTAATCTTTAAATGGTTTGGGTCCTGGCCTCTTGAGATGAGTAGTGGACAAAGAGGTAGGGGTGTAGGGGCTGTTGATTGACAGGGCATTCTCTGATGAGCTGCCAATATAGGGACGTTTCCTGTCATAGTCTGCGCTTGCCAGGCTTTTCCACTGCCTGTAACACCTACTACCTTGCTTTTTTTGTTTCAGATTGAGTGGGTTGAAGGCAGCCTGGTTGTGAGCAGTTGCTGTCTGTGTTGCTGCAGTGATTTGTAATTTAAGAGTACAGGAAGAATGCCCCTAGATGTATCTTATAAAACTGAAAGAAATAAATGATTGCCAACCCAGGTGAGAAAAGGTCACCAGTGACTTATTAAATGACTCAGAATCCATTGGGCACTTCTGAGGGCAGTGTGAATTAGAGTCTGAAGAGACTTAATGCTGAATTTTGACAGAAAGTAAGAGGAACAATAGATTAAGTCTGGACTCTGATGTTACCTTCTGCAAGCTCCAGGTCCTGCACGCTTACAAAGGGGAGGTAAACCCTATTAAGTGACTAGTAAGAATTATGATATATAATTGTAGATACCCAAGGGCACTCCAGAGACTGATCATAAACCAACTGTAATTCTTAATTTCCTGACCTGTTATAGCCTTCTTTGTGGATTATTGCATTTCTGGCTTGAGTCTTTTGTGACTCTTCAAAGGCTCTTGTAACAAATGGGGATTTGTGACTAATTTTTAAGGCTTTTTTTTCACAAATTGGATGGATTTTTGCCCTTTTTGAAAAAATTAAAGGGGAAGTCAAGTGTTGAGATTTGGATTGTATTGTTCATACCTTTTGTTTACGTATAAACAGATAATACTGTCTTCTGTTGCTAGGAGGCCAAATACAGCATTACTGTAACAGACAGCCTGAAGCAAGATAGCCAAAACCAGAATTAAAAGGAAAAAAAGTCATTCAAACTGACATAGTATCACTATTTTGATTTGGAAACACCTGGAGATGGTGTGTGAGGTCTCAAACTTTCAGGTTCAGAGTTTTACTGAACTGCTAATATCATTCTTTGTGCTTGAATTATGAAGATTTGCTCATGTGGTTTTATTAACATCTAGAATAGTTGCTGAATAGTGTCTCTTCCTAGTTATGCTATTAAATGTTAAGAACTAGATCATTAAATGTCTTGGAAGGAAGGCAATTCTATAGTCCTAAAAGCAGATAATATACTTTAAACTTTATTTAAATATTTGTTGCGGAGCAGCCTTCATCCATTTTCCCTTTCATTTCTTTTCCATGCGTTCCAAAAGTATGTAAACTTAAAGAATTTGATTTTAAAATGTCTAATTTTGCAGAGTTGTCAGGGGATTTGGACATCTGCAGTATTTAGGAAAAAGGTAGCCTTAGTGTGGTAAGCAAAGCATAAAGTGTTGGTTGGTTTGTGGTTTTTTTATTGAAGTCTGCAGTGCCTTTTGTCTGACTATTCCTGCTGCTTTCGTTTCATGGCAGTTGCTTGAAGAAATACATTCAAGTGGCAGGTTGTCACATGGAACAAAATCAAGGCATGTCTTAGTAGTCTCAGTCTGTAGGTGTGATTTATATGCCTACACTATTATTACTTGAGACTGTACTTCACAAGTACATGAAAAAGGACACATTGCATCAAAGAGTAAAAGTGTTAATGCTTATACCTGTTTGGATGTGTCCCAGTAGAATTTGGTCAACTGACTTCTAGAAGATAAATCCTTTTACAACTTGGGTCAGATTTGTATTAGCTCGGTTGGGAATAAGTTCATTGAAACCCTACTGGGAATTAGGCATGTGGAACACCTTGATTTTTCTTTCCCAGGCCTTTCTTGGAAGTCCCCCGGACTTAACATAGGGCTGAGGGAAATGCAATGAAGTGGGATAGGCAGTGGGTCAAACAGCAGATTTTAATACCTGAAGGTATCTCCAAACTGGACCCAAACTTGTGTTACAAGTTGAGTCTTCGCGTATTGGCAGCCTTGTGACAAGACGTGGGACAGCTGGTTCTCAGAAGCCCTCTGGCAGCTCCAGCACATTCTGCCCTATGCCCATGGCCTGGCAGTGCTTGGAAAAGAGAGACATCAGGTGAAATGCAATAAAGACAAGAGCTACTGGCCTAGGAACATCTTAATTCCTTCTTGCTAGCCACAGACACATACATTGAGGATTTCTTTTAGAGAAGAACTGTAAGGAAAAACCCTGAAAGAGAGAGCCCATGATGAGCAGGGGCGTCTCTCAGTGGCCTTGCACTCCTTGTGCTGGTCACAGGGTCCTTACCGTGTTCCACATGTTCAAAACTCCAGCCTTAGGCTCTTTCATATCACTACATTTCATGGCAGAAGTGTTGTAATTCTTTGCTTTGGAAGTGGGTGTTTAGCCTTCAGAAGCAAAGGTCTGTGACTTTTCTTCCCTTTTTTTGTTTTGTTAAGTTGTGATGGAATAGAAAAATTGTGTGTGAAAGGTACTTTATGTGCCTTGCTTCAGCCGTGACATGTGACACCCCACAGAGACTTTGATTTTACCACCCTATTACTGTCTTTATGATATTGATGTATTTACAATAAAAATTAGATTCCATGTGGTTTCTTCCTGGGGTTTCTGAAACTGAAATCATAGTGGCATGTAACGCAGGATTTGATTTTTACTTAGTTCCATATCTTTTCATCTTTACTTTTACTTACTGAAAAGTTGCTGAATTGACTACTCAGATCTTATTTTTCCTGTCCTGATTTGAAGTGCTTGGTACTTGCAGTCTTTATTTAAAAAAAAAAACACCAAAAAACCCCAAACAAACACAAAACCCAAACAGCCTGGAAGACCGGACTGACTAATCTCTCTTTTTCCTTTCCAGAGGTACACTGCCATTGGACTGCTGGGAAAAGCTACTGATACATTAGATGCTACAGGAAAAGTAACTGAAGAAAAACCTTATGGTAAGCATAGATATATCTAAATACTTGTTTCATTTTGAAGACATAAATGGTCTCTATCATAGAAAAACGGAAGAGATGTTTGGGACCCTGTGAACTAATTTTAAATGTGAAATCAAACTGAGGTTATTTCATCTTCAATTCAGTGCTCGTATATTTCAGACCAGCTTCATGTAATTATGTCCAGTGCAAATGTTCATTTCTGTTGGAAAAAAGCAAACCAGGCATTAGATTAGGAGGGCGAAAATAGAATTGGGCAGGACTGTGTCCTTTTAAATCTTTGACAGGCTGACAAATGATGTGCTGTGTCCAGTAAAATTTTCCTCTTTCAGTGTATAGTCCCATGAGTGCTCTTTTAATAACACCCTTCAAGGCCAGCAGAGAAATAAAGTACTTAGATCGTCCCTCTAGGATGCCCGTTTAACTACAGACTGTAGTAGATGCAGCTCCTGCAGACGGTTAATTAAAAAAAAAATAATTATCTGTTTCTTAAAACTCTAGTTTTACTTTTTTTTTTTTTGTTTGTGTTGTTTACTGCAGTCAGCATTTAGGGTGTTATCCTCATGCACTTTTTCACTGGAGCTCTTGTTGTAGTAGTTCCCACCTGCATCACCTCCTCTGTTACAGCAGGTTAGCTTTCTGTTAGACTCTGTGCTTGAGGAGCTGGTATGTGTTAAAAATACTCCCTATTTTTCATTTACCTTTTTAAACTGAGATCGGTTGCATGATCCAGTTCATCATATAATCTCATGAAGGGCAGTATTGGTATTGCTGGGACAGTGCAGTTTTGGGTGCTGGACAAAGTTTCCTTTTGCTAAATCTTAACAGTTGAAAGAAACGCTCGTGAAATTGGTCTCAGTTGATTTCCACATTGGTGCACATCAGTTGGATTTAAATTCTTCTGAAGGAAGAGAGAACCTGCATACTCCTCTGTATTCTCTGCTGATCTAGCAGTGATTTCTCAGCTTTTCCAGAGTCTTCTCCAAAGCAGCTTGGTAGTAGTCCACCATCTCTAATCCCTCACCCTAATTGGTACTCCAAGAAGAGGCAAACCACATATTTGAGTTGAATTTCAGTTCCTTTGATACTTAAAAGGGTCCTGGGAGAAGCAGAACATCTGCTAGGGTATATAAGTCCTGCAGTGTCAGCAGCATCCAGGACTGGGCCTTAGTGCAGAGAAAGGGCACTAAAACAGCTTGCAAGATATATAAAACTTCTTGAATGACTCCAGTGGACCACAAGAAGAAAGTGCCTGCAGAATGTTCCCTGCTGTATTGACTTTAGGAATGTGTTATACTTTAGTCCTCAAACCCTCCCTAGACAGCAGTTTAGAAAGCAAACTGTTGTGTATTACAGTTAGTTGCAATGAAAGGATGAAGTGATGAGAGCTCCTTGGGTTTAATCCCTCCTGAACTTCTCATAGATTTTAGTGTTTCTTAGCAGAAGAGTTTGCATTTCCACACGAAATTAGGTTGTGGTTTCATACTGCTCCCAGGCTATCAGATGCTGACTTTGGAAGCAAGTAGTGTTTAGTGTTCCTCTGATGCATTCTTGAGAACGTTAATGTTTGTCACCCTTTTTTTAATGTTTATAATTGTGCACAGGAACGTGCATTCTGAAACCCACTTCCTCCCAGCTGCCTACAGACTATATCCAGACATGGAGAACAAAATTTATGAGGATTTTCTGCAGGTCTCCACTGATTATGGTGAAATACATGTTTAATGGAGTTATCTGAATAATTAAAAAAGGAGACTGTTGACTTTCTGATTGTCTGTTTGCAAATAATTTGTGCTGGGTCAGATTGAGTGGAGTTCTGTTGGACTGNATCATCTTGGTGGCCCTGCGCTGGACCTGTTCCAACAGTTCCATGTCCTTTCTATGTTGAGGTGTTCTGTTTCAGTGTAGTTTGTTAATAGGCACAGGGTGGCATCACTCTTCAGTGGAGCCTTCTGGAGGTCGTGGCACATGATTGGTACCTTTTGGTTTGGCAGCTAGTTAACTTCCTTTATGATTATAGCAGGAAAATCAATCAACAGTCACCAGTGTTCAGAAACACAGCTGTTCTTTAAAATTTTCATATTGGGAGTTAATAGGCTTATTTTCAATGTTTTTAAGAAGCGTTGGAGAACTGATATGGGATGAGTGTCATCTGTATTGAGTAGCATTTCAAAGGACCAATGCAATACTTCAGTTATAGCCTTCTAATAGAAGTGGGACAGATGTGTATGTGTACTCTTAAAAGAGAGTAGATTGCCTAAAGCAGCTATCTTTCTTTTACAGGATTTCTTCAGTAAAGTTGCCTTACTTAATATATAACAATACCCTGGTGTGCATTTGCAGGTTAATTGTTTGATACAGAAATTTGATGTGTGTTCCAGATGCAGTCTTTTTTTTCACTAGGAAAAATAAATAAAAAAAGCCACAATATTTTTGTTATCTAAAAATCAGTTGTATTTTTCCCCTCACTTGGATATTCTTAAAGAGAAATTGCCAAGGTTAGATGAGCACGTTATTATTTTTGGTCTTTTAACAAAAATTAGAATAGAAGAAATTTTGTAGTTTTTGCATAGTTCCCAAGAAAAATGAATTTGCTGTCCCAAGAGAGCAAAATTGCAAAAGAAAACTCTGTATATTGGGATTACTGCCCTTCTGAAAGCATCCAGACTGTCTTAATCACCTTGGACAGCTTGTTCCACTCTTTTTGTGATAATTCACACTCCTACCTACATTCTGTTTTTTATCTCTTTTCTTTGGTGTTTTTCAATCTAAATTCAGACGAGAGAGGCCTCTTCTTTGTATCTTTTAGCAGAACGTGATTGATGCCATTAGAGCCATGTGAATAATCAATGCTAACATACTTACTCTTTTCTTTCTACAGACCAGATAACAAAAGGAGATCTTGAAAATGTGCTGCAGAAGTTCACAGGGGACATCATGCAGGTTCCTCCACTGTAAGTTGTACAGTATTGAGACACTCTGGACAGTTGGGTTCTGCTGTCAGGACTTGCCAACAGAAGTCAGTTCTCTCAGAAATATAAAGACACATTTTGGCAAGAGGATAGAGGAGAGGCAGACTTAGGAGTTTCACATTTGCAACTGCAGGTCACGTCCATTTCAACATCAAGCACAAATGGTAACCTGGAGTCTGATTGTTTTAAATGGCAAGTGTAAAGTAGCAAAGCAGTCTTAAACAGCTTTGCAGGGCTTGGTGATATCTCACCTGTCTACCAGTTAGAAAGCAAAGCTCCAAGTCTTTAATTTTAGTTGTGGGTTAGGGGAGGGCTTACTGACATCTGTGTCTTAAATGATTTTGAATTAGTTTTCTGGAAACTTAAGAGTATGAATGAGTGATACGTGACTGAGCTTCTGTAGCGTGGCAAATTTCTTCTAGTCAGGTGAGCCATATTAACTGGCAATGTGCAAGCACTTAGCTTGCAACAGATGGCTTTTATGGTTGTTTAAGCTAATGTGCTTTCCTTTGCATTTGCAATGGGCCAGTTACTGTGGTTCTGATGTGAGCCCTGTAAGGTCAGTAATTCAGTGGATGCTCTGCTTCATGTGACCTGTTTCAAATTACCCTCCGCTAATGTGAGCAAGATCTCTTTTGATTCTTCTGTGGCCATCTTATTGCCAAGACCAAAGCTGGAGCTTTGGATAAAGTTTCATGTAATCAACCAAATCAGGTGGGGTTTTTTGTATTCTTTAGCAGTCCCCTAGAACAGGGCGATGTTACTTGGCAGCTGCTGTTCAGGGAAGACCCTGGTGTGTGATGAGTAAAGGTGCGAGGCAGAATTACAGTAGTTGCCTGAGCAGCTCCCAGTGCTTGGCTCAACATAATGCTGAAACAGAGTATGCCCTGCAGACTTCTGAGAGACAGTATGTTAGAGGCAGCTGCAAGTGTTGTAGCCCTTATAGGAACCCTTTATTCTCATAAACTGCAAATTGAGAGATGAAACACTTTTAAATCTGTACAGCAAGAGATAAATAAAAGACCATCTCTTGTTTACCAGTTTACACAGCTACTGGCGAATGAGATGATTCTGTCCAAGAGATTTCAGAAGCACTTACTAGGTTGTTGGTTTGTTGTTGGGTTTTGGTTTTTTTTTTTTGTGAGCACTTGGAGAGGATTAGAAGGTTAAAATGTACACTGCTGTAGTACAATATTAACAGGATCTGGAGGAGGGGAAGCTTGTTCTATTACAACCGTATGACACACATTTTCATGCTCGATCTGATCAGCTATTCTGCTTTGAAGAAGGATGGAGAAAGGCTATCAACTCTGATGAAGAGAGGAGAAGCAGTCGAAGCAAAGCCTGCTCGGCCAGTAAGAGTGTACAGCCTCTCTCTCCAGCAGTTCCAGCCACCACTCTTCACACTGGGTAAAAGCCAAAGGTTATTACGTACAGTGATGCTCCCAGCTTGTTAGTGCTTATTTACACTCAGAACGGGAATAAGAGAGTGAAATGGGTTTCATTTCCCTCAGCTACTTATTTTGGTGTGAGCCCATGTGCAGAGACTTTCACTTTGCAGTAAAAGCACCGTATTTTGGGTTTAAGTTAAGCTGATTATATATAATCTTTCTGTGAGGGAAAATTCTGAGAGACTGGTCAGGGGATTATTTGCATCTGTCCATGATTTCGCAACCTCCAGCTCACTCCTCCTTTCTCAGGTCTGCTTACTTCACTTTGCCAATTCTTTTACCCAGATGCCCAGACCTGCTGGCGTTGTTCCCAGGGCACAGCAAGGACTGGTATCTCTTACTGCCAGACCTCTTCCTCGGTTGAGGAGGCAGGATCTTAACATTCCTTCTGTCATACATGAAGAAACCTGGGTAGTACATTAAGGAGCACATTAATAAATAAACCAAAAAGGCTGTTGTAAATGTTTGATGCTACTGTTAGGTCAAGATAAGGTCTTGCATTGATCAACTGTAGGTGACCCACAGTCCTCTGATGGGCCAGATGTTACATGATGAGCGAGTATGAGTGACAGAACTCAGCCTTGTGTTAACTTCAGCCCTCACTTTATGGTTGGGTGACCAGCAGCCCGTCGCTGGGGGAAGGGAAGGGCGGAGAGAGCAGGGAAAGTTAAAGATAAATTTTAAAATGTTATTAGAGCTGCCTGTGTGCAGTATCTTAAAAGCCAGTTTAGATTATACTTGAAATAACATGTTGTCATTATTTCATCATTAGAAATATGAAACCTTGTGAAATCTTTTAAGTGGCAGGGCTGCAGCATTTGTTAGCATACCACAGCGAGTACTCAATTTCTAGTGAGTTAGTTCAGTTGCCATTGTATTTGCTTCCCCTCCTGTCTAGCTTAGCAATCTCACCCGCACATATGTTACAGGATGAATAATTGATGTTGCATCCTATAAATATTTGATGGCTGGGTTGTTTGCTTAGCACATTTTTACATTTATGTGGGGGCATGGTTTCTATGTAAAGTTGATTTCACATTGCGCTGGCAGTTTACCAGGTCACTATTCACATTCCAGATGTTGAATGTGGTGGTGGCTTTTATGTCAGGAGCCTGGTCAGTGACATTGGCAAAGGTAGGCATGAAAACACTCATGACAGTTTAAGGAATGAATGTGTCTGTTTATGGAAAAATGTTGACATTTTGTGTATCTACAGTAACAAGACCTGGCTGTTACTTTGCAGAATTGTAAAGCTATCACATATTTCTATAATACTAGGGTATTTTCCTTGGGAGCAAGAGGGAATGAAGGATAAATAATTGCCAGAGGATCGTGGGGGCAGGGGGGTAAAAATGGAGCAAGTAATAGCACTGAGCAGGATAATACAAGGCAAGGTGGGGATTTTTTTTTCCTCCTCCATATGTTAAAGCTAACTGAGATTAAGGATGAGAAGAAGAAAGATACAGTCTTTTGAAACATTATTCATCACATTTTGAAAACAGATTGCACAGAACATTACCATGCACATAATAAACCCTATCTGCTGCAGAGACTTCTACATTTGCCATGATTTTTCTAGTGTTTTCTTTCTCCTTTACCTGAGCTGGGAATGGATTTGCTTTCCCACAGGGTTATTTGTCTTGTGCTGTATATCCATCAAGCTGCATGATGGAGAACAGATAATCCATTTCAATTTTTTTTTTTTTTAAATGATACATTCACAGATCAAGAAAGCAAGTGATGTGGGATAACCCTATGAATTTAAATGTTGGTATTTGTGTTTAGGCAAGTCAAAGATTGTGTTACTGCCTTCTGAGCCTACTGGCTTGTGTTTAGTCCTTTAATGACAAACCAAGATGAGTGTGTCCTCAGCTGATTTCTTTTCAAAACTGTAACATGTAGTAAAAATCTTCCTTGTCAGAAAGGATGGGAGAGAGTATTTTAGTCAGCTCTGGTTGCTGTTGTGTTTTGTAGCCTCTCATTATGTAATTCTGTCCTACTGGTATTTATTTAACATAGCAGAGCATTTGTTTATATTTTTTTTATTTTTCCTTATCTCAGTTTATTTTATCCTGATAGGCAGCACAGGATAAAAATATCAAAACCCTTCCTTGAGGGCAAGAAGTGCTAAGGCCTCAAAGTCTGTGGAAAAATAGTGCATGATCTTCTAAGTCACTTGTGAATACAAAATGTTCTGCTGACATCTTATTCTTTCCGCTCTTTTAATTTTGATTTAAGTCTGGAAAAACTTCTCACAAGTTTCTATCAGATTTTAAACTGTTTACTGCACTGGAGACCTGTTGAAATTAAAGGCATTCCTTGGCTCAAATGGAAGAAGATATGAATGAGTGATAAATCTCCATGACCTTCCTTCTCAAACAAAGCACAATAACATAGACAGCTACATGCTAAAAATATATTTTAAGTGAGTTGCAAGTTGTTAACTTGACCATGCACATTTTCTAAGCTCTTTTTTCTCCTTTACTGTAGAACTCTCTACCTGTGCCACTATGCAAGAGCTCACCCGAACCAAACAAGGGCCATTTACGCTGGAGGAGCATGCCCTTTATGAAGACAAATGGACAATTGATGAAATTGCACGATCCTTAGAGCGTTGCACATCTCTTCTCCCGGATGAGCCATCTCATAAAAAATTGAAGACAGAGCATCCTGGTGAAACTGCTGTGAGCTGTGAAGATAAGTGATAAGTTGAGTCAAGAAAAAAGACTGAATGATTGAGACGTTTTAAGATTGGATTGGGATTGTCTTGCATCCTGTGTAAATTTACAAGCCTGTACTGGAAGGATGACAAACTGCAGTGCAAGAAAAATGGTTCTTTTGTTTTCTGGGGTTAAAACGTACGATGAAAATATCCAGCACTTGCTGTTTCCTAATCTGCTTGTTTTCCTTCTTGTACCCTGTAAATGGGTCAGATGTCAAATTTTCATAAACTTTTCAAGAACTTGTAGGGTTCAATATAGCTTTTGTTATAAATTCCTCAATAAAAAAATGATAAACCTTAAGATTCAATGTGCTTAAAAAAAAATAATCCTTTTTTTTCTTTATAGCTGGTAATCAAACCCTGAAATACCATGATAAGAAGACTGTCATAGCTTGAAAGATACAGGAACGTGGTGTGGCAATTTGCTTACTTGAAATCCATTTCAGACCATGTCCATTTTACTGTAGTTTTCCCTATGAAGATTGTTCTTTCAGTCAAATGTCAGTGGGAATGCATTAAGTGGAGAGGCTAGTGCTTCATGTTAAGTCTGAAATATCAGTGTAAGTGAATAGTAAGTATAAAGAATCCCTGGAGAGAACTGTTTGGTAACAAATGCTCTGAAAAGTGCAGTCTTTATTACAAGTGTATATATCTTATTCTGGTACAGTGCCCCAGTTGGAGACCACCCATAATTTAAAGTATAGTTAATTATGCCCTTTGTGGAATTTACTTTTGCCATCTCTGTGTTGTTTGAACTGTCTCCTGTGAGTTGGGTAGGAGACTGATGTGCTTCTGGGCTTTGACTATCCTAAAAGGACTTCCCTGTGTTCCCTTGCAAGTTAGTAGTGGCTCTATTTATCTCTTGTCGTAATGAGGAACATGAGTAGTTTAAACATGTGAGTGATACCTGAGAGAAAGCCCTGCTTTTGAAGTTGTCACTGAAATGTCACCAGAGAGGAACGGGCTGGCTGCTGTCACGGTTCTATGCTGCTGCTGGCCTAGTGGCCTGCTGTGGCTTTGTGACTCCTGCACCTTTGGGTTTTGGTTCTGGAGTACAGGGACTCGACTCTCTTATTCTCGAGTGACTGAATGCTTTAAAGCCAAGCGTTTGTGCTTGTATTAGGGTGTAACTTTTACAAAGAGACGTGAAAATTTGATTTAATTCTCTGTGTTAATGGACTTGCTACTTTCCATGGTAAGTTATCTTGGTAGCTAATTACCTCTGTTGCTTAAAAGAAGTTGTGTTCTGTTCGCAACTTGACTTGAATCTCCACATGCTGCATTTGATGTCTTTGTCTCCACCTTACAGAAAGGAATTTCTCTGTGTGCTGAGTGAAATGGGCAAGTTCCAACCTTACTTTCAACCTAACAAATGAAAGAAATACCCTGAAGTTTCTCATGGCAGGATACCTTTCTGGAAATTTGTAGGGTTTTTTGTGTTCTATAAAATCAGAAACTGAAGTCTATGCAAAATTAATGAAGGTTTTGTTTAGAGAGAGGATAGAGTTCATGTTTTATTGTTCAGTAAATGGACAGTTTGCTTTTGTGTATTCTTGTGAAGAACTTTGAGGAAATACTGGCAGTATCACAAGCAAATTGAAATGTTAGAGCACTGTAGCAGCAGCGTATTTAACATACAATATGGATGAAGTAACCATTGTTAGAAATTTTGCTTTCAGAGAGGGGAGAAAAGAGTTACGTTCAGTAAAAGAACAGTGGGAGATTTTAGTTGTTTCTTTTCAGATTGGGTTTTTTTGGTACCTTGGATAGGAACAGAGAAGAAAGAGATTATTTCCTAAAGAAATCAAATAAAGCAGAAAAAATGTCATTTTCCAGCATGCTTATCTTGAATGATCAAAGACTTTGATTGAAACACAGCTTCTCTTATTGTCTAGATCTCTCTATTTCCAAGAGCCTAATTTATGTTATCCCAGTGGTCTTCTAGATTAAGTTCTCATTGTATTTATCTTTCTGACCTTTTTAAAAATAGCAGAGTAGATACAATTCTGTTAGTCTGCTTACTTCATCTACAGGGATTTGTTCCCTTAAAAATTAGCACAGTTGAAAAATCTTTCTATTAATAGGGTGCATTTGTATACAGTGTTATAAGCGTCTAGCACATTTTTTATCTCATCTGTTTGTTTAATGCTCACCATGGCTCTCTTGCTATTCCATGTAAGACCCCCTGATATTTTTAATTTCAAATGAAGTTAGCTTGCAACTGGTCTGTTGTAATTATTGTTAACAGATCTGTGATCCTGAGAAGACAGGGTCTGTTCCGTAGTCTACTCACTCAAGAGCAATGAAACAGCAATCAAAAGAAGGCTTCCTATTGACATCAGCGAGTTCTGGCTTAGGCTGCAAATGCTAATGCACATGGAAAGCGTAGGGAGAGAAGGAATGCAGTTGCACCTGTTCAGGAATCTACGTGAGGTGTGTAGATAGTGTTTCTAAAGACAGAAGGTATTTTTCAATTTAGGAATGCACCACAAGGCTTTTATTCCTCTGCAGCAAGTGGAGACTTTCATCAGCTCTAGCTAGACCTTTTTTCCTGGGACTCCTCATCTAGCTCTGGGTTCTGTCACCTTCAGAAATAAAGTCAGAACCTCTTTATTTCAAATTAATGATGAACTTCTTCCCACACAACTCTTATTGAGTTACAGAAGCTATTTCACTTACAAATTGGGTAGCAATTCTGTCTGTAGTTGTGAATGACGGGATGGCACACAGAACTAGCACGTACCTGTAAAGGATGCATAAAGTCATGAACAAATTACACAATAATGCCTTGTTTTATTACCACTGATGAGTGTCAGCCCTGTTCCAGCCCTAAGAAGCTGAACTAGTTTTTCAAACATTCAGATTCCTCTGGCTACATCCTGGTGTCTTTCCTGGGTACTCGACCTCGCTTGCGTGCCCTTCCCTGGGTACCCCTGGCCTTTAATGGATCTCTGCCCCTTGAGCTGGTTGTCCCAGTAAATAGCAACCAGGGAAAAAAATCTAGGAATGGCTCTTTTAGATATGTTTTACTGTTTAACCCAGTATCTTGAAACTGTCCAGATCTGGAAGTAAGTGGTGTCTTTCCATGGGAACTCATTTGAACTTCTTTATTCCTATGAACATGCATGTCCCTGAGATACTAGACTTCAGAACTGTGCTGTATCCTCAGAAAAGCATAGGTTTTTTCCAGAACAAAATACCCAGTGATCCTGGGTCTTGACTGCTGACAGCCACGGTATCTTAACGTTAAGGGCTATTTAGAGTTGAGAGGAAAAGTGTCTGTAGAATATTTCTGAGATGAGAGGTGGAGTTAGTACTGAGTGCCCAGCTGAGACAAAGGGCGGGTAATAGGAATTTTACGCTACTCTGGCCAGAAAATGTGCGTGTCCCTGGGAATTACCATTTAAAATATATCTGTGACACAGACTGAAAGATTTGTCTCCTTTTAATGAGCATTGTTCATGGTAGAAGAGCATGTCCTGCTTTTTTTTTGAGCTGGATATTCTCTCTTGAATTTGGATGTGTGATCTTTAGTCCCTGGTACTACAGAGCCGAGGTCTGGCCCCGACTCTGCCTCCAGCCCTGGTGCTGTTTCAGTGGGATTGACAAGGGCTTCATAATTCATCTCTTTCTAACATCTCTGCCTGGCCAGCTCCCTTTCTTCCTTATTTAAATGGTGCTTTTTCTGTGCACTTTATAATATATTTCTGCTGCCAGCACGTTGAGCACTTTAAAACTATTTTTTTAAGGAAAATCAATAGGACTTTTTTTTTTTTTTTTTTTTTTTTTTTTTTTATTAATCAAGTCTGAGCCATTAGCAAAATATTCTTGGAGTGCCTTCATCAATAGCCAAGCATTTAGCATTTTACCGTGCAGTTAGATTTTTGATTTATATGCCTATTAGAAAAAAATAAAGTCAAACTTTGAATAACCCCAAATTTTGGGGTACCTTAGGATTTAATTTTTTAGTGTAATAGACGATGACGTTGCTCTTCTGGGCATGAACGGCTCTGAGACTGTAGTGGTTGGGTTCATCCTGTTTGTTTGGCAGAGTCAAGGAATCAGTTGGCAACAGTATTAATTTTACTAAAAAGACTTTATTAGAGAGACAAAACGAGAGCACACTTGTGTGTACGTGGGTATAACTGCAATATATACAACCAGAAGGAAGCCACGGAGATGGGGGATGGATTCAGGCAGCCTGGGCAAAATTACTGTCCCTATCCCAAAGCAGTCATGGTTTCTAGTAGCCATGGGTTTAATTTGCTTCTTTCTGAGACCTGATTAAGTAACTCACCAATACTTAAGAACACATCGAACGAGCAGGTTTATCATCTTGATGCTTTTGTCTCCGCTCTGAGTGGTGAGATAGCACTTCTTTCCTTGCGGTTCCCGAGATCAGCTGCTGAGATTGTCTAGGTGTTAAACAGGCAAAGCAAGAAGTTGGTAATTGGGAGCGGTTGGTTTCAGTGCTCAGGACAAAAGGAAATGGACTATATTGCACGAAGAAAACCATATTTTTTTCCAATTCTGTTTTTGAGCAACTGTTGGAGATGCTGCCGTGGCTCAGGGAAGCTCAGAGAAGGTATTGGCATGGCTACCTGAGAAAAGCCCAACGCTTTTTGTTATGGATGTGCATGTCTTGGACTGTAATCTTTTTCCTTCCTCACCTCTAGCTCAAAGAAGTGGGGTTAAGTCAAAGTGGCAGCTTCTCCCCAACGTTTCCATGTCACGTTGCTGTGTGTGTTGTGGATGCTGAGACAATCTTTTGCTGATACTCCAGGCTGCAAAAGGGCTTGCGTGGCTTGGCCCAGGAGTTAACAGTGACTGAGAATGAGTAGGAGGAGAAATGAGGCAATGGAATTTGTAATACAAACACAAAGCAGCCTTCCTGTATTCATCTCAGGTTACAGCTCTGTCCGCTTTGCATCCCATTAACTTACCTATAGTTTGAGACACTTCATCCTGGAACTCCCTCATCCTCTTTTGAATTCCTTTCCAGGTACTACAGGTGAAGCAAAAATGCCGTGTGGTGTCTGGAGGGACAGGAAATCTGGTAACAGAGAAAAAGGAAAAGGATGAGCTGTGTCCGCTCCGTTTCCTACTCAGACCCTTTTACAAGAAAGACGTAGTTCTGAATGCTTTGGTGCCAGTTCTCTGGGACACAGGATTATTTTAGATATTTCAGAATTAAGTACTTCAAAGTCAAATCTGCAGCTGAGTGCGTGCATTAAAAACAAAATACATCATTTCACAGATGTCACGCCACTTTTAGTGGCTTCAGAACATGATTTTACAGCTTAAAAGGAGGGGGGTAAAAAAGGAATGGCGAGAGGTAAATGCGTGTTTCAGTTACATTTTTGAAATAGATGAACTCATTTTAGGTAATCATTGTAAGAAAATACATTAAGGACTCTAATGGAGAAAAGCTGAAGAGAAAGGATACAATTTTTACTACCTTTTGTGTTTCTTTTAGCAAATAAAACAATTGGCTTAAATACATCTTTTGAAAGCTTAAGAAGCTTTTATGTGGAAATGCATGAGAGGTTGTTACTGCGTGCTGATGTGAAAAAAAGGCATTTATTTCCATTTCAGCAGCTGAAAAGATAGTCTTCTGTGATGCCCTTTTGAAGGGCATCATAGAAAGTGTTTTGTTTTGCTTACACTGAGCTGCCGTAAATCCTTAGGATAACTTACTCTTTTGTGGGTGGAATGTTCACATATTTGATATATTCCCACAGGTGGCTTTCCTAGGGGTCAACAGAACCGCTTTGAGTTCTGCAGGTACATAGTACACGTTCCCAGTGTCATTGGAACATTGTGTACAAACAAGAAATATATTTAGAAAAAAAAGCTTAATTCTCTGTAATCTTTGCTGTGCAGAGTGATCTTTCAGGAAAACGTTACCCAGGCTGCATTAAACCCAGCTCCTGCTTACTTTATACTCTCATTTGACAAAGGCCACTGGCAGATTTGGTGATGTCTTCTCCAGGTGATTGGTTTCACCCCGCTGTTGCTCACACAGGGAGATTGCTGCCTTTAACTTCTCTGTTTGCTAATTGTGATTCCCTAGTTGTGCTCAGTGCCTCTGCTGGAGACTGCCCACCCCAGCAAGATGTGTGTGTCCACCTCACCCGACCCATCCACAGACTGGTGTCTAGTGTGGCAGTGGGGCACATTTTGTGCAAAGGAACTAGACTGTGTTAGGGGAAGACCATATGTCTCTTCGTGGTGCTCAAGTAACCCGAAGCAAAAGCTGGAGTGGGCAAGTAGAAGTTCTAAATGTTCTAGAACTCCTCCCTCCGAGCAGGAGTCAGTGCAAAATGTCAGGGCAGCGTGTGGGTACAGAGCTCAAAGCATGGGATTATTCCTCAGCCTCAGTGGGAGGAGGACTGCCCTGTTGAACTAAATTATCTAAATTATTACTCACCCAATTAAGGCCTTGTGTATTTTGTTTTCTCCTATCATGGGTTTTTTTCTTTCTATTTTAGTAATGCAAACTGATGGATTGAAAAAAATTTCTTTTTATTATCTTTTTATTAATATTATATACATAATGTATATAGTATTGATATTATATTACTGTATTGATAATATATATTATCATATGTTATTATTTCTTTTTACAGGAATTAAAAAAAAAAGAGTGAAATAAATATTAATGGTGTGGCACAACACTTGGAGTTGTTCCATGCCTAATGAATATGTAACAGCTCTATTTTCTACTTAAAAACAATCGCACAAAAATTGTCAAAATAGAATTAGTGTTATTTTTTAAGAATGTGTTTATCTAGGTGATGCATTTCTCTAGGGAGTGCTATTAAGGACTGCACGGAATGGATAAACTGATTTGTTGAGTGTGCTGGTGATCTGTTTCTAGATTTAGAAACGTCTAAGTTTCATTGGCTTGTATTCCACTTCCCTGCACCACTTTTATCTGTTCTTCTCTGCTGTGTTGGAGGTGTTCAGTACTGGAAAGAGTGGAGTCCTACAGTCCGAGTTGGTTTTCAGCCATTCCTTTCTGCCAGTGGAAATATGGAATACCCATCCCCACTCTGCCCCTCTGCATTCATGGATTCAAACAGGTCCTTCAGAAGTTTATAGAAACAGCCCAGAAATAAGCAATTGTGCCACAGAGCAGTATGTGATTAGGATTTGAGGAGGTAGAATTTATTTAGAGGCAGAGCATGTTTTATGGCTGCAAAGAAAAGTCTAGCAGGATTAGGCTTTGTGGTGCATCTCCAATCAGATGCCGAACACGCCACCCTAGACGGCTTTTCCAAGGACATTCATCTTTTAGAAGAACGTCCAGTTGCTGGGTCACAGGAGTGAAGCTCCCATCATTTTTCTGTATGTCAAAATAATTGAGTGGAGTTACCACCTCTCCTTTGCTAAAGGAGCTCACTGACTCTGTTTCACTCTGGCATTTCAAGGCTTCTTTTCAATCAGCTCTTGAAATTTCCCCAGTTTTTGGTGGCTGCTGTACGTGGCTTATGTGGTTGGGAGAGCTCCTCTGGTGCTTTCTTGGTTTTCTTAGCTCACATAGTTTGGAAAAAAAGAAGAGAGGACGCTTGGCAGCATCTCTTTTGTTACAGACACAGCTTTTCACTTTGTGCCTGTTCTTGTGCGAGATAAACCTGATGATGGGAGAGGACATTCCATGGCTGAATCTCTCCTGGAGGGTCTTTCTAATGGCCCTGTGTAAGAAAAGCGGAAACCTTTCTCATCACTTCTGGAGCATGTCCATGCTTGGTTTTCTTTAGAGTTGAACATCCTTCCCCAAACCCTTCTGCTCCTTGGTACCAAAAGTCATTCATCTCTCACTGCAACAATCCACTGGTTCAGGGCTGGCCCAAGGCTATGAAGGATAACCACAGGCTAAGGATGTTGCTGACTGTGGTCCAGAAGAGAGAAAAAAATTGGCCAGGAGCAAGTAAGTGTCAAGTGGCAGAAACAACTGGGAATTCTTGGTAAATCAAGAAAAATGGCTGGTATCTGAAAACACTGGTGTGGTACAAAGCTGGAGGGGGGCGGGGAGGGAAGTGTGCTTGGGCTTTCTGAGGTGTTCTTATAGCACTTAACTTTGTTCTGTCTTTACAATGTTCCAGCCCTCTCAGAAAAGTGGTTTTATTGGTATCAAGTCAAGTCCAGTTGGGGATTTTGGGAAGGTCAATTGAAACAGCATTTCTTTATTTTCTAGCAAACTTCTATGTATTTATAAATCCTTAAATAAAATGCAAGGGGCAGTTGGCAAAGTTGCAATTTAAACTTAAACCTTTCCCAGTGCACTTTCCAAGGCCCTGAGCTCCAAGAGGGGTGAGTACCCCTTGGGTCCCCCATGTCTCCTTTTTGTGGGGGGGGCAGAGCGATTGCTCAGGACGACGTGGGCGTTTTAGTGAAGGGAGTGGCTGGGAAGAAAAAGAAATTTGCAGACCCCATGTTAGTATGTTTAATCCTTCAGTGAAGAAAATGTTTTTTCAGCGTTCATTGTGAAGTAAGGTCAACACAGTGACTTTTTTATGTATAAGCCAAGCAACATGCTTCATCTTCCTTTCTGGAGATTTATTTGATGCAGAAAGACCAGTCAGAAGCCGTTGTCAAGGGAAGGAAACATTTTATGTTCCACAAACCTGATAAAATACCAGGTGTGTGCCCACCGTGGATGAGATTTTAGGCTACATTCAGGTTTACATTTACCTGAATTCAGTGATGTAAAGAAATTAGAAACTTTCTGATGTGTTAGCTTGTTTCATTTCCCAGGATGTTTTCTCATTACAGGGGACTGCTTTACTATAGTAAGTAAAATTTTACTCCATTGCTATGAGCATCACGGTGTGTGACTGTGAAGAGACACTCAGGTTTTGCCTCTAAAAGGTACGATCTGTATTGTCTACAGCACAAGCCTGAATGGTAAGCTTCAACCAAGCACTGCTGCTTCTATTTTTCTGAGTACAAAAACCTTTAAAAAAGAATAGTGAGTTTCAGAGAGTGATTTGAAAGGGGGAAAAAATACTTGTATTTTGAAATTTTTGCTTTAGAAAGTAAACCTGCCAGTAATCTCCCAGGGGAGTTAGCAGGGAACTTTCCCAAAGCACAGGTTAGTGACTATTCAGAGAGGAGGATTCTTAGCCACGCTGTTGAATGTTCTGGTCATTTGGTTCAGCAAACCATCGCTCTGTGGGCTTGGCTGCCAGCTGAGGGGTTGTTCTCACTGGGGTCCTATTAAGTCACTAATATTTAGACCGAGTGTGGTGTTCCTGTCACGCTGAGTTGGTCAGTCCATTGGCCGGTTTGTCGAGGTTGCAGCTTGATGTGTTAAAGCTTGAGAGCAGCCACACAGCTGGCCGAACCTAGGTGATCAAAATTAGCTCTTTGGGAAAGATGTATCAGGAAAAAAAGTTAATCTTTGCTTTAAAAACCTGTTTTGCTATACTTTATCTGGCTTTGGTTGATCGAGTTTGCATTAGTCTGTGCAGCGTATTGCAGGCTGAAGGCAGAATGAAAAGAAACTGCAAATTCCCACAGATCAGAACTATGATGGTTAATTGAAGTTGTAAGTGTGCATCAGGTAAAGGCACTTCAGAGTTTTCCTTAATACTCATCTGCACGTCTTCTCTCACAGCTGAAAGTTCTTCATTTGCCCTGGTACGTATCACAAATAGTGAGTCCTGGCAATTAAGATATTGTTGTTATGCTTTAATTTTAGAAGCAAATGGTAGTCAGGACTGTTGACTTGTGGTCACAAGGGCTTTAAGGCAATTATTGCGGCATTATTTCACTTAGAACAGGATCTGGCGTGTGAATGTGAGACAGCATTAATTTGAAACACTAGTGTTCTTTCCCAGGCTCTGGACATATCACAGCAGAAGATAATTTGTACCTCTCTATATGTTTCCCAGTTTAAATAGAAAGCCAGGTATATCGTGAGGAGGGGAAATAACCACCCGTGTTAATAGATGTGAACTCTTTAACAGGAACTAAACTCCACAGATAGCTTAGTTGGGCTGAGATTAGCAGTTCCCTGGGTCATGGCTCTTGTCCCCAAACTGAAATGCAACTTGCAGTATAATTTAGGATTTATATACGTATGGTTATTGGAAATACAAATTGGTATCTTAGGGCAGGAAATGCACTATTTTTTGGTATAAAACTATGTTTAAAATATATTTAGGAGTAGTTTAGAGTTCAGTGTTATGTGCCTTATGGCCTCCAACTTGCATGTGATAAAACCAAATCTGATCAGAGCACCACCGTTTTCAGGACATGCAAACTGCTGTGCTCCCTGGCCAATTAACTAATTGTGAAATACCTGCTTGTCTCTTCTTGTAGTTAGATCATTTTTAACCGGTTCTGCTCAAAATCGCCTATGTGACACCCAGAAATTTGCTATTGATTTCACTGGCATTATTATGGATTTATAGCAGTGTGATGTAGAGCAGAAATCCCGGAGAATGTGGAACCCCAAAGGCATCCACTAAACCCTTTTTTTTTTTTAACAATAAAAAAAGATGATGTCAATGTTGAATGTCATTTGTCATTGTTTCCCATTTGCTTGTATCTTGTTATAAAGGAGGAAAACAAGAAAGCTATCCCCGTTAGCTGTTAGTTCAAAAGTAGTTCCAAAAGAAAGCTCAGTGCCTCCAGGAATACCTTTCCAGCAGCAGTCTGATCTCTGCAGGCTGCTGTTCAGAGTTATTTTAATTCAGGGTGTTCTTAGGCTTTGCAGGCTGGAAGTATCTGTTCTCTGCAATCCCGTTTAACTTGCAACTTTAAAACATAATTGAGGGTATCATTTCAAAGCGCAGTGCTTTCTGAAGCTCCTTTTCTGAGAAGGATTTTGCCCTTTAACAAGTTGCCTTCTGCTGCAGTGGACACTGACCTCTGTCCTGTTTTTGGTCAAGATAAAAGTAAAATGGAAAGGCTCTTTAAAATGTTTCACCTAAATATCCTTTAGTGTTTCTGCGGCTAAAAAATGCAGTTGAAATTAAAATTCTGTCTTCTATTATTTTCTTTAAAGAAGGGACTTTCCATAGTGCTCTGTGTCCAACATTTGCTGTCCCTGCTGGGAGTGCACAGCTTCTGCTGAGAGAGTGGGCTGAGTGTAATCCTGCATATTTTATATTGGTATTGGGATCAGTATTTGTTCTTTAGTGTTACTACTAAGTTATTACTCAAAGGGCTGGAGCACCTCTCCTATGAAGACAGTCTGAGAGAGTTGGGGTTGCTCAACCTGGAGAAAGCGAGAGTGAGACCTTCTAGCCCCTTCCAATACCTAAAGGGAGTCTACAGGAGAGATGAGGAGGGACTCTTGATCAGGGAGTAGCGTGATAGGTTGAGGAGGAATGGTTTTAAACTGAAAGAGGGGAGATTTAGATTAAATATTAGGAAGCAATTCTTTGCTGTGAGGGTGGTAAGACACTGGCCTGGGTTGCCCAGAGAAGCTGTGGATGCCCCATCCCTGGAGGGGTTCAAGGCCAGGCTGGATGGGGCTTGGAGCAACCTGCTCTGTGTTCTGTCATGTGCTTGACTGTTACAGTGCCTAGTAAGTGCTGAGAAATGGCCCATTTGCGCTGCTCTGGCTATTAGTAGTCTAAGGAAAAGCTTATGATCAGCTTGTGATAAGCAGGTGGTGAATTTTGCTGAACAGTGAGGAGGAACAGTGAGTTATCTAAAAGGAAGGTCTCTTGTACTTGCACATAACAGCTGTGCAGTGACGCTGCTGCACTATGGGCTATGACAGCAGAGCCTAAAGGGAGGAGAAACTCAAAGCTGCAAGTTCCCGGGGTGCTGGGCTCCTTGGATGGGAAGATGCTGAGCAGTTTCCAGCTCTGAGGATGAAACTGGGAAGAGCTCTGTGACCCAGCCCTTGCTGCCCTGTCATACTGGCTGCTTGTCCACGTCCCTGTGGTCACCTGCCTTGGACAAAATGTGGAAGACACTTAGGAGGACCCATAGGAGCTGTGGAGCCCTGGAGTATCAGGTTTGTTAAGAAAAGGTTGAAGAACTTTGCAGGTGATGAAGGGCTGTTCAGAGATGTTCCAACAGCAGCTACAGCTCTACCCAGCAGAGCACAGAGCAGAAACTTCACAGCTGGAATCTAGCATCCTCATGGAGGGTTTCCAAAGGGGTCTGACCTGGACTCCCTGAGGATCCTCTCCTGCCTTCTCACTACCACAGGCAGAGATTTAAGGCCTGAAACAAGTTTATACATTATCCTGGGAGAAAGGCCAAAGTTCTTCCTTAAATTTAAGGGTTAAATTTAGACCCTACAGATGACACCTGCTAGCAGAGTTCAAAGGCTGGTCTATCTTAGATCTCTCTTAGATCAGGTCCTAACCTGCAGGTCTGTCAGCCTGCTGTTAGATGCCTGGGGCTGGAGATTGTTTCAAGGTTACGCTTGGTTTTTGGCCAGCACAGGTGGAAAGAGAGAGAAGTCTGACAGTGTATGAATCACAGAACGTAAAACTTGGATCATTCCTTTGCTCATGACCTTGTGACTCTGATTTTCTAGCCATGTATCACATACAGTTCAGGTGATAAGACTAGATTTTTCTGGAAGAGATAGATTTTTTGGCTTTTATTTTATGTAATACCGGGATGCAGCTAGGCTGGGGGGTTTTGTGTCTCTTCATAGACGCTGATCTGTCAATTGTACGTGACAGTAGTGATACAGAAAAATCTCTTCTTTTCTGTCGGTAACTGCTATATCCTGGCCTAGTTTCCTCCCAGCAGCTGCACAGCATGGCACCAGCAGTGTAATTCAAGTCTAAATTTATGAATGTCTGTTAAAGCGCGAGTTGCACTCTTATGCACTGCTTGTTCTCAAACATGTTAAAGCAGTTAGAAAATAAAGGAGCTGATGGAAAGAAGGCGAAGTAATATAATAATAATAGTGGAAAGCGCCATTTTCCCTTCTAGTCATCTAAGAAAGAAATGTGTGAAAAGATTCTGAAAGAGTGCTGAAAGCTTGCTGCTGTAGTACATGGCTCAGAAATTTTAGAGGGCGAATGTTGGTCTGTGAAGACGTTGCCTGCTTCTCGGTCAGAAGAACTGGGAGTGAGCTCGGCTTCAGCAGCAACACCCCATCAGTTCTGTGCTCCTTCGGCATGCAGAATTGCGGTTGAAACCATCAGTGACCTGGGATGTGAAGACAATGAAGGGCTTCGAGTGGTCGAGGATAAAAATCTTCCTGAATACTTTTGAAAGTCTCAAAAATTAACCATCATATGCTTTCTATTAACTATTCCCGTGCACTAACTCTAGCAAACCTGTTTTGCCAATAACTATCTTTGATAATTTCTAGGGTGAATTCTACATGAGGGGTCCCCTCTGAGCACATTTCCTTGTGGCCTTGTGCTGTGGCAGTGTTACTTCCCGAACTCTGCACTTACTCCTTAAAGCACTTTCTGTTTATAATGGTTTATAGCTCCCTGTGTCTCCCTTTCACCCTGCTCTGGTCTTTCTATGCACAATCTTTCTTTTCTTTCTTTGCTTGGCCCCGTGTTTCACCTCTGCTGTTTTTTTTTGTGGTTGATGTTGCTGTAGTAAGGGCCCAAACAGCTGGATTTCCCCTTCCCTTCTCTGTGGATTGCCTATTTTTCTTTTCACCTTAATGAGCACCACACTCCATAAGTTTTCCTGTACACTGTGGGGTAACTGACTGGCATTCTCCAGTCTTTTCTTAAATTACACTGCCCTTAGCTGTATTACTGTTATTATTTACTGCTTTTTCTTTCTCCTTATCCTTGGCTCCAAAAAGAAAAGCAGGGCTTCATTTTTCCAAAGAAGCTAGAACTTGATGGATGAAGGATGGGAGGAAAGATGGTGCCCAGAGTGTTGGGGTGACACTGGTCAGTGGTGCCAAGGAAATTTCCTGACACCTGATCTGGTGCCTTTTAACACTGTGTGCCAATACATAGCATGGTACATAGCACTTCAGTCCCTGAGGAGTTAAAGAAAAAGTAATAATGTGTGTTGAGGAGGAAAATGCATTCTTAGAGGTGGCTTCCAATATTCACCCAGGAGCCTGGGAAAATGAGAGAATGAAGACAAAGCAACAGTTGTTCTTCAAAGTGATTTATATTTTTCCGCTGGTTCTTTATTACTGTCTCTCGCTATCCATTCTTCACTCTGTCTCACCATTACCTATGATCACCATACCAGTAAGAGCCCACTGTGGAGCAGGATCCCAAAGTGCTAGATACTGGATAATCTGGGACCAAAAATGCAGCCCCTGCCCCAGAGAGGTCCCAGGGCCCTGCTGCTGCTGGGAGACAGTCAGAGGCATAAGGACAGGATGAGCTTTTGAGGGGAAGAACAGGAGTGGGACAAGCTCACAGCAGTAAGGTCACAGAAAGGGACCGTGGGGTATAGATGGGCATGGGAGGACTGTTTCTTAAAGGCATTGTTTATGAAATCATTTGCAAGATCTAGATGTGGCCTGGCTTTCTGGAAGAACAAACAAAAGGAGCGCAACCAACTCATGATCATGAATGTTTACCAGGAAGGTGGTGGTGGGCACTGGGAGGAGAAAAGGAACTTGTGGCAAGGGTTTGTGAGTGAGAAATGTTGAATTGTAGTTAGAAGGGATTGCTGGGTATCTGTGATGCACTCTCGGGCTGTGACTTTGCTTGAATAAGGGAGGTAGATTTGCTTCTCTAGTTTAGACCTGAGTCATCAACAGAAACAGCTGAAGAACTTGTGGTTTTTGGAGACAAAATATTGACCAGAGATAAACGGACACAGGTAACCAATAATACATCTCATGGTGACCCTCTTTTCACTGTACCTTATTTCCAGACCTGGAGCGGGAGATGAGTATCCTCCAAAAAATGTAATGAAGGAGTGATTAAAGATTAAAGGAATCCTATTTCCACCTTTCTCCTTGTTTTCTTGATTTAAGTTAATTTGTTTTCAGTTCTTCCTTGCCATCTCACTACTTCTTCCAGGGGTTCCTGTTGAGTTCTTGATGTTACTTCTGGTTCTTCCCTTTCCTTGTCTCTCTTACCTGCTCTCTCTCCAGCTTCTACCTCTTTCCAGTCTCACTTTTACTTCTTTGAATCACTTTCTGAGAGTTTTATCTCTGCCTTTTCCTTACTTGCAGACTGGGGAAGGTGGGGGCCGCTCTCTTTAGGTGTAAGAAATGCCTGTAGGCATGTACCTTAACTCTCTGAAATGCAGAGGGAGTTGAATTGTCATTTGTGAGGTTCCTTAGCTCAACAGATGCAAAGCAGTTTGCTGGGTAAGGGTGTTAGAGAGAGCTGTAGTCTTAAATTTTGAGTTAGAGATGTCAGCAGCGGTTACCAGGGAAACTTCTAAAATTACACTGGCAACGTCTCCGCTGAAATACTATATCAGCTCTTTGGGAAATGGCACCAAGTGAACAGGCATAGACTGGGAGAGCGGCACTGTGTAAGACTCAGGGATGCTTTGCATACAAGTTAATTAAAAACTCCTAAAGCTTCAGGACAATACAGGGTCCCCCTGCAGTCCTGAACCAGGAAAATGAAGTAAAAAGCATTGGTTCTTTCAAAATGTCATACAGGCAGTAGCTTTAACAGGATGGTATTTGTTAACCTCCATTTTGGGTTTTGTTTTTCAGTACTAAGAAAAGCAGGGTTGTTTCTAACAGGTAACTTATAAAAATTGAAATTCATTACTAGAAACTAATGGGAGAAGATACCCTGCGCACTGCCATGCCTGAACCTCCCAAACAGGGTAAGAGTATAGATGTGTATTTGTGCACATTTAAATGCATGCTAATTAGAAAGAAAACATTTGGGATTAAAGCAAATGTCAGAAACCTGTAAAAGGGACAATTCCAGGCTCTTCACCTAAATTCTTCAATACCTTCTCTGGCTGAGTGGGTCTGAGCCACAGACTGCTGCAGATTGTGATAATATTTAAATCACTACATGTATTCCTTGTCCTGGTTATCTTTTTTTGGTTATTCATTGTTGTCAGAGGGTGGTCAAAAGTAATTTATCAGGGTCGATGGTCTTGGTTCTGATCTGTCACAGCCAGGTTTATACAGGGACAAACATCCGTCCTTCCTAGGACTGTCAGTTTGCTGCTCCTTAGAAGGACTGGACTGATACCCTGTTCTCGTGTGCTGGCACAGTGGGAATTTGTTCATGGCAGGACTCAAGGCACAAATAACCTTTCCAGCATCCTACATGTCTAAGTTGCCCATATTTTGTTATTGTCTTCGCTCATACAAGTCTCTGCTTTGCACTATGAGCTCTATTAAGGAGAAAGGTCTATATTTCACATTAGTAGCTAGAACAGATTTTTGTGTATATAAATCAACTTTGCTTTCCTGGCCAGGTAAACCACGTGTATTTATTATCTGATAATAAATGTTGGATCAACCTTTCGGTTCAATAACACTCATGGAAAGTACAGCTAGATTTCAGTACATGCTAAAAATATCTCTTCTTGCTGGCTGCAGCATATTGATGTATTAATGGGCTAACTTTTACCACTTTCGTGCAAGCGCTCTAAGAACATAGTCTAAACATATGAGGAATGTACACAGGAATATGCTACATACACATCCAGTGACAGATAATTGGCCAACCTCAGAATCTGGGAATGTGCTGCTGTGAGAAGCCAACTGCCATGCTTACCTTAAAGAGTCTAAGTAATTAATCACCATATGATTAATCAAAAGCTCGTCGTGCTCTGGGTGTTGTGCATGAAACAGAAAGTGCATTAAGTAGCAAATTCCTTTGGGATTGTGAGGAAGTTGATGAGAAGGGGTGGATGGCTGCTCCAGCTTACCGTGCTGCTGGAGGAGTAGGAGGAGATGGTATTTTGCTTAGCGTGGATGCCCTGAGACAGAGGAGTGACTTTTCTTTTAAAACTTAGTGATCTTTGAAGATCATATCTATTCAAAATTATCAATAAAAGATCAAGCTCTATTTTAGTTTCACCTGCACAAAATTTTGTTTCTTTAGGTTTTAATGTGACAGGATCTGCTGACAGAGAGTGTTCATGCAAGTCTAGTCCTGCAAAGATGTCAGGAGGGAGGCTCCGAAGGTGGATGGTGAGGTATGGTGAAAGCTTGTAGCCATAGAATCACATAGAATTTTCATGGTTGGAAGGAACCTCTGAGATCATCTAGTCCAACCATACACACACACAAAAAAAAAACAAAACCAAAACCACCACACACACCCCCACAAAAAAACCAAACCCCACAAAACAAATCACCCAACCCAACAATCTCAGCCACTAGAGCATGTTCACATTTCTTAAATACCTCCAAGTATGATGACTCCACCACCTCCGTGGGCAGGCTGTTCCAGTGCCTGACTACCCTCTCAGTGAAATAATTCTTCCTAATATCTAACCTAAACCTCCCCTGCCACAACTTCAGACCATAGGAGCAACTTGAGGAGTACATGGGAACTCCTGATACTATTTCTTTGTGCCTCCTATTGTTTCACCATGAATGCATATTTTCATTCTTAATGTGAGAAGCTGGTATCCTGAAAACTTCAGCGTTTTGAGTCACGTATGTGCTGAAGGGGTGTTATAGTCTTTTTTTTTTTTCTTTTCCGTAGTGGAGAGCTACTAATGATACAGCAGCTCCCTTCCTGAGGAGCAGGGCTGACACAGATCAGCAGTTCTGAGAAGCTCTGGAAACATTTGATGAGACATAGAGCAGCTAGTTGTTGGGTTGAACCCAGCACAGCCTTCTGTGCTGGCAGCTGATGGGGAAGGGGCAGGTCGTGGTGCCCGTCCCCGTGGGTGCGGTGGGTTCCTGGGTGGGAGCAGCAGAGATGCCCAGCAGCATGTGACCCATCTCCACACTTTCTTCAACCACCACTGCTCACAATGTCTCCTTCCTTGGTGTGGGACAAGGACAATGAAAGTGAAACAGTCATTTCCCCCTGAGAAGCAAAACCTTACTTCAGAGAGAGAAGTAAAGAGCTTTTTTCCCTGGCTCCCCAGAAAAGCCTGCAGGAGATGCAGGGGTGTTCAGCATCACGTGCATTTTTTTCCTCACTCAAAACTATATTTTAGGCGTAGTTATTTGCAGTACTCTGGTGTAGACAATAAGCACACAAAGCTATTTTATGAAAACTTGGAGCACTTAATTTAAACCCTACTTTTGTTCCTTTATCTTCACAAAGACGTGGAGAAAGGCTGAGAAAATGTGGGTGAGTACATTATAAGATATTCCTGTTTCTTTAGGGTAGTGTTTAATGATCAGTCAGTGACTAAGTTTACATACATTAAATATTTATTTTTCTTCTGTAGAGCTGAATGGGGAAATGTGCACACATTCCTGCCAGATCACTAATTGGGTAACTGCAGATGCTTAGGGTATTTCTGAAGCAGCAGTTTTATCTGTGGTACTTGTCTCATTAAGGATTTTACTGTTTGTATTCCAGAAGTCATGAATTCTCCAGCTGGGGCTGGGGCTTTGATAAATTGTCATTTTGTATGCTTGAAATGTAACTTTATTACCTCTGAGTAATAAAAATTGTCAGTTTTCATTTTTTTAAACAGTTTTACAGCACAAATTTCTGTTCATTTTCGGTGTTTCCAAAATCAAGATTTTGTTGAAATCAGTGGGTTTCTACTAGTTGATCTGGCTGTAGAAACAAGACTATGCATCTGTGGGATGTGTGTCATTTCTTACTGCTTCTCTATTTCTTTAACTTCTGTGCTCAGATTTCTGGTGGGAGCATGTTCTCAGACCTCTTGTTGCTGTACTCGGACTAGGACCATTCTTCTGGCAGGTGAAAAGTAGCCTTGGCTTTTCTTCAGGGGCTCAGAACTCAGATGGTGACTGGCATCCACAGGAATGAATCTTTTCTACCTCCTGTTGTTGGAAGGTCTGACACCGATCTCCACTTCCCATCTCATCCATCCCAGGGATATGTCTCGGGGACACCTTGTCTGTGCTGGTTTGAATTCTGCCCCAGACACCACTAAGAGCAGCAGCAGCAGCTTTCAAGGTAGTGCCCAGAGTTTGTTAGGGAAGGTTTATTGAGGTGCTGGTAGCTGTTCCTGCTAAAGTTGTATTTAAGGGCATCCCGTGTCCTGTCTGGGTGATTCCTTTCCAAGCTGCTTCCTTCTGCCTGCCTTACTCCCCAGTCATGATGCTGGCAGCTTCATTTGTTTTGCTGTCCCCTGCTTTCCACACTCTCGTCTTGACTTTTTACAGGGACAGCCCTCCCCAGGAGCTCCCTTCTTTGGCCAGTTCAGCCCAGCAGAAAGGAGCTGAGTTTGCAGAAGGTGTGCAGAGAAGGATCCTCCCATCCAGGAGGGTCTGTGCTCAGAGAATGAATCACACATTTTTTTCCTTCTCAGGAGAGCTATTTTATCTACTGATTATTTTTTTATTTCAGAAGCTTAAGACGTACTTTAACTCTTTCATTTCTTGAGCTTTCAGGAGGAAAATAATATTCAAATAGTAGAACAAGTGCTAAATCTCCCATTTGTTTGCAAAAAACCCTGAGATACTGAAATACCAAACTCTTCAGAGAAGAATATTTACATATACTGTGCATTATTCTGATAACGTCCCCCTTAAGTGTTCACCATTTGCTGCTCTGAATGTTATTGCATAACCTAAATACCACTTTAAAAACAAAGCTGATGTTGAGTCTTTCAAATAAGTTTCCCTAATGGAATTTTAAATATAGATAAATGAACATATGACATGGGAAGTGTTTTTTGTTTTTGGTTTTTTTTTTTATGTTGAGGTTTGGTTAATCTGAATTGTTTACTTAGTTATGACTAGTTCTTTTTCTTGGCACATTAATGATATTTATATATGGAGTACCCTAAGGAGGCTCCATAGCCAAAATATTTAAAGTCACAAAGGGTCAAAGCTGCCATTCTAAAAGCTCAGTTTAGGGTTTCATTAATGGCATCCATAGTTAGTCGTTTCTAAGGTCACATCATGCAGGCTTTACTTATCTCTTTGTAGCCCGTGAGCAGTCTATTTAATGACTGCTGCTTTTGTGTGGAAGAAAAAATGCAATTCAAGATGCATGCTGTGGCACTTCCATCTTTAAAAATATTTAATATTTATGCTGCCAAAGTGAAAACTTCCTTAAGATAATGACAACTGAAATAATTCAGAATATTTCTGCAAGAGGTAAGCTGTCAGACTGACGACCCTCTTTCCAATATTGCTTTCTCCTTAACCTGCCCATCCCCCTGCTTCTTCCTTGATTTATTTGCCTTGAAGCTTTTAACTCATGTGAATCTCTCTCCTGCCTGTAAGGTTT
>VXBW01008314.1:3119992-3277753 GCA_013400375.1 Thinocorus orbignyianus | reverse complement strand
TATATATATATATATATTTTTTTTTTTTTTAAATGAAAGAAAGGTTATTTGCAGGGTGGTTTTTGCTGCAACTAAAGAATCAATATCTATGTGAGCCGATGAAGCATTCCATATTTAGAGTATTAGTCTTAAAAGCAAGATTTTTTTATTTATAAGTACATCCTCTTAGATAAACAGTACTGTATTTTCATCCACTTTTGTATTTCTCTATGAAATATAACAGCATCGGAGGTTCAAATGTCTAACTAAACCAAATAATTTGTTATTATTTTGATTAGTTCATTAGAACGTTTTTATTGTGGTAAGGTACATACAGAGGAAATCCAGCCTCAGTGTGTTCTGTTTCAACATAATCTACCAAATCAATGGTTTCTATAAGTAGTTTTAAAGCTAGAGTACCCATTCACGGATCCACTGTCATTAGGAGTGGTTTTCAATGCCTAAATTCTGAAATGGGTCTCACTTCGCAGTGCCTTTTTGAGCAAAGCGACTGATTTCAGGGAAGGTACAGGACAGTTGTGAGCTGTTTCCGCAGAGGTTTCTTCTTTTTAGTCTTCAAATGTTAAATAAATTGTCTGAGCTTGAGCAGTCAATTTATTTTCATGGAATCAGGTGAGTTTATGCTGATTTATGTATCTATATGTAACGCTAACTTTGTGTCCATGGAACCGACAAATTTATCATTGCTTTACACACATAGATGAATAGGTACAGATACACACATGAAAATGAACCACTAATAGGTTAACATAATGTCACATGCTGAAAAATTATCAAGAAAACCGTGGGAGCCCCTTAACAAATCCTTTAAGAGCAGAGATCTAAACCACTGTCTGCTCTGCCATGGTATCCTGATGCCCACAAGGCCAGATTTAGGGTAACTAACACAGTTGCACCACTGCAAATCAGCACAAGGTGCAATGTGAGCAATTTTACTGTTTGAACAAACATGAGAAACACTGCTTTCAATGAACTTTGGTTGAACTCATGAATACCTTTCTTCTTTCAGAATTTAAATTCTTTATTTGATAAAGCAGATGGGTATCATGCCCAGCTTCAGCATGCATTACAGAAACTGGTTGACAAGGTTTTGGAGTCAACCCAAAATGCAAGGTGTTCACAAAATCTGGGGAGAAAGTGATGTTTCAGCTCCTGCAGCAGCATTGTTGTGGTAGCTCTGCTCTTTTAAGGGTACCAAAAAAAAACCCAATAGAGATACATATCAGCTTTTTAAGATTTCAGACCAATGGATACAGAGATAGAGGAGGTCTGAGGCCTAACAGTTTGCCAGTTTTCTTCCCTTTATCAGCTTGTGCATCCCTAGTCTCTAAAATTCCATGTTGAAGAAAAGACAAAACCTGAAGAGTTTACAGTGGAGAAATGGGCGTTCAGACAAGTGTTCACAGGCAACTCCCACAGTTTTGTCTGCCCCAAGCAGGTTGTTCCCATGCAGAAGGCTGAAAACCAGAGAGCAGGATGGGACCCTACATCTTCAGAAGGGCAGTTGTACTAATAACTAGCTAATACCTGAAAACTAAGCTGTAATGATTCTACTTTGCAAAGTCAAAATGAAAGATGTATTATAAATGCTCTGATTTCTGCTACTTCTAGGAAACATAATGTTTAGTCTAGTCCCACCATCATCACACCTGTATCCTGAAGCAGTCACGTTTCCCAATGACAATAGTTTTTTCTTTTTTTGCCCCTGAAAATATCCACCGTATAAAACTAGTGTAGTTTTTGGAAAACAGTGTTGTGTTCTGCGTAGCTTTTGGAAAAGGTATTGTTTACAATAGATTAAATAATGTTTTTCCTCTGTTTTTTAAATTTTATTTTAATGCTTGGTCAAGGCACATTAATATTCCTGTACCATTGCTTAATGGTTTCATCTGTTTCTAAAGAGGTCAGAAAGACCAGAAAGTTCCCTTCTGCTCAATTTTTAGTACTAATTTTGTATCCCCTGCGTATTATCTCAAATGATGGCATACACTTTTCATTCTGTTTTTGGCTTGTGCTCTTCCTGAAAGCAATGTTCTGTACTGCACATTGCTCGGTAATCCTCTTAAGTCATCATTTCATTTGCACTGTAAATAGAAATACATTTGTGTAATTAATGATTTTGTTATTAAAGGAACTTTTTTCCCCCCTTTAATTTAATTTCTCTTATGCATAGGTGCCAAACATGCCATCTTTAGCCTAGAACTATCCCAGTGAAAGTGTTTAGGAGTCTGCTGCTTATTGAAGACAAAGTTGAGGCTTTCAGGTAAGAAGCTACATTTCTGACCTCATACTTGCAAGAAAGATTCTTTTGAAAGTGGAAATGAAAGAGCAGAGCAGCATCATTTGCCCAAGCCAATGTCTCTGAGGGAGTATCAGCTTCCAGGTCCCATTGCTCCCATTTAGGAGTTAATCCCCAAATCTGATGTGTAGCCCAGTGATCTCTAAACTCTCTTCTTACAAGTGTAGGGAAGAGTAAGATGCTCACAAATGAAGGGAAGGAGTGCAGAGGGAATCAGCAACTGTCTCATGAAAGAGATTGCAGAAAAGCAGAAGATAGTAGCAGTGATCCCCCCAAAAGAGCAGATTTTTTACAAAATCAAATTATGCTGAATGCAAAAACACAACAGTGGAAAGCTCCCATCCCCAGTGCATGCTCACGGTTAAGACAGTCTCTCTGAAGGGTACTTTATATTCTGCTTTCGCCCTTTGTGTCAATCTTTTCCTGAGAAGAGAACACTTTCTTGCTCCTGGCAAATGAGCCTGCAGCATCTTCAGTTCTCATCGTGGCATACGGACTTTCACCAAACCTGGAATCTCGCTCTTTGGTAGAAGAATAACCCAGCTGGGCTATTTCATAAGAGGAAACAGTCTGTGCCCAAGCTTTTTTCTTCCCTAGCCATAGCTAAAGCAATCTAGAATATCTCTAAATTAAAGTAGGAAAAGATGAAATTCCAACTTTACTCTAAAACTGTTCATTGATAGGCTTCCATTGATAGTGCCAGCAGGATGGAAAAACTCTCCTTGGTCCCTTTTAAACAGGAAAGTGATTTCAGGAAGTACAGTTATTAATTCTCTGCCTGTTGCAAGGAAAATGTGTGTGTGGTTTTCTCTTGGATCAGTCACATAACTGATTGAAATGCATGCAGTTTTCAGTACATTGATATTTAATTTCTTTAGAGTTCCCATATCTGAATTTGATATTTTGTATTAAAAAGGAATTACCTCAAACCCTTTATTATAATGAAAAACCAGAAACTGAGAGATGTCAGACGCTGAGGTAACCATACTCTTTTATGACCCTGTCTTGCCCTTTACAAAAGCCAGCTTAAGTTGGTTAGAACTGACTGTGATTGCTCATCTTTTCTAGTCATTACTTTCTGCATACACATAGCAGAAGAAAAGTCTTGTGCCAAAGAAGATTAATGAAAATCTACATTACACTTCATTCAAAGCATCTGCCTGCTTTGGAAGTCATGCACTGGCACACATACTAATTAGAGCAGAACAAAATGTGCCTTTTTTTTTTTTTCTTTTGGGGAGGAAATTGAAAACCAAGAAGCTATTTTCCTCCTAATTTTTTTAAATGGTCACACCAGCTGTGCACATTAAATTTCTCATATGCAATGTGCATTTTGTAACTGAGACTGCTGCAGGGGTTAAATTAATAATTCCACTTTCTCAGAGAAGGCACAATATAACAATTATCCTTGAAAAGGGAGAAATCTACTTTTCTGCAAATGAAAAAGTCAAAATGATCACTAAAAATATATCTGCACTCTGAAATAATCCAGTGATGCTCTTGCACATAATGCTATACACTAGCTGCTGACTAAGAGGGAAAACAGATGGTATATTATGACTAATTTTTACAGTGGGAATAAAACACAGGTAATAATATGCCTATTAACGGAGAGGACTGTTGAGGAATTTCCTGAAATTGAGGAATGAAATGTGCAGTGATACATGCTCATCCTGAACAGATGTTCCCACCTCAAGGCTGTGAAGGGAGTGATGATGAGGAGGAAGGCAACTGAATCAATGGGAAAGTGAAAGTGTTTAACCAGGGCAGGCGCTGCCCTGGGACAAACACTCCTTGGCCCTTTGTAAGCCTGATGGTTGCAGATTCTTCTCCGACCCAGGGTAGATCCAGCACATCAACCTGCGTGTTCCTGGACCCATCCTTGCCCTTGGCTGGAGAAATCCCTTTCCTATGGGAAACAGGACCTAGGAGGTGCAGGAGGGCTGGAACAAGATGATCTTTGAGGTTCCTTCCAACCTGAAGCATTCTGTGATTCTATGACTTGTTGCAGTGGAGCACTGCAGTCACCAAGGAGAAGTTCCTAAATTACTCTGAATTTAGAGGAACATCAGGTTGTCCTGTCAGATATGAATGGCTAAGTCATCAAGGAAACAATTGCACACGGCAGAGAAGAAAGGGCTGATTCTAGACAGTCAGTTTAACATCTGGGAGAAGATTTCTGAAAAAAAATAGTACTACCAAATGTATGTGTATATATAAATATATATTAAAAAAAAAAAAGTAGCATAATTGCACTCCCAGGTATCCACTTCCAGGAGATGGATGCACTTGAAAGAAACAAAACTTTACAGATCTCTTCATCTAGCTTGCTACATGGCAGAATAACATCCTTCAGTCTGTCAATTTTTTGCCATCAAAAGGCTATGAAATTCAAAGAAATGTGTTCTTTATACATTATTCAGTGTAGCTTCCCAGTTGCATACTTTGTAAGTAATATTTTTAGGGGTTTTGAAATGATGAGAAGACAGGGGCTGGCCGGTTTTCATTAGACTGCCTTACAATTTTCAGAAGAACACAAAATAATTCTCCAGCACTATAGAAAAAAGGATAGTGGATGAGGAACAGTCACCCATTTTTCCTGAGCATGGGGCTACAGAAAAAGGCTCTTCTGTCAGTGAAACATAGTTTGAGTGAAAAATCAGAGTACATTAGTTACGTGGCTCCAATTTTGTATGTAAATTGCCTTCCCACACCCTCTCAGTATTAGTGCTTTGGTGACAAGCAAAGAATGTAATTCTGTTTTGAGCTTTTTACCTGATGATAAGTCTCTGTGCTCACTGCTCCCCAACTTGTCACCACTGTGGTGAGATCGATTGCATCTTAAGTGCTCCAAATCATAAGGTATTTAGCACATATTCATTAATATTCCTTATTTTCCTCCATTAATATTTTTAAAGTAACTCCCTAAGGTTTTGGGTTCCCCTTGGGGTTAAAGCTAATTTTCAAGGACTGTTTCAATACATTGTTGGAAATATTTGCTTAACGTTCCCTTTTTTTTTTTTGCTGAGGAGGGGTGATTATTGCGTTTCTCCAATTTTCCTGAACTTGGGGAGCTCAAGGAGACTTCCAGATAGCGTTACACTTCAGCAAATTGGCTGTTGAAAAGCTGGAATTGATTCCACCTCAAAAATTCATGACATAAATATCTGTCTTTGCTTATAGAACCTGCACCCAGAAGACAAAAATCTGAGAGCTTGGGTTGTCCATCTTAGTGAAGTCAAGTCAGAGAAATATTAATATTGATAGCCATGAAGAAATTGTGGAGGAGTGAACACCAGAGAATGACAGAAAGTATTTGAGGTAGAACAGATTACAACACTGGCTTGAGAGCAGATAAATAGCCACTTGGCCAAGTATATTTAGGTTGGAAATCAGACATTTTTTAATGACTAGAAAACTTTGGCTTTGTAGACAGTTTTATAGTGGCAGCAGCAAGAGGAAACTACCCAACAGATGTTGGAATGGCTAATGATGAATTTACATGGGGAACGTTATGGCATTTCTCTTGCAATTGCAGGCACCTTCAGCTCAGGGAGGGACCAAAAAGCCCTGTTCGGTCCCAGTTTTCCAGGGATTTCAGCCTTTGGATCTCATGCAAATGTCAAAAGCAAAGTTTTGTGCTGGAGGAGGCAGATCCTGGATTTCGGTAATGTGGTATTTGCAGAGTGTAGGTTCTGTCACTAATTCTCTGTTGCCCTACAGAAAAGAGGGGAAAGAAGGAAAAATATGGCTTGTATTTTCAGAGGTGTCAATGCAAGAAGTTTAAAATGATGCTAAAACAAATTATAACTTTGTGTATTGTATCTTCACTTCCTTGGCTCCTATATAAAAAAGCTGTCTCCAGTAACCCTGATGGTAACCAGGGATGAAAATAGATTTAAGTCTGAGAGACACCTGAGTGATACATGTTCAGTGTAAGTTCGGTGTTAATGGTGCTCAAGAGTTTGAAGAATGAAGCTGCACTGACAGGGTGGCTTAATAATAGCATCTTTGGCTGCTGTATTGACTGCACCCATGGCTTCAGGATAAAATGTAAGATTTTATTGCATTTAGAAAAAGACACTTCTATGACTTTTTAGGATGGGATGTGGAACTAGCCTCCTCAGTTCTCCCCTCAAATGTTGTCATGTCATGAAATATAGTAAGTTTCTGAATATAAACAAATATAAAGTACCCCCCTGCTTTTACACTCACACCTTGTGACAGCCTGAGCAAGAAAATCCTGCCTCTGACTGTCTCTTTGGACTATGCACTGATTTTTGGTGTGCACTATTTATAAGTAAAGAAGTAAAGAAGTTGTGGAAATGGGTCTGAAGAGTCTCAGAATCAGAGCAGCATCCTGTCACAGCAGGTACACCTTCTGAGTGAGTGAATCAGGACTTTAAACACTGATATTATTGTCTCTGTTAACTTTCCCACTGCAGTGTGGAAAGGAATGCAAGTTCTCTGTAGTTTCAACACTTAAATACCACAAAAATGCCTGGTAATAAGCAAGCCGAGAAACCATTCAGTGGAACTAAGCTTGGCACGGGCGGCAGAGAATGCTAATGGTGTGTATTAAGTTGTGCTTTCGTATCTGTCCTCTTTTCATTTTGACTTTTAAAACCAAATTACTATAACTTCACTGTGTCTTACAGTGAATGCCTTGTTAAACTCCCTTTCTTCTCTCTAATTTATTAAGATGGCTTGACATAATGTTATATTGCAATTTTGAGTTATAAAAAATTAATTTCTCTTTAAAAGATGGACAAGTTTGTTGGGGTTTTTTTTGTTTGTTTGTTTTTGTTTTTAATTTTTAGTTTGGTGGGTGTTTTTAATCTTCTCTTTCAGTTCCTCGTGGTGCTAGGGATCAGAGCAGGCAGACACCAAGCCATAGGTGCTACAGGACATATTTCTCAATTTATGTTTTATCTTGCATATCAAAGAGCCTTAGGGCAACTGAGATTTGGACCCTACGGGTTACTCATCATTGCCCAGGATGAGCAGTGGCCAAGCTACACGCTTGATTTCGGAACAGACTGAGGTTGCTGCGACAACTCAGGAACAAGTGTGTCTGCTAAAACCTGCTCCAATGTGTCACGCAAAGACAGCCTAGAATTAGACAAATCTGAAAGAATTTAGTCCTGTAAACCTGCAGGAGGCTGCTTAGGATAATAAGTAAATCCAGATTTAAATATTTAAACTTTTAAGTATCTGAACATTAATGCGTAAATTTGAAACCCTGGAGATCTGTTTGTCAGCCCATGTGTAAGGTAAGGTTAGTTACACCACAGCATTTCCTGTGCCCTTTCAGTGCAGTGTTTTACTTCTGTCAAAATCAATTGCTGAGGCCTTTTCGTGTGTTTATTTAATTGTCAGTTGCTGATGCAAATTTATAGAAAATAGGGCTCTATGCTAGAAAAGCAATCTGTAAGAAAAGCAAGTGTGCTCTTGGTTTCTGCATATTTAAAAAATGCTTGGGAAAAAAAGTCTGTAGATTTATTAAAAGATATGGTTTAACTGTGAAATAGCAGGAATATGTTAAGCTTGCTTACTTAGGAAATGCTGAGACTGTAACTGTGTGTTACCAAATGTTTCGTATATAGACAGCTAGCTATGATAGAGCTCTTCACTGGAAACACAATGTTTGGGTGAACAGTTGTATTTTCTTCTGTCCCTTCTTGTATGGGATGGACTTAAATAAAAATGAGCTGATCTGGCTTCAGCTAAGAAAGGCATAGTGGTCAAAAATAGAATTCTACTCCAGAAATGCTCTTCAGTTTCAAGTCTGGCCTCCAATTCTCACATTTCTTAGTGTGTGAGTAAGTGGACAGTGTGGGCTTCAGCTATCATTTACTGGAGTTGGTTTTATATTTTTTAAAATAATGGGCTTAATACTATTGTAAAGCCTGAAAGAAAGAGAAAGAATTTGTCACCTCAGAGTGCAGTCAGATAAATGCAAGGACTGGAAAAGTCTAGTCCCTTCTGATCTAATAAAATGATGCTTTATCTTCAAGGTGTAAAATCAATTCCTATTTATCTACACCCCTGCTGAGATTAAAATTAACCTAAAGAGGTGCTTAATGGCACCTACTAAGATATCATATTAATTAAACATCTTTATAACATTTACTTTCTGGTAAAGCACCTTTTCTTTCATTTGTCTGCCATGCACACTTATGACACTGTAGAAATGATATATACTAATAACTTTCTTGCCACCAGGGACTTTCAAGATGTTTTTGGGAAACAGCTCCCACACTGTTCTTGGCTATATACATATATATGTATATATATATAAATATATACATATACATATATATATATATATATTCATGAAAGTGGTGCTGGCAAAACATCTCCCACCATCACAGACGTTGATAGCTGAGGCAGTCTGGAAATGCCAGTTAATTTGGCCATTACAAATTTTGTACTGAATTTTGTCTCAATTTTAGGGGAGTTGCAGGGAAAAGTGTAAGGGAAAAGGCTGGCTGATGGAGGAAGTGGTAAGGATCTGCTTATAATAATTCAAGTGAGGAATGAAAATCTAGCTAAATACAGTGATAAATATGCTAAAGATGATTGGCAACAATTGATATTAATTCTTCGCCTATCTTTTAGTTTTATTCAGTATGACATCGTCTAAATATTTCACAGATACCAAGGAGTGCAGCCTTTCTGGAGCCTGCAGGGCAGAAAGTGCTTTTCTGCTGGAGCCCTAGAGGAGTGGGAATTAATAACCAGGTCTCTTGCCTCATAGTTCCTGTATTTACATTAACACTCTTCCTCGTCTTGTAAGTAATAGTGAAATTGGTGCTGCTCCAAATGCATAAGAAAAAATGTGACAGGAAGGTAAAGCTCAGGGGAGGATTGTACCAATACAGAGGGGCTGAATAAGAATCTGCACAGGTACAGGGACGTTTTCAGGGATCTGGTTCCCCATTTTTAAAGCCATATTTTAAACAGAACTGACAAACCTGTCTGCGTAAATGTGTCAACTTCCTTTATCTTTCTTTATATATACATTTGAAAATGGCTGGTTTTCTTTCTGTGTAAAGATGATATACATGGTCATGTTTCCAGATTTCTTTTGTAGGACAAATCCCCTTGTGCTTCCTTTTAGCCATCTCAGTAACGGTCACAGCTGTAGACATGTCTTTGGCAGAAGCCTGAGGAGCCCACACACCTTTTGCTTCTGTGGCCACATTTTTCCTAGCACCTTTTATCCTTTTTTTTTCTTTTTTTTTTTTTTCTGGTGTGTGTCCTACAAGTAATTAAAAAGTCATTTTCCTGTTTTTAAACCGTTATTCACAACTTGCCCATTATTTTTACATTCAGTTCTTAAATCTATCACATTTTAATCTGAAAGGTTAATCTGACTAAGGGCTGGACCCTAAATTTCTAATATCTTATTTAGTGAAATGGTAGCGTACCCCTATCCAGGAGTAGAGCAGGCTCCTGCTGTCAGTCTGGATTCAGAGAAGGTGCCCAAGTTAGCTTAAGAAATGCACATTTGGGAAGTGAGAAGGACTGGTGCTGTCCATCCACGTGGGCACATTCATTTTGCAAAAGGATGGTTCTGAGTCAGTACCTGATTACAAGAGGAAAACTTCATTCAAACCAGCTATCCTCAGTTGCTTGCCAGTGCCAACATAAGCAAGCCCTTTCAGAAATAATGCCATCCGTTCCTAGAGATAATGTAGACATCTGTATAGAATCATAGAATTACCTAGGTTAGAAGGGACCTTTCAGGTCATCAAGTCCAGCCATCAGACTAACACTGACAAAACCATCACTAAACCATAGCTCTAAGTACCATGTCTACCTATCTTTTAAATACCAGTAGGGATGGTGACTCAACTGCTGCCCTGGGCAGGCTGTTCCAATGCTTGATAACCCTTTCAGTGTAAAAAATTTTCCAATATCCAGCCTAAACTTCCCCTGGTACAACTTGAGGCTATTTCCTCTTGTCCTAGTGCCTGTTACTTGGGAGAAGAGACTAACCCCCACCTCACTACAACCTCCTTTCAGGTAGTTGTAGAGCATGAGAAGGCCTCAGCCTCTCTTTCTCCAGGCTGAACAACCCCAGCTCCCTCAGCCGCTCCTAAGGCTTGTGCTCTAGACCCCTCACCAGCTTCATTCCCCTGCTCTGGACCCGCTCCAGCACCTCAATGTCTGTTTTGTGGTAAGGGGCCAAAAACTGGATGAAGAATTCCAGGTGGGGCCCCACCAGTGCTGAGAATAGAGGGAAGATCACTTCCCTATACATTCTTGGAATTCAGTCCCTGGAGTGTGGCTAAAGCCTTCTGCATGAAGGAAATAACAAGTCTGATTTAGGAAAGAAACCAGAAGAAATAGTTGCTACTGATAAGCAGTTATTGAAAGCAAAGCCCAGGATCCCATGCCAGTTGGCATGCTGGCTTACCAACCAGATTTTCATCAAAAGCATTTGGATCATTTTAAAGTGGGATGCAGGAATGCGTACTTGAGTTGAAATAACTAAGGTTCTAAAGCTTTATATTAAATAACTACTCAGCTACAGCTATTGAGTCAGTTCTGCCCACCCTAAGCTCCTTTCACTGGCTTGGATCCGCAAAACTGAAGCATTGTGAACTTGGTGAGAAAGAAAATACGTTTTCCTGTGTACATTAAAAAAAATAAATAAAAAAATTAACTTTTTAGAAATGATGAATGGTTGAATTCACACTAATTGTCTGTTACATTGTAACTTGCATTTACAGATCCCCACTGTGATACAAAAGCTGAAAGTATTTTTCCTTCAGCTGGTTAATGTATTCAGAGTCTTTTAACTATGGCTGGAAGTGATGAAAACATGTCATTTTTCTGACATGTATTCTCAACCAAGAACTCTTTACTTGTCTTTTGCAAGTACAATAGACTGTCTATAATAATATCTCAGCTCTCGCTGTGGTATTTTTGAAGCAGATGCTCATGTTAGTCATCAACTCTTGCTCATATTAGTATGCCTTAGATGTACCAGATATCTTACTGAAGGCAGTAAGATTTTTCATGGCATAGGTACACTCCAACATGAATTGGGGCTGCTTTATCCAGTCCTTTGTGTCAAGATCTATGCCCAAGGCCGAAGGTAAAATACTCACAGAAAATGTAGCAAAAGGAAATCGCAAAATTTATCTAAAGCATATTTTGTAGGTAGCATTCATGGTGCATTTGGGAATGGCTACTATATGAGCTCTGTTTTTTCTGAGTTTTAAAATTTGTTCTGGGGAATGAACATATTGTTGTCTTTTTTTAATGATTTTTTCTTTTCTGGACAGAAAATAGGCTTTATCCTTATTTTGTTTTGTTTAAATTTAAATGGAAAAGACAACAGTAGGAGGACTTCTTAAAAATAGTTATTTTGTGTAGGATTTCGAATCCTTAACTTACAATTTTATAGCTGTTCATAAGGTCAGCTGGAGGAGTTACATATTTTTGAAATGACATATTTAGGGCACTACGTTGGCATTGTGAATGAGCAAAATATATAGATATATTGCTATAGAGGAATAGGTATGTACTCTAGCATACAAAATGTTGAATATATTAGAAGCAAAACCCTGTTGTAGCACCATTTCTCCTTGCCTTTAAGCTTGACGACCCCCAGTTGTGCTCCAGTGGGTTCCCCCATCCTTTACAGATGCTGTTGGATTCCTTGTTCTGCAAATGCTACCAAGCATCATGTTCAGTGCTGGGCTCCTGAAGCCACATCCAAAGCCCAGCGTCTGTGTGCCCATGTGGAGTGTTCCAGGTATGTGAATCCTGAGGACATCTTTGTGAAATGATGAGAATTGCCTGTTTTACCTAAAACTGGGGCACCTCAGCAAGAAATGATATTACTGCAAGAGACACGACTGCTTTTGAGGTCTTTTTCTGGCCCATGTAGCTTCAGGACAGTTGTGGTTATGGACAGCCAAAGCTTAGCCCATATATTTTCAATTATTTGCCTCGGTTGCTGGAAATAGTGCTGCATATGACATATGTGGAAGGGAAATAGTTCGGTGGCTATACGTTAAACTGATTATTCCAGGTATTGTCATTTTATCTTTCTCTTGTAAGCATGGATTTACATATCTACAGAAAGAGCAGTGAAGAATTATGATCTCTAGAAACGTTCACCTTCTAGCTGAGATCACGGTGAAATGATTAAATTCATTTTAAAATAGAGTTTTTTAGAAAGTAAGCTGACAAAATGGAGAGGGTTCACTACAGGGCTACAAAAATGATTCAAGGTTTGGGAAACGTGACATGTATTTAGAAGTTTAATTAGCTTAAAAAAATATTAAGGAATGATATGATCAGCCTACAAATACTTGTTTTGTTGTTCCTAGTGACAGCTCCTTTCTCTCTCCCACAAAAGCACACCAAAATCCAGCCAAACTACTCAGTGCCTAAAAATAAGAAACAGTATTTCTGATTAGATAGCTAGACAACTGGCCCAAAAGCAGAAAAGATATTTGAAATCTATAAATCAGGACCATTGACTTCCTAGAAGGAGGAACTTGTCTCAACCACAGCTTGATCGGGGCTAAAGGATATTCCCCACCAAGGATATCCAAAAGGTCAGTCTCGAGGAGGAGGTACAATAACAATTCTTTCTGCCCTTGTAATCTGTGACTGTGTGTAAGGGAGATGGATAGGTAGGAGAGAACCGAGCTTACTTGGAATAGACACTATTTTACAGCCTGCTAAAGACTTCAAGGCCAAAGTGAATTCCATAATAATGGCAATTAAAGCATAGCCGCCACACTTTTCACTTAACACTTTTCACTTAACACTTTTCAGGTTAGACTTTTAAGTTAATCATGCAAAGGTCATTATTAATGCCACTCAAGCACAGCACAACATGTAAAACCACCTCTAAACCACCTCTGACAAAAATGGGTTGTGAATCTCATAATTTCATGTTTTTCCCCAGTCAATTACAAAAATGGCTTGGTTTTTTGTTGGTTTTTTTTCGTTTGTTTGTTTTTTGGTAAGCTGTGAGTGACTACTTTATAATATAGGGATTATACTTTAGAAATACAAGGTCCACTCCTGCATATCTAAATTGTTTTACTGGAATTTCAGGTGTACAAATAGAATTTACTTGAAACTTTATCAACAAAAGAAATATGGTATCATTAAGTTAATTTATCTTCAGAAAAGCAAATAAATACTGATATAAGATAAATAAATACTACCCAAGTAGGCAGGCAGACAAAGAAATCAACTAATTTCAGAAGTATGCCACATGGAATGGGCAGAAACAATATACAGTACAGCATAAAATATGATTGTTTAAAGAAAAATGATGAATTTTACTTCTCTTTTGAAATACAAATCTTGCATTTTTATTCATAGAGTTGCTACTCACTATTCCATGCTGTTTGCAAAATTCTTGATGAAAAGAAATACTTTATTCATTCACTGTAGAGAAGCTGTTTCTGTTGAGATACATAACAAAAGTTCTAATTATTACACCTTTCTCTTAGTCTGGACTCCCATTGCATAATTTTATACCCCTCAACAGCCCTTCTCCTTCACCTTTTCTCCATAATTAGGAAGCAGACACTGTTTGAATCTTTGTTCGTAGAGCAAGACCTACATTGCTGAGTCTTTTGCAGAGGATGCTCTCTCTGCTGTGCCTCCACAAGGAACATGCTGCCAATTATTTTTAGGGAAGAGCTGACTTACAGTAAACATCTCTCTTTTAACGGTGACAGACTTAGCTAGGAGAGTGAAATAATAAATCTTATAGAAAGAGGGAGCTGACCAAATTATTGAAGGAGAAATCACTCCTGACGGAATGAAATTTGAAAGAAATTTGGTGACAAAGCGAAAATCTCCAAACCCTGGAAGGTTTTATCCCTCTCTTGAATACTACTATTTTGCATTTTTAGAGCATTTCATGTCTTCAAGTTGCAGAGCAGATGTTTCTTAATTCTCCTAATGGTTCTGTGAAGAGGGGGAGCATTATCTCGGCTTTACAGATGGGCAAAGTAGTAGAGAGAGCTTGAATGATTTGTCTCGGACCACAATGTGAATCAATGTCAGAACCAGGAATAGGATTGAGAAGTGCTTGGGAGCACATGCCCACGCTGAAACCACTCAACCACACTGTACCCGTCATAAGAAATGGAAATTAATTTTTAATATTCCCGTTTCTAAAGCGAGATTTTGGATTTTCAAAAAATTAAATATTTATTTCACTATGTATGACTTCATAAGCCTATAATTTATGCCAGATAGATTTATGGGCTTTATTTCCCCATGATAATTATATAGTTCTTATTGATCTAATGGTCTTGTCATTTTCAGTAATGTATCCATCTGCCCAAAGAACCAGCATTATTTGCCCATTATATACTTAGGAACAGAGTGCAACAGTATGCACATAAAAATTACACTGAGCTTCAATATTAAAATGAAGGGGGTTTCCCTCTCCTAAATGCAGATTAAATATACTAAATTAATTTGCAACTACTTCAGTTTTCTAAGCAAATTTAATCCTCTGATATTTATCAGGCTGGCAGAAACACAGTCCTCTATTTACTTAAAATATTGAATATTTAAACTGCTGATATGTAGCAATGACACCAGCAGATTGCAGAGAGTTTACAAACATCAGTCAGTCTGCCTTTAGCTGGAGAAAAAGAGCAGCCAGTGCCTCTGTCTGGCTGGTCATTCAGACCTTCCTGCCTGATAGAGTTTGATACTGGTTGGGAGAGAGGAGAATATTCAGGACTGAGACAATCACAGTCAGAAAGGTTTCCCTTAGTCTCAGCAATCTCCTTTTGCTTCAGAAACTAAAGAATTACTTTACTGCTGATAATATGACACTGAAGCCTCCATAGTCATGGCATCACTGCAAACATCATAGAAAATTCCAGCCCTTTTGCCTGGTCGGCCTCAAAATTAATTTCTTTCCATGACTCAGTTTTTTTAATCAAAAATGTCCCTTCCCAGAGCCACATGGCTCCTACTTTCCTTGTGCAGAAATGAGTTTCCTTGCCCAAGAAGTCTAAGAGCCCTCTTGTTTCACAGGGTCCCTACCACTTTTTTTCTGGGTGAAAACCAGGTTAAACTGCATTTTGTTTTGTATAAATAGTACATTGGAAACTGGGAGAATAGTGACATTCAACATACAAACTCTATAAAGTATTCTGACATTTTCCACAAATGAACATTGCATTTTCAGCTAAAAATATATATTAAAAAACATTATTATATTTTTCTTGCCTGTATCATTATGCTCATGATAAATTTGGAGAATCCCACAGGTGCATTCAACCAGAGAGTTGAAAGGAGGGCCCTGCTGGGTATTTTTAAATAAATGTGTCCTTTAAAGTTTAAGTACAATTGCAAGGATGTAATAGTTTTGTTCAATTACACTAATGTTTTAAAGACAGCATTACTGTCATATAATTCAAGCCATATAACATCTTATTAAAAAACAAGGATTGAGGGAGGAGGAAATAGTGACACAGAGGAACCTTGGCCCTGTATAAGTACAGGGGGAAAAAAAGACAGTGGAGGAGAGATGGAATGGCCTAGGTTGTGAATGGATAGATTGGTTGTGATCCTGCTTTTGCTGCTTCTTTCTCTTTTGGTCACAAAATAGACTTCTTCAGTCTGAATCCAGGCTCATTCCCCTCCCCTGATCACCCAACTTCTGCTCAGCATTGTAAGGATCAGCACTAATTATCAAAGCAAAAGATTCTCACCTCTTCCCTCCCTTGAGGATCCCATTGGTACTCTGTTCCTCTCCAGCCAGCCTATGCACAGAAACAATTTGAGCAGGATGCTGCCAAAAGGGGAAGAATTTAAAAGGGAGAAAAGCAGCATAGATGGCTGAGAACCAACTATCAAGGATTGCCAGGGTGCAGACAGATTAGCGATGCTCTTTCCTGTTGCCCTGGATTCAGCTAACTTTTTGCCATGGAGCTTAACATGGCCAAGATAACTGCTACAGTTGTGAGTGGGAAGAATCGTAGTCCCCCTTTTTCTTCACCTATTAAATGGCAGATAGGGAGAAACATAAATAGCAAAAAGCCTGGAGAAACCAAGATTTTTATGACAGTCAATATTTTCTTCACTTCTCCTGATCTTCTATTTCTCTTGTAATAGGTTAGGTAAATTTTTGTTTTCCTTTGTCTTGTGCTAGATATTAAAGGCCATCTTATTGGAACCGGTTTGACAGTCATATCTTTTTCATTTATAATACAATTTGACTGACAATAAGTCAGGCACTGCAATTGGAGCTCCTTGTTGGACTGAGAATCATCTCTTTCTCGTTTATGGTGCAGTTCGATTCACAATAAGCCAGGGGATTGGCAGCTGGCTAGTCTGTTTTTCCCTGAATGCATATTTCTAACTAAGACAAGACATCTATTCCTAACCAGACTGGTAGATAATTTGTACAGAATTTTAAAAGGGTGATGTAACTCAGCATTATTATTAAAATAATATTGTTCTTTGGGTTTGTACCAATTTCACTTTTAAGGTGATGGGTTTCTTTCTTCCTCCTCTGCCAGCTGTGCCTCTATTTTTCATCAACATTATGAAAGCATTGTAGAATTACAGGTTATATATTAGGAACTAATATGTAGGCTCTTGACAGATTTTCTTCTTAAGTATCAGAAAAGCTATTATCTGCTTTGCAAAAGCAACATCCATGTACTAAAATTGGGATGTTTGGGGAATTCTTTTCAGAGGTTGCTGCAGGTGTTGCAGCCAGACACTTGAAGTCTTTATTTTTATAGACAAGGAACTCTGGCACCCACTATGTTGTTGATAAGACTCATGTCTAAATAAAATTCACTTCCTTTGATGCTTAGTACACTACTGCCTTCCACAAGTGGGTCTCAAAGCCAAAGCCAGCATAGCTTGTGGTGATGTAATAGGAAAGGGGTAGTTTGCAGTGACCTTCTCCAAAACTTGGCCAGGAATCATGGACCAGAAAGGTCAATGAAATGTTCCATCTGCAATAGAATATCAACCTGTCAGGATGCCTAATGCATCTGTACCTCCCCTGCCATGTCCCAAAGCAGATGAAAGTGAGAATATGGAAAACAGATATCCTAAAAAGCATCTTTCCTTAGGGGAAAGGGGAAAAAAAACAGATATTTGGAGACAAGTGTTGCTCTGCAGTTTCGGTCTTATCTTTAGGTGCTCTCAATTGGATATACTTCATGAGTGCAGCCACTGTGGAGGCAGGTTGAAGGGTAAGGGAGAAGGTTCATGAGCAGGAAATCAATGAAGGTGCAATTCCCAGGATGAGGCAGCAGATTCTGCAGCCACTTAGAAGTCCATTATTCACAGCAGTTCTGGTGTCCGTGGTTTGCAGGCTACTGCCTGTGTTATAAAGGGCGTATTCTTCATACCCCCTGCATACACTCATGAGATGCATTTAATTGAAGAAGTAATACAGCTACAGAGAAATACTCATTAATATTTTGGTAGAGCACCCATGAATTTTTTGGCTAAAGGGATATGATCTCTTCCTGTTTTATATGTACCACCTTCACATGCAAATATTTTGTATACAGTATTGGAAAGGTTTTCTCTAGTCATTGAGTAAATATTCTGCTCAGAAATAGTTTCAAAATTCTGCATAAAGAATCCAGTCAGCTACATCATTTAAATATGCTGGAGGGACTGAAGATTGAACAAGTACAGTCTAAATTACACTTGAGCTACTGAGGAACAAAAAGTAGAACAGGTATGTTTGCATCTACACTTGTTACTGCAGGATGAAAGGGTGAAGAAAAACTTTAAATTGAAAATGAAAAGACGTTAGACTGCAGAATTCAGATGTAAAAATATTCAGTAGAACAAGAAGCCTAAAATGAGAGCTAAAGGCACTAAGCCAGAGGATTGAAATGTAAAGTTTGTTCACGGTGGAGAGAAAAATATTTATTCCTTGTTTTCTATTCCAAATAAATTCCTTTCTGATGCTGTAATCTCATGCTGCTCTTTATCTCAACCTGTGACTTCGCTTATTCCCTCTTCTCTTCTAAAAATCATTGCAGCCAGTGGTGCATTTAATCAGCCTCTTTCCTAGAAGATGCCAAATAAGGAGCATCTTCCCATCAAACACCTGAACTGCTGAATTCCCCCAGTTAAACACCACCATTCTGAAGGAGGAAGACGAACACAATAAATTTCAAAGATACTCAAGACTAACGTAACACAGCGCTGAGCTTTGTACTCACACAGGGAGCTGTTGGCTCTAGGTATGCTAAATGAGACGTGGTTTATATCTGGATCAGAATTAGAAAAATTTCAATACTGCTATCATTTCTTGGGATTTATTTTTTTTTTCCTGAACAAATGGCAAAGAATATAGTAGTCATAAAACAGAATGGCTGTTTCCTCACTCCTATTCACTTGGTATTCAGCATTCAGATAGTGATATTTGTTATCACCTTTTTCAATTAACTACCGTTTGGCTGTTGGGGGCACAATACCAGCCGGTTGTGGGGCAGGAGCAGCACAGTTCTTCTTGCCACCTTTCCAGATCCATTTAAAGTGGTTCCTGCAAAAGGAGTTTCCTTTGATTTATTACATTTATAAACATTTAGCTATTAAACAGTATCACAGGCAACATTTATTTTTTGTTTCCCATACTTCCAATTATCATGTCCAAGTTATATGTCTATGGTTTTTAACAATAGGGAAATTCTTACATCTGTGTGAAAACCTTTTCCCTCATTCTTGTGTTACTACAAATAGAGATCCTTGCCGGCTTTTTTTAGTCTAATATAATACAGTTCATTTAGTACAATATTTGGAAGACAGATTTGTGTGCTCTTTTTTTTTTTTTAACTGGTCACTCCATTTTTTATATTAATTTTTCACTTTCAAGGAAGAAAATTAAAAAGAGCCAGGCAGAAGAGACAATTTTTACTCTTTCTGCTGCTACTGGTAAAACATACTTACATTATATGATTGAAAGAATTGACTTTCAGCTTTGATAGGTTATAAATAGAAGGCGTTGCCATTGTCTAGCAGTTCTGCTGAAAAGGAGAGGTAACTGAGTAGATGAATAAAATATTGGCATTAAAAAACCATTTTACGTTAAATCTTGAAGTAGCTGATGAAATATTTCTGTAGCAGTCCTGTCAGCTCATGCTCCAAGTAGTAACCTCCTTTGCTTGTTTCTTCTTTTCCTTCTTTTTATGAAGCCAAAAAGACACTCCAAACCCAAAATACCTGAGCTTGGAGAAAGTCTGAGAGTGTCCCACACTTAAAATCATAGTTTGGGTTGGAAGAGACCTTTAAAGGCCATCTAGTCTGACCCCTCTGCAATGAGCAGGGACATCTTTGACTAGATCAGGTTGCCCATCCAACCTGACCATGAATGTTTCCAGGGGTGGGGCATCTACCACCTCTTTGGACAGCCAGTGCCAGTGTTTCAGCACCCTCATTGTAAAAAATTTCTTTCTTGTAAACTGTCTAAATCTACCCTCTTTTATTTTAAAACCATTACCCCTTGTCTTATTGTAACAGGTCCTATTAAAGTCTATTTCCAGACAGATTTCATCAAGTTACCTGAGATGGAGATGTTTCCAGAAGTCCCATGCACACAGATCCTGTTGAGGTGCTTTGCTCTTTAGTGTCCATCTCCAATTTCATAGCACCCGAACGCCTCGCAGTACAACCTGCTTGTTCTCCATAGAATCAGTGAGGCACAGTGGTGCTGTGTTCCCCTTCTACAGGTGGAGAACTCCAGCTGCTTGTGCACTGTGCTCTTAGAGAGGTCTTGAGCTGACCTGATGTCCATACCTGCTGCCTCCTTGAAGGTGCGCAGTCACCTCTGGTCAGCACACACTGGGAAGAGGATGGGCCCTGAAATCTTGAAGTTGTGGGGCCACATCGGACTGCAGCTGTTTCTTGGGGTTTGGTTTCAGACACGGTGTGAAAGCACCCAGGGAGATGGGCTGGTTTGACCACACAGGTCGAAGTCTGTGGCTGTGTCACAGGCTCAGGGTCCCTGGGTGGGCTGGTGTCCTGCACTCCTAGTGCAGGAGGTGAGGAGAATGCAAAAATGGTTTGGGAGTTTGTTAATACTCTTAGTGAGGCATTACCTTTATTTAAATAAAGTGCAATATATATCATATAAGTCCTGGTATTTCAGGGACAGATAATTTAAAATCTAATAGCAATTTACCCCTCTAGCATCAGCCAAAACATCTCTGTTTAGATTTTAATGCTTCTCCAGCTGAGGGATGACAGCACTGAAGATTAAAGCTTTTTTTACTTCTCTTTAAGATCTCAGCAAAGTGCAGATTTGAAACACAGAAAGAGGTTGACCTTCGTATTAACCTGAATCTTTTTTCCTGTTTCTTCTTGAACATATTTTATTCTCTTTATGCACAGTGGGGCTCTTTTTTTCATGTGCTCTGCTGTTGAACGAAATGCCAAAAAGATGGAGTGTGCACTTTTACATCAAAGAAATGATGAGACCATAAAAACTCATTTCCCTTGTGACTTCTTAAATTGTTGCTAAGGAATTGAATGAGTCTGGTTGAAACAATGTGTCCCTTTAAATTCTGTTTTCTTATTTGTCTTAAAACACAAAGCCACAGTTTCATGTCGATCCTGATCCAAAGGCCACCGAAGTCAATAAAAGATGCTTGGTTACTGCAGCGAGTGCGGTAGGTCAAATTTTTCAAGTATTTCACTATGTAAAACCCAGGACAGGCTGTTTTAAAAAGAACTGACTATCTAGAGAACAAAAAATACTTATGCCTGGTTCAGTTTGTTTATTCAGCTGGTTAAAAGTTTTACCTTTGAATGGGCAAGAATTAAGAGAACTCCTTTCTTACCGACCAGAATGGATCTCACAAGGACACGAAAGCTCAAGCGGCAGTTAAATTCAGAAATCCAAACCAGCAAAAATATTGATTTACTTTAGTTTTTTCCATACATAAAGTTGATGTGCAGTAGAAACAAAGTGCAGAATTTACACTCTGTTGGAGGTAAACCGTCCCCAGTTCCGTATAACAGTTTTGGATAATCGCTCTCACTGCTGGGATGAATGATTTGTTACTACTACAATCCAGTAAGTTGCTAGAAACAGTCTTGATTGGAATGAAAAGACATTGTAAAGCAATTAAGTTCTTAATATTAACAAAGTTCTCACAGGTACCATTAATTTTTAAAAGTAGACAAAGACTGCATTTAGTAGCTGTATAACTGCGTTTATGCTGAAATACGGAAAAATGCTACAGCAAGTCTACACTGTTGTAAATATGCCTTATCAATTTCCAGAAACAGGTTGTGAAGTTCCAATTTAGAAAAGCATTTAAGCATACGACTTTCTTTTATTTTCACTGGATATAAATGAAACAAATTACTAAATCCTTTGCTTAATAAGGAAAAATTTAGCCCAGGTTCAGATTTTGTTGCAGTCTCCGTTCCTCTGAATTGGAGGCTTAGTCCTCTGAATTGGTATTTTTGGGTCTATAACCCAGAAAGTTTCACTTTTCTCCCATGTGGTAACACAAAAAAATCACTTTGCAAAGTGCTTTCTGTCAAGGGAATTTCAGGCCACAGTGAAGAAGTGCACGTTGAAATAACAAAAAATGTAATTTGGGGCTGTTGACAAAAGAAGCAATTACTGTGTTTTTGAATGTTAAACTCTAATTCTGTTACCCAGCTATGTGCCTGTACATTATGCAGACACTTTTGTATGTCCTCATGTATAAGGAACACTGAGGAAGAAGTTGTTATGATACTTAAAACATTTTATAACTGGAAAAGAATCTTTACCATGGTTGCACTTACCGTTGATGCAGTAAAAAAGAAAAAAACATACGGGGAAAAGGAAAGTTAAACAGTAAATATAATTTTCCTTTAGAATCAGTTCCCTTTCAGTACAATGGAATAACTGTGAAAGTGCTTTTGGAACAAAGACGTGAGAGATGGTAGGTGACCAGTCAGAGGTCTAGAAAATGTGATCTCTGAAGAAAGGTTGTGTGAACTGGGGCTTTTTTAGATTAAAAAAGAGAAAGCTAGGGTGAGGTGACCTCCCTTCTAGCTTTATATTTCTATGGTAATAAAAGGAACTGAAGGAGGATCACTGCACTCAAAGACATGATGCTGCCTTTCAGGAAATGAAAATTACTTCTATATAAAAGTTGAACTGTCACCTATCCTACAGACTTACATAAAGAAATAAAGGGGTGTCAGTGTCCTTTTACTTTCAGAATAGACATGAAAGCATCTTGCAAATGATGGCAAGACTTTGTTTATATGCAGGACAGTGGGGTGTTTAAATTCTTGCTCTTGCTAGAGTACCCTTTGTCTACTGTTCTAATATTTATATTAATATTTTTAATGTAAATATTTAGCTAACATATCAGACAATGCTTGGTACTATGTGGCTTAAAACCAGTAAATAAATATCTGGTTTTTAACTGTGGGTGGTAAACGTGTTTGTAAGTATCTTTGCAAGGAGCACCTGGCTATCTCAGCAAGTCTTATCACAATTCTCTAGTAAGAATTCTAATATATACATGTACATATATATCAATAATATACATGAAGCACGTGCCGTACGGCCATATACCTTTCAATGGGATAATAAATGGATTGTTTATGAAAATCATCTTTAGAAAATGGAAATTACTATTGCAAACTAGAAATAAAAAGTGGAGGAAAGTGAAGTCATTCAAAACCGGTATAAGCCAACTGGGAAATTCTCTGTTCACTGTTCTCCAAATGGTCTCTAGTAACATTCCCGGATCCTTTTTTTTGTTTTGCTTACAGGAGTGCAGTGAGATGCCTTTTCCTTTTGCGTGGCTGGAGGTATTGCTTCACATGCTGTGAGAACAGGTAGGCAGAGGAGGGAGAAGATGGGCAGAAGAAAGGGTGCATTACAAAGACTGTTCCAGGTTTAGAAATTAAAGGTAGATAAATGGAATGCTGTGAGCTGCCCATAAAGAAAATCATTGACAGAATCAAGCCTAGGACTCAAATCTCTTGATGTCTTGTTTAATCTTCACTCTCTGCCAGAGTTTCTCAAAATCAATCCTGTGTATCTTCCTTGATAGTGCTTATAGGTTAGGTACTTATATAGTAGTTGCACTTTCAACCTGTCCAGTGCAATGGAAAGTTAGTGGTATAGAAGGTTTTGAATAGATGCTTTTTCAGATTGTGTTTGCATTTAGCTTTTTTTTTTCTTTCTTTCTTTCTCTTTTTTTTTTTTTCTCTTTTCTTTTAAAATACAGCAGAAACACTGAACATGTGAAATTGTTATAATTTCTCAGGAATAGAACCAGTAACCTTTGGAATGTCTTATCGTCTAATCAACTGAAAATATTAACAATGTGCTTCATCTTTTAGACAATTGCTGCAAAGACTTCTATAAAACTGGCATATTTGTTCTTGTATTATTTTTTTTTTTCATTTTATTCCTGAGATTCTGCTTGGGAAGGAGTTGTTTTAAAAATTCATTATTATTTGATTGCAAGTTGGATGTCAGCCAACTAAATTTTTGAATTTGAAAGAAAATGCAGCATCAGCTTCTCTGGAACTATAATGGAATGAAACCCTCCAAGCACTCATTAAAAGAGCTCCTGATGTCTAGCAAAATTAGATGAGGTGTAAATCACTGAACTACCATATGTGGGTTTGAAATGGAATATTTAATTCCATAGAATCCAAACCCAAGGCAAAAGGGAAATTTAACTGCACCAGCATAATATTTTGATGATGGAAGAAGTAATATAATTTTAAAGGTTTTGTGTTTAATGTTTAATTTTTAAAAATGTTTATTGAGGAAATGTCCATTGATACCCACATTGTTATCTGGCATATAGGCAAATGCTTGAGAAATAATACTAAAACACAGTAATAACTTTCCTCCACTGAAGTGTTTCTAGGGGATGTAGAAATATTTATGGAAAATTCTGATTTGTAGAAACCTGGTCATCACATTTCTTTCTTTCCTTAGCTTCCTTACGAAAATGTTGTGCCCTTTGATACAGCTCATATCAGGGGAAGTTTGCCATTGCTCCTCAGTTGCTGAAGGATGGAGTTGCTTCCATTGTGAAGGTAGAAGGGATCAGGAGCTATGAAAGACTCTTGCTTTTGATTTTCCTTGCATCTGAAATGCAACTGAAAAGTGCCATTTTTCTAGTAACAATAACAGTAGTACTCTTAGTAAATATTTCTATTCCTGTTCTTTCCATTGACTCTTGTTGCAACTTCATTATTCTTATGCCATGCAAGTTTCAAAGAAAAAATGTCTGCCCTGATGTCTTTATATACAGACATAAGGAAAGGCAAAAAGGTTGTGGGTACATCACTTGAACAAATAAATACACAGAAGAACAGTCTTGCTTTGTTATACGTGAAGTAGGTTTGATGATTTTCATCCCTCCTGGCTCTATTTGAACTATAACTTTATGAGATGATAGATTATTATATGGTTTTGCAGTCATTTAAGTTGCCAGGCTGTGATTCAGCTTTTAACTGAACTCTCGAGGATAAAGGTGAGATGGTGTTGTTTTATCATTATTGCTATTATCTAAATGCCTTCATGAAAGCAGGCAAAGATTCGTTTCACATGGCACAAAAATGTAACTGCCCCAATATGAAAACCAATTTAAACAGGAAAGCATGTTTGTTTTCTTGTTTATATTGCACATAAGAATGGAATACCTCTGTGCAGAAATGTACTTCCTTGTGATAGGATGGATGAATAGACTTTGATTCCTCAAAGGGAAGTATTTGTTTGTCTTTTCAAGCCAGACAAGGTGGGACTCATGAATTACATTTTAAGATGAATCACTTTGAAGGCAAGGGAGAGATCATGTGAGAAACCCAGCATTTGAGCAAATCTTATGCAGAGTTTCAAATTTATTAAGAATAAAGACATTCTTCAGAAAAGGAATGAGCTTTGAAAGACTCGGGGTGTGCAGTGCTGTGCTGAGAATAAGGAAGAAATGTGGTCCCTTCACATTGTTCTCTGGAGTGGGGAAGAAGAGCAGTGGGAGTGTGTTGGGATCAAAGGATGCCTGGTAATTTATTTTGTGCCCTTTTCTACAGCTACTTTGATATCCAGCATAAGCTGAAATGAATAATGTTCATTTCTTGAGGAAAATATGGTGCATTTGAAAACCAGTGTTCAAATGAGCAATAATCCAGTCTGGCTTCCTTTGTGTTATCCAAAGCAGCAGTGTCTTCAGCTTGAGATAAGGGTAGGAAGACTGCTTAATTTCAAAGGTTTTCACTTTTATCTTAGACTGGGAAATCTGAATACTTTAATGGGTTTAGGTTTTTAATTTAATTCTAGGTTGCTCATCATTTCACCTTTCAGCTGGGCTATAGAGATAATTCAATCATATTTCCCTTGACAAGTCATGTGAATACCAATATATTTCTCTGCAGATGTGAAAAACAGCTACCGTAATAGAGACCATGACAGACACTTTTGCCTTTCCTCCCTCTTCCTTCCTTAATTTAGGGACTGTTCTGGCCTTGCTCCATAATACAGATGTTCTCTGACAAGGGAGCATGAAAGACAGCCCTTGTAGGAAAGTGCAGTGTGGTACTTCTGCAGGGATATAACCGCAAAAGGTGTGGAAATAAGGCCACACAGCACTCATCAAGCAAGAAAGGGGCCAAATATGCACAAGAAGTGTGTTTTGGAGGTCTCAGGAGTGTGGGAGCTCTATTTTTGCTCAGTTCACATAGTGTACTGAGCTGTTGACGTACTTTCTCCCTTTCATAATTGCTTTCCCTGAAGACCCCTTTCATTTTCTTTTTCCTGGACAATTCTCTTGCTATGCCGCATATTAGACCTGAATATGTGAACACATATGAGTGGGTGATCAACAAAGACACAAATATGAGGTAGTAGTTTCTTAAAGTTTCTCTGTTAGACTTTGAAAGGCCTTTTCTTGGAGGTATCCCCAACCAAGGTCAAGCATTTCACAGATTTGGGTGAAGGCATGCTAAAGGGAATGTCATGACATTTCCATGCTCAAATAACGTCTGTCTTTTTAATGTTCACTTTCCTTTTGAGGTCACTAAATGTGAAGACGCCTTTTTCTCCAACATTCATTTCACCGCCTCTGATTTTATGCTGCCCTGAAGGTCAAGACAGAGACATCTGCTCGAGAGTTAGCCTGTGCTGAACCATATGGCTCTTTGCTGCTTTTAGAAGTCCTCAGGTGTGAACTGCTACTATCTTCCCACTGAAACCTACCTGCTTTCTTTGCTACAGGCAGCTGATGGTACTACCAGCCTTTTCTTCTAGTTAGGATGCAAACAGGCATCAAAGGTACATAAAATACTTCTCCCTTGAGGCCCAAACTGTAATTCCTGAGTTTATTCTCTTTAATTGTAAACCATACAAATCTGTGAAAGCTCAGGTTCTAGACCTACCCTTCACATGATATGCTGTGGTTCTGCTGGGATAGTTTTCTGACATTCTTCAGAGAGATGCAGGCATTCATTCATTCATTCATTTTGCCCAAAATACTCACAGGAAACATGCATACTGTCTGCTATTTATAAAATTGTCATTCATTTTATGTTTGGCAGGTGTTCACACACAACCCTGGACATCAAATTCAAGGCAATTTTGGTGCCTTACTGGAGATAGTCCCTTTCAGCTGGGGAAGTAACACCAGGATCTTTCTTCTTCATATGGGCAGCTTCTAGAATAAGGGGTGGGTGGAGGTATGTGAATTAAAGAAAAAAAAAAAAAAAAAAGGAATACAGATTACTTTCTGGGTGATTGGTTTCTTTTGTGTTGTGTTGTTTTGTTTTTAAAGTAATTCAGATAATGCAAAATGAGAGAGCAGTAGGTGGACAGGCACAACATGTTGAAGAACACTTATTTTAAAATCCAATTTAAATATAAATGTAGACTGCTCTGTAAAACAAAACCTCATAAACCCAAGAGAAACTCTTCCTTCAAATACGATAGACATAGTATTTTAGTCTTTAATTATCATCAAAAGAGTTTTATAATCTCTGTTTTACTCTGCTACAATTTGATATAAGAGGATGTACTCTTAAATTCTCCTCAGGTAAAAGTGAGGAGTATTTCATTATTATTTATTTTAACATAGAATTACTTCCAACTGCTCTCAGATTACTAAACAAACCACTTATTTTTCTAGAGTCAACATGGAAAATAAATAAAAGTCCAAATTTGGAAATAATGGAAAAAAGAGTATTCCTGTTGATATAAACAACCAAGAAAGGGAACAGATAAGATAAATTTCTTGTCACTAAGTTAAAGATTTATTTTACCATTGTTAAAACTTCGTAACTTGCCTTACCTTTATGTCAGTAAATTACATAGACAAGGTTTATTAAACTTTTATTTTTGTCGGTGTAATTAGACATTTGAATTATTTAAACGGATGGAAAATAGCTCAGCCCAGATTTTTGTTTTTCTCACTTTGTTTTTTGGTAAACTAGAAAAATGAGGGAAAGGGAGAAAATACAGAAGCACAAAATACAGTAAACTCCATTGTAGTGCTGTGTAAAACCCTGTTGTGAAATAAGAATCCTCTGCATCAAAATTTTTCCAATGAGATATTAAACCTTCCTATTCTCAAACTTTCTTATAGCCTGAAGCTATTTGTCTTCATGACATAACAAAAGTATTTGTAGTTAGTGGTATAACCCATCCAGAGTGTTACCTTTAATTAAGTGGTTCTTGATACTGATGCACAGGTGGTAACTTTTTCTGGCAGCGATGAAGCCACAGATCTGCTGTCGAAAATCCTATTTCATAATCTTGTTTTGAACTTCATTTTAATATTTAGTATGGCCGTGTGCAGCTCTGACAGAAGTGAAGTGTGATACATGGAATTAATTTTGGTGGGCCAGATGCATGCCTCGTCTTGTAATGACAGTGGACAGTTAAAGACAACATGGCTGGGAAAGGCATCTGAGAAAATGAAACTCCACCATCTGTCTTTGCTTCAAGCTTGTGAAATTGCTTTTAGGGGACTTAAAGAAGTGCAGCATCAGTATGAGATTTGGAGAGGAAAACAAGTCAAAAACAATTGATGAGCCACTGTAACATGGTATAGCCCCTGTGGAAAACGGCAGTCTTCTGATACAATTAGCAATAACATATAGGCGTTACTGCTATTTCAAGCACAGATCTGTCCCATTTGAGCTGAATATGAGTATTATTTTATGCTTCAGAATGTTTTATTTTTTTCTGCCCTGCTATATCTTTATACTTGTCATTACGTATGTCATTTTTTTCTATATTTTATTATTTTATTTTAGATTTTCAGATCGTTAAAGAGTTCATGATGCAATCACGTAAATTTTTGATGTGCTTCTAGTCTTTCCTCCATGTTAGGATAATTTGCTGTCGTGCCTTTATCTCTTGCATTCCTTTTTCCTTATCACTTCTCCGATACTCGCATTTCCCTGAGCTATTTGAAGTCCATTACCCTTATTTTGTTATTTGCAATTTAAAGGAAGAACGGGAGACCTATCATTTTTATGATCTTTTTCACTTGAATTAACTTCCACTTTAAGATTCTCCACCACTTCCTCCTACAGAATTTGAATTAAATCTAAAATAGCTACTTTTGGTGTAATTTCCTCCACTTCATGAAAGAAAAAAGCAATCCCTAGCACATCTGAAGAATTGAATAGACAATCTATGTCCTGCTTTACTCCTTTTTCAAACAGATCCTTGGCTAGTCCTATTCCTATCTCACCACTAGGTCCTGCTGTGCAGGTCTTTCCAGTTTCTGCCCCTTGGATACCTCCAAGAGTTGCTATGTTGAAAAAGCCTCCTGATCAAAAACCCTTCAGTTTAAACCTGCTACTATGTGTATTTTACTCTTATTCGCTCCCATATTTCAACTGGTATTCAACAGATTTTTCTGTGACATTTTTTCCTAGACTCCAGCAGAAGGAAATATGCCCTTTACAAGCCACACCACCTGACTTTCCCTATGGCTTTTCTTCTAGAATATGCTATGCCCTTCTGTAACTACATCCCAGTATCGCTGTTACCCAGCCACACCTCTGCAATGCCAGTGAGGTTACACTAGGGTATTGAGGCCATAAGGTCCAGCACTTCTGTCTCAGACCGTGGTGTCTGTGGATCTATACTTCATATGTCTGATGGCTCCCTTCACATTCTCCCTTTCTGCTTGCAGTTCTTCCTTTCTCTCTCTTCTCATCTCCAGCTTGGCTTTGATGATACACATTGTGAATCTATACACCAAGAAGGGGAGGAGGTAAAGCCTGGCACCTTTCAAAACTAGATCAAAGCCTTGCTCATGAAGAGCAACTTGCCAGGTTGGTAAGAAGGTTTCCCTTGGCAGTGAATCTATGCAGACAGCTCTCCTGTGTACCCACCTTCACACCGCCTCTGCAGCCAGACAATCCCCCCAGCACGAGCTGCCTGAAGGATAAGCTCATCATCTGTACTTGGAGCTTCTTCAGCCTCACTCACATCCTATGTGCAGTAAAACCAGGGCCCAAGTGCACTAGAGATGCCCCATGTGGAGATGCTTCGCCCTTTTGTGGCAATATCCTTATGTCTAGTTATGTGTAAAACCTGCTACTTCAGGGAAATTAGGTAATTCTTAAAAATGATTGTTTCAAACTGCAGATCTGGGTGGTATTACTTCATATCTTCATGAAAACTAATGTCTTGAGCTAATTAAGTAACCGCTTGCATGCTTGTCAAAATATTATATTTATACATGAGAATTATTTCTTCAAATTACTGAAAATAATTCTATGGAATTAATACAATATGTCAGTTAGATTCCTGGAATATCGTGTCTGTTTCCACATTAATAGTGAGGGACAATTTAATCTACTCAGTTCTTCTCTGACATCTGTATAGTAGACAAGACAGAGATCAATGCATGCGTAGCCTCTCGGTTTTGCCAATTTTATGCAAATCAAAGGGCAAAAAAGAGCATAATTTTATTCCATTATTCCATTATGCCTAGTACAATTACTGTTTCATTATCCTTGTTGCAGCCTATTTGATATACTTGTTTTTCATTTTTTTTTGCACGTATCACTTTCCCAAGTTTAATAGTACAACTACTAAAGTATTAACTGAGGAAAAAAGAAGTTATTTTTCAAAACACATAAAAGAGAACGAACAGGAAAAATCCCTAGAATCCAAAAATAGTAACTGGAAAGGAAAATGTGATTTAAGAAAAAGCAAATTATCTCATTACAGTGTTCAAACAAAATATTGAGAAATTAGGTATTAGAGAGGTTACTACAGTAGACATTGCTAAATTTTTTGTACAAGAAGAGTAAGAAATCAACAGGAGAGTATATTGAAATGGCATCACTAAGACTAAGCAATATCACTCCATTATTGCTGCATGGTAATATAAATATAAAGACAGAAATTGTATTCATCAAAACACTGATTGTACTGTTGATTTAACAGCTACCCAACATTTCTTCTTTGTCTTTTTCAAAGAGATGAAATCTGTCAGCCTGAAAATATGGACTGAGAAGTCATGCTTCAGTAGTCTTTGAAGAAATTGGTGTAGGACTTACAAAGCTTTTGGGTAAAGTATAATGTGATGAGGAAAAACCAGTAAGCCACTATTAATAAATGCAGTCTTGCTAAGTATTGTGGATAAGAGAAGATGGGAGCATATGGCTTATTTTGATTTTCAAAATCTTTTAGTAAGGCTTTTTTTGGGACATCATTCCGTAAACTAGCCATATCCAGAAAAATGTGGAAATTTCTGCTAAATTCTGAAGGAAGACATCAGAATTTCATTACCATCAAATAATTATTTTTAGCTTTTTGCTGTAACTTAAAAATAAAAAGAAAACAAATATAGAAATAAAGGCAGCAGTGGAATGAATCCCAAAGATCATTTCCTGATTTAGAAAAGATTGAGAGAAAATAACTCAAAGTAAATGCTTTCTCAGCTAGAAAATATCTAATAGCCGTGTCCCTTTGGGATCATTAAGGGTATTAGATAAATTCAGTATACCTACAAATGATGTGTAAGAAAGGTTGAATTGTGAGACGGAGCTTTGCTGACAAGGAAAAAATGCCCTAGCTTAGTAAAGATTAAGCAGGATTGTGAGAAACTCCAGAAGGAATAGCGGTGAAAATGAAATGTAGCAGAACGGATGCAGAATACTTGACAGCAGGGACATTTGAAGTGGAAAATGTTGGTATTTTCCAGATAATTTGTAATATATTGCAAGATGAATACAACTACGCATCTATTCAAGATGTCGAGACATCGAAAAACTTTTTATTTTAAAAAAATCAGAGGATCATACTAAGTTTAATGATCAAAAATCAACGTTGGTAGATTTGTTCAGTCATGGATGGAAAGACTATCTGGTAAAGCTTGGCCATTTAAGTTTTAGTGTCAGTACAGAAAGTGTATAAAAACATAATATGACTTTATTTCCTAGTTCAGCAGACGTTTATTTGACAGCAGATAGGTGTTTCAAATAACGACAATGTCACTGTCAGTGCTAATGGAACTTGGGTTTGTCTGGTTTCTCTGTTTTTCTGAAGCCTCTTTAATCTTCAAATGGACCTGAAGCCAACTTGTAACTAACCTATGATTCTTGATCCAAAGTCCACAATTTTAAAATATGTAAAATTGTAATTAATTTTTTCCCCAGTGAAAAAATTCTGAAAAGAAACAAACATTTCAGCAAAAGTCTGACTCTTTCTTTGTAGAACAGATTTCACTCTTTGGCTTATGCACACACATAAAAAAATACAGAATTGACCCTCTTTTTTTTTTGTTTTTTCTCCAGATACTGGCTTTTCTTAAAGCAACATAATCATTAATGTTCCCTTCTTTTATTTTGTAGCTTTCTGAGTTTGGTAAGCTTCCTACAGGATTTACAGCCCTTATTGTACAGCAATTTGCTCACCAATGCTTACTGGAGATTATGGTAACGAGTGTGGCACTGCTGTAGCAAAGTACATGCATGCGTGTGGAGAAAGGTAGAGATTTTCTATCAAGGTTTCATTTTATAAGGGTGACACCGAATCTTCTGTGAGCTTTATTTCTTTCTAATTTAAAAATAAAAAGAGTAGGCAAGGGAAGGTTTATATTTTTAATCTTCCAAAATCGATGCCTCCCAAGAGTTGACTTACTGGATAAGGCAAATATGACGAGAAAATTGGAACGCGCATTATTCTGTAAGATCTAGAATCTGCTGAGTAGGGATAAATTTGTTTTACCTCATGGAACAGAACGATGGTTTTCATAATATCAGAACAGGTTATATGGGATGGCTCAGGTGACTCAGCATCACTCAGTGAAAGATTAGCACAGGATTTAGGAAAAAAGCCTTACGTTGTTCTGCATCCAAAGTGTTGTGTGCGTATTTGGAAAAGACAAGGGAAAGCCTGCCCTGAAGTTACACTTGTAAGGTTCAGTCAGAAGCCTGTACGCTGCAGACCATAAAGCCTGTACATTGCTCTGATGTGTTAAGCTAGAAAGAGCTCTTGAAGTGTATCAAACCACTCTGCAGCTATGACTGCCGCTGCAGCAGCCTACACGCTAGTTTTACCAATATGTCATAAGGCCAGCTCAGATCTATATATCCCTGCCCAGAAGCAGGGCAGAGCCTGGCCCCTTTTACTTAATGAGTCTGATGTCTGTCCCAAGGAGAAGGGAAAGGGCATAGAAAACATTTGTTTCTCTCGATATCTTTGCACAAAGGTCAGCCTCAGTGGTAGTGGGGTTTTTTTTTAATTCCTTCTTCTCCTCAGCTGGTTATATTGTTCTTCTCCATGTCGCTGCAAAAATACGGCTGCACTAGATACCCTTAAATAGGACTAAGCATCCTGAAGGGAAGAAATTGTCTGCAGCAAGGTTTGAGTGGTATCAGCCTGCAGGAAATGGCCAGCAGAGGAGGGAGAGGGGTGTATGTGTGTGTTTGGGGGAGAGGGTGGATTCTGCTGTATTCTTGCCTCAGGGTCTTGCAGAAATTCTGAACAACTCAATCAGTTCTTGTTCAAAGGACCGTTTCCCTTTATGCACCCCACCCTGCCCCACAACAGTAACCTTACAGAAATTTAAATATACTTTAAGCTGTTTTGCTGAATGAACACAGGCACATCAGTATTTTTCTACTTTATACTTGCTCTTTTTATTTCGCTTTCCTACTACCACAGATATTTTTTTTAAAGATTTTGTTCACATCATCTTCTACATCACTAGCCTGTAATCTCATTATCTGCTTTTATTCAGTAACTTAAAACTTTTGTTAAGTTATTAAAATGCTTTTAAGTTGTAAAGTCTACCCGAGACATTTTAGTACATTAGTCCTTCTAAAGTGTGTTTTCTGTGTCAAGAATCAGAAGGATGAAAGGTGTAAAATGTAACACTTCCAAGAGAAGTGGAACTTAAAGATATGCATGTAACGATGAAAGGATTGGCAGATCTGACTTCTCTCAGCCAGATTTGCTAACTTCATCTGACACCAAAAAAATCCCATCAAATCAGCACAGAAGAGAACCAATATTGGCATTTGCACATCCTTCAGATTTCCTCGGGTTATGAAATGTCTGCTCCATTGATGTGACATGCAGCAGCCAAAAGGTTTGCATTCCTTCATCTTTGTAGCTTGTTACATTTAGCCAGGAGGTAGCTGTCCAACGTTTCCTCCTTGCTCTTCTAAATCTAAAAACCTTTATAGTTGGGTTTACATTTTTAGTTATGACTGTTTATGCAGTAAAAGTACTGTCATACTATCCTCTGCACCTCTTATAATCATCCTGGTCATATCATACAGTCATAGAACAGTTAGAGTTGGAAGGGACCTTAAAGATCACTGAGTTCCAACCCCCCTCCCATGGGCAAGGACACCTCCCACCAGACCAGGTTGCTCAAAAAACCCATCCAGCCTGGCCTTGAATACTTTCAGGGATGGGGCATCCACAACTTCTCTGGGCAACCTGTTCCAGTGCCTCACCATCCTCACAGTAAAGTATTTCTTCCTAATGTCTAATCTAAATCTCCCCTCTTCCAATTTAAAACCATTACCCCTCGTCCTGTCACTAGACTTCTTGACAAAGAGTCCCTCTCCAGCTCTCCTGTAGGGTCCCTTTCTAGTCCTTTTCTGATGGCCTATTTGTGTTTTTCCTCCAGCTTCACAGAATTATCTGAAGAGCATTTAAGCTTGCTCAGTGTAAATTTATATTTTTCTTTTCTTTCTTGGTTGTTTTGGGTTTTGGGGTTTTTTTGTTTATTTGTTTGTTTTGGGTTTTGTGGTATTTTTTGGGGGGGGGGGCATAGTGGTTTTTGTTTTTCATTTATTATCATTTATTACTAAACAAGAAAGTTGGTATTCAGTGAACAGGTGCACACTGATCATTGTGGTTTTGAACGGATCTCTTGCCTGGTAAAGGATCGTTGAGAGCTTAGTTTTGCTGTGAATGTTAATTTCAAAAATTTGGCTGACTTCTGTAGATCTGAAGCAAAATCTTCCTTCACTCTGAGAAAAAGATGGTGCTGGCTTTAGAACATTTTTGGTTAGTATAAAGGAGTTGAGAAAGTGGAGGAGGAATGTATCTCCCTGCCACGGTAAGCAAAAGTATTGCTTAAAGTCTTTCTGGATTAAAGAGCAATCTTGAACTGACTTTGTGTCTTGGACTATGGTCTGCATTTCTGGCCTCAAAATGTTATTTAACAGAGGACAGTTGTCCTGCAGCCTTAATCACATGTAATGTTGTACAATTAGCGGACTGTTTGACAAAGGCTTCAACCTCAGCTTTTTACATAAAATATAAAGCGGGAACACAACTTTCATTTCCTCTCTTTGCATGAACTCACCATTCATTATAAAACACACACAAAGAGAGGTCTAATAGCTAAGAAATGTGTCTGATCCAGAACAATGAAATGATCTATCATCTCCGCTCTGTTAGGAGGACAATGTACAGAGTCCTGAACTGAGAGCAGCTTGTGAGTCTCCTGACGCCCTCTGGAATGAAACCGGGCAAATCACTTTTCATTTGTGTTTTCCCCACATTCTTCCAGGTATTCTGTCTCTCAGGACTGTAAACTCCTTGAGGCACAGACTCTTTCTCTGTGGTGTTTGTACTGTGGTTAGCTCTGGCATTCTGATCTTGGTTGGACTCATGTATCACACAAAGTACAAACAGTCATTGCTGGATGTTACTGTGCTCTGTACTGTAGTACTGATGTACCTTGTTTTTTTGGAAATTCAGGTGAGGGTGTAATGGTATGCCTGGGAAAACAGGCTAAACTAAATCCCCAAATAATGCCTCCACACTCCAAGGGTATGACCTGCAGAATCTGGAGAAGGGTCGGCTTGGATCTGATTTCAGACTCTAACATGGGTCACATTGGACCTAGCTGTTTTAAAATGGTACCAGATGAAATTAAATACCTTTTCTTTATCTGCTTGGAAGAGAGATGTCATGTCGTAAATTCCCAATTTCAGCTTTAGGAGAAAGTTTCAAAGGGTTTGATTGCTATTATTTTCTTCTTTGCTTGAAAGCAAGTATCTTTTGTTGTTGTTGTTGTTGTAAAAACTGCAAAATGGAAACAGGCTGCAGCAAAGTCGAAAAAGAAGGGATGTGTATGGCACCTTTTGCAGGGAAAAAAAGGACTGTATTACAACAGTTACTTTTGCACTGCTCTGTTTACACAGCCAGGAACTTCTGTTGCCGCTCATCAGGCCCTAGGGTTATTTAAAACGCAAATGAGAAGATGGGAGTCAATCTTCGGAAGGGAGAGCCTTTCAAAACAAACGGCGACACCTCTTCCAGCGAGTTCACAGAAAACCGCCCCTGAACTTTGGCAGCAGCTGAGGTGAACATGGGCACCTGTGGTAAATGCCACCCTCTGGAAAAGGATCAAGGTGGCGGCACTCCCCGCTGACCGCGGCCCGGGCCCGGCCTCCCCTCCTGGGGCCCTGAGGTGCGGGCGGCCTGTCGGCAGCGGGCCCCAGGCTGTGTCTTCCCGGCCGCCGGTGCAGGAGAACGGGCAGGAGAAGCGATCACAGCCGCCGGTGTGCCGTTCCCCTCGGCTGCACCTTCTCCGAGCCGGACGGAGCTGAAGGCTCTCCCCGCCTCCTTCAGCGACCCGAACCCTCCTCCCTAAGGCGCAGAGGGCCGGATCCAAGCGGCCCGCGGGGCGGGGGGCGTTGGGAGCGAGGAAGGCGATGACAATTAGCCTTTAAAAATGGCTGCTTGGAAGCTGTCAGCTGGGACGCGGCGGGGCTGTTAGCCCTCCTCTCCCTCCCTCCCGCCTCCTCTTCGCTGCAGGGCGAATAACGGAGCAGAGCCTTCAGCCCTTGTGGAGTGTGTGTGTCCCCTCCCCGGCTCCGCCGCCGCCGGTGCGGGATGCCGTAGGGGCTGCGGAGCCCGGCCGCCCTCACTGACTGACTGGCTGGCTGGCTGGAGAGAGGACGGCGGTGGCCGCCGCCTCCCTGCGCTCCTCCTCGCCGCCGCCCGGCTGTGGTGTGCGGCGGGCAGAGGGACTACAAAGGAGAAGGAGGGAGAGGAGAACTGAGGGGCTACATGAACCAGGGTAGTGTGTGTGCACGCCGGTGGGGGGCATCTCTGGCGAGGAGAAAACACAAGGTCAAGAGGCAGTATTTCTTCTTTTCCTCCTCCTCCATGGAAGAAGACGGGAGCGATGAGCCTTGAGGAGGACGACGAAGAGAAGGGGCGGATGGCTGAGAGCTGCCGGGAGTAAAGGGGGCGCAGAGGGCTGAAGGGGGGCCGGGAGGGAGGAAGGAGAGGGAGACGAGGAGGAAAAGCGGGGGGTTTGAATCTCCCTGCCTGGATTATTATTTCTCTTCAGGGGAAGCTGCCCCCCCTGCCCCGGGGGTGCCATCGCCGCCCGCCTCGGCCCATGGCCACCGGCGGGAAGATGGAGCTGGGCAGCGGCCCCCGGGGAGCCGGGGCTGCCCCCGCACCCCTGGGCGTCTGGAGACCTTCTCCTTCTTCCTCCTCCTCCTGCTGCTGCTGCTTCTCCTCGCTGCTGGATGTGAACAGCTGGCTGCTCTTCTACGGCTTCTTGTACCTGGCCCTCTATGCCCAGGTGTCCCAGTCCAAGTCCTGCGACAAAATCTCCTGCTTCTCGGGTCATTGTGTCAACTCCACCTGCGTCTGCGACCAGGGGTGGGTGGGCGACCAGTGCCAACACTGCCAGGGCAGGTTCAAGTAAGTCTCTGCTTATTACAGTTCCCTTTTTTTTTTAATCCTTACACCCTTTTCCTGTGGTTTTCACTTTTTTTTTTTTTTTTTTTTTTTTTTGGCTTGTATCTGCTATGATTTTGTGTTCATGTGTGGTGGAAGTATGTGGCAGAAGTTAAGGATGAAATAGGCTCCTCCACCTCCTGGTCCCTCCTTTCTAAGAGGAGCACAGTCCTCCGGTGGAAAATTGTACCTGCTGACTTACTGCTGAAAATAGGCTGCTCCACTTTGATGGGAACTGAGAGACAAGGAGAAATCGGCCTAAAGCTGTGTCGCTGCTGTCCCTTCTGGAACTGTGATGGAAATGACATGGGCACTTCGTGGGGCTGCCCAGGGAGCAAAAAATTACCAGTGGGTTTGAATGACTTTTTCCTTCTGGAGAGTGAAAGTGTTTTCTCATTCCGGCCCTTCTCCCTTCTAAGTGTTTTAGCTGAGCGGGCATTAGTCAGGCACATTCAGGATAACATAACTGAAACTTAGTGAAATATACATGCCTGACAACAAGGCTTGCAGGAGAGGAGAGAATGGTAAATGTAAAACAATAACATATTTTTACAAAGGAGCGAGTGGTCAGTGGAGCTCAAACTACCTTCTCATGCTTAAAAGTGAATGTGATACCAAGTCATTGATCAGTAAGAAGGAAGCACACCCTGACACTTGCTTTTCTATATGTAGCGGAAAAGAAGACTTAATTTACAGGGCTGTCAGTTTCACCCCACCCCCTTTGGTATCAGTATAAAGACTGGCTGTGAAGCATACTGTTTGCTGTTACTTTGCTATATAACCTTGGACAGGATATCTCATTTCGTTCCCTTGTTAAAAAAAACCCCTTAAAAGCAGGAACTCTATTTATAAAGTGTATTGACATATATAGCTAGAAAGTGTTCTAATATCTAGTTAATAGCCTTTACCAATGTATTGTTACGTCTCAGAGAATTCAAATTATGTCTTTGGAAAAGTACTTTTAAAAAGTATCCGTAATTGTCTATTTTAAATTGTGTTTAAATTCAGTTTCCTCTTTGGATTCTAAAATTAAGATACATAATTCACATCTCTTTTAAACACTTAATCTGAGGTCACTCATTCCTAAATAAAGAAAACATAAATCCAGTAACTCATTAGCTTGTGAAGTTAAGGAGTACCTGGAATCAGACATGTTGCCTGAAGTAATGTGCAGGCTACAGAGAAAAAGATGGTTCACTGGTGATACCTGGGGGATTATTCCACTGGTGAGATTATAACTGAGTTATCAAGGTAACATAAGGCAAATATAAAACATCTTATCAGCATAAGAAGTTGGTAATAAGATTTTAAAGTTGGTCATGTGTTGCCAGTGCGTGGTGAGGGTTTGGGGTTTGTCCTGCTCTGTGCTGTGGAACAATGGGCTAATTGCGTAGGGGCTGAGAGTGAGGAGAGGAGGCCCAGGTGAATCTTCTTTGTGTGTGAGGATCTGCAGGAGACAGGCTTGCAGGGCTATTATTTCCTTGCTTTAAAGAGATTACTTGTAGCCTTTGTCTTGATGCCACTCATGACAGATACTTACAGTGGAAGGGCTGAAGCAAATTTTCACTTGTTAAATTTCAAAGCTTCATGTGAGTTAGCATATTCTCTGAATTGTTACTGGAGCCTTTATCCCATCCTTACAGGTACTTCCTTCATTATCTGTTAAAACATTTATGGTTTTTTACATGGGTTGTATTTATCAAGTAAGGAGGCACAGTGCCTACATTTTCACTTCTGGTAGAAAGTTAATAATCCATCCCCACCTAGAGGAAGTTCTGTCTGAACGTTGAAAGGAAACCTCTTTGGAGCTTGAAGTAACACAGTGGTTAATGCATCTTCCAGTAGGAGTTTTGGTGAAATCAGATAGATTTCTCATTAACTCATCTATATTCTTTCATTTTTAGCTTTAGAAATCACAGTGATGCTTGCATTATGGTTTTTTATCATGGAAGTAAGCCGTTTTTGTTATGTTAGAGACCTGTTTTTTTTACTGAGAATGCTTTCATAGTGGTATCTTTGATAGCTCATCTTTATTGTTAGAAGCAAAATATACTCTGCAATGAAAATAAGCTTTCTCAGATTTAAAGCTTTTCAAGTCCTGTGAGTTGGGGATGGCATGAAATATGCTAACGTTTGTTACAAGACAAGCAGCAGCTCAGCGTGGTTGTATTTTGAATGCTGAAAATTCAGATGGGTGTTGAATGAATGATGAGTCAAGTCTATGTATTTCCAGCTGAAGAGTTGGAAAATGATTGTTAGTCTGCTTTATGGCTGGGTGATTGAAGACCTTTCCAATTTCTGTGTCAATTGATGGTTTGACTTATTTTTGTGGAACATTTGTACATTGTCTTTGTCTGTGAAGCATGAGCATCTGCTTTATACACAAGTAGCTATGGCTGGACTTTTTCAGCAGTGATACTTGCATTTGACAGGTTATGTTGGATTTCTATCACTTTTGCAGCAGTTGCTTCTGTCAGTAAGAATTATTATGAGGCACGTTTCAGAATGATGTAAAGATTGAAAAGTGTGTTTGGCTATTACAACTGCATTAAGCATTAATTTATGGGTTGCAGATATGATCCATACAAATGTTAATAGAACTTTGTACTATTCTAAACATTTATGTGGTTTCAAAGTTTCAGCAGTTTGGAGGGCCTGGGTGCATCTCTGTAATGCAAGATTAAAACCGAGCTTTTAATGACCTAAACTGGACATGCATAAACTCTGTTTTCTGTCACTAGATTATTTCGGGGAACAGATTTTTGAAGGAAGGCTTAAAACACTTGAGAATAAGAGAGTCTTTATTTTTCTTTGTGCAAGTGAAATATGGTTATTTTTGCTCTTCTGGGAATGAGCAGCTTGTATTAACAACCATCAGAAACATTATTGCAAGAGAAATTACTTATGGGTAACTTGGGACCATTAATTGCATAGTTTTTTTGGCTTTGTTTTATTTCTTTCCTAGACTGAGAAGTAACAACATAGCAGAGAGCCATCAGAAATAATTGATCAATCTTAGTAAGCGAGTGTCAAAATTAATGGACAATACTATAGTAACCTTGCCTTTTCCCTGTAGGAGAACTACCAAGTAAGTAGACTGCTTTGCAAGTGCCGCTCTGGAGCGGATGAAAGAAAGGTATATGGGAGGGAAAAATAAGCAAAAAGTTTCTCTAGTACTACTTTATGACTCTTACCAACTTCTTGTATTTGCTTCTTGTATTGTATTGGTGTGTTCTTACTCTTCAGTTTTTGAGTACCAGAATGACTGGAAATACCCAATATTCTAAAATGCTGTCTTTAAAAAAGTGGATTGTGTCTTCAGATGGTTATTGTTGTTTATTTGATAACTTGTGGGTCCCAACTGGCGTATGTAATGAAGCAGATTGTACAGAATAGGTGAGCACCTTTGAATACCTACACTTCAGTTAATCTGCTTTGCCTAGACCTAGATACTTAGTTGTTATGGAGAGAGTAAGAGCAAATTGATCTGCTTGATTATTAAACCTTGTCTCCAGATGTTCTTATTGCATTTCTGAATTGCCTTCTGCATCTTCTCCTTAATTTCTAGAGATCGTATAAAAGATTCTGTGTTCTTCAAGGGCAAAACAATTTACAAGTACAAGAACCTTCACAACTGAAATGTTAAAAGCGTATACAATCTTATTATTCCAGGCAAAAAAAATATCTCTATTTCTATCTAAAACTCTGAATTTCGCTGTCCGCAGAATGAGTAGTGCAAGGGAAGTGTCCTAAAATTGCAGATTGTAAAAGAACAATAATGTTGTATAAGGCCTGCTCTTTAGAAAAAAAGTTAGTTTTAACTGCAGCCAGTTGAAGTTCATGCTGTTGTGAAAAGGGGTGACTTTATCCTTCACCCTTCTCTTTGATTACATCTTTCTGCTTCTTGTGTAAGCATTAACATTCCTGTGGAGAGTTGAAAAGTATCAACAGGAACATACCTCCCCACCTCCCAGCCAGCTTTTTTTTTGTTGGTTTGTTGGGTTTTTTTTAATGTTGTTTAAAAGTCATCTCAGCTTCCTCATGAAGTTTACCTTCACTTGCTAAAGTTTCTTGCTGACCCAAAGGAGGTGGCAGGAATGAAGAGGTGTAAATGAGAAAACAAAACTGTCCCTTTTAGAAGTGATACAGATTTAGTTTACCTTAGCTTTCATGTGAAGCAACATCACCATTAAACTGGTATAACTTCTGTAACAGGGTGAACTCCTGAGTCAGGCCATCAGTTGCAAAACTCCCTTGTCATCGGTGTGGCATGTATTTGATTCAAGACATGTGCATAATTACTCTTATTGACATTAGTGGAATTTTGTGTGTGGAAATTGCCTTTTATAAGTCAACATGTGAACATTAATATAATTAAACTCATGGAAACATCAGTGATTACGTTTTAAAAGGATGAAATCATAATCTTTACTTAAATTGATTTTAGTGATGATGCTCTGAAAAATATTTCTTCCAATGTGAGTTATTCTATTTATATTAAAATTTTAAAATACAGTGATAATTTGTACAATAAAGAGATTCTGAATTTGTAAGGAATAATTTTTTTATTCAAATCTTGTTTTGAAATGTAAAAGCACAAGCCTTACAATCGTACTAAAGTACTCCTGTGACCTAAACAATCTGCAATTAAAATTGTTTTTTGAAAGGAGAGCAATCTTTCTGAACACTTCAAAAATTATTTTTAATGGAGTGTATTTTTTTGTTTGTTTAATAATTCATATATAGAATCACTTATGTTGAAAAGACCCTTCAGATCAGAGAATCCAACTGTTAACCTAACACTGCCAAGTCCACCACTAAACCATTTGAATGGCTGTTTTTTTGTTTTTTTGTTTTTTTTTTTTAAATGAGTTTTTATAGGCTAGACCAGAAACAAACTCTCTGCCTGTTGGAGTTTGTGCAGGCTGTAGGGTAGCTCTGAATTAATTCCTGTTTAAATTGAACATGTGGTTCAGAAAAGCATCCGTATGCATCTGAAAATGCTTCCACAGACTGCAAACCCGCTAGAGACTTTAAAAAGTCTTCCGTCGGTTAATTAGCTGCACAGTTTTCTATAACCAGTGAAAACAAATGCATAATTCCCCTAATAGAGAAAATTTACCCTCATTTTTTGTCTCTTTGAGTTGCACTGTTTTCTCATGAGTCAGGCCTTCATTGCAGAGCCTCCAGTATAGCAGGTCTACGTTCCCTCTATAGGTGAAAACATGGTCATCTCTTCTCATCACTGAGAATGGAGGAGGAATGTTCCTGGAGTGGTCTCGAAATAAATCAAGTTTTTCCATCCTTGATTGCTCTATTGTTTTTCAGCCTTCCCTATTTTACCAGCGTTCTTGAGCTATGAATTCCAAAACCAGATGGTTGTCTCATGGTAATGGTTGTACTGGTGAAAGGTAGAAGCTGAGGAACTTCTCCCATGCTGCTCGCTGTCCTGCTGTGTGCAGCTGCAGGGAATGCTTCCACGCTTAGCACTCCGTTGGCAGCTCAGACCCTTATTTTCTGCCTCACAAGTCATCTCAGAGCTGCTGCATCCTTCTATCAAGCGGTTGATGCGTGGCCCTGCTTTTCTCAAACTGGTCTGTGGACAGAATACAGCCTCCCCTGTGCAGAGGGATATTTAATTGTGGGACTACAAACATGCATGTGTTTGGGATGGAGCTACATTCTTCTAAAAACATGCCTTTTCCCCTCAGGCAATAGATAATTAACAGTGTATAGAGTCCCTTCCTCTGTGTAAATCTGAGACCATCTATAGGATTGTATCAAAATGAAAGTTAGGCAAAGAACTTGTGGATTCTGCAGTCTAGTTTGTTTGCAGACTAAGTGGTTCATTACTTAAGCAAATAAGTGTGGGAACAGATGGCTGATGACCCCTTCAGACAGCACCAAAGGCCTGTTGCCATTGCTATGGGAGTGTAAAAAGCTCAGTTGTATTGAATGTATGCTTAAGTCTATCCATAAAGGATGCATAAATGCCGGCACCAGTTGTAGCATTTAATATTTATTGTTTTGTAAATTTAATTTGGCAAATCAAGTGTCTCACACTGGGTATCTCTTACTTCCTCTGACTTAACGCATGATGATCATATTTTGGATGGCATTACCGTAGTTCATGTCATCTTTTTAAAATGAGTATCAGTAGTTTTTGAGGGCTCAGTCTGTCACACTGCATGAGAAATTGATTTAATTATATCAAAAATGTAGGCAGAAAAGGTAGGAGGTAATATGAAATGCTGCAGGAATATCCTTAAGGATATTCTTGCACATAGTAACTGAAGTGCTGGTGATAAAACCCTTATATTAAAACATTACTGTATCGACAATTTAAAAATTCATTAGGAAACTTATGTAGTATTGAAGAATAATTATCTGTCAGTGTCTGTGCGATTTATTATTAGCTGTGTTTCCTGATCTTGGAAAATGTGCTACAAAGTTGACGTAAGGAGGAATAAATGGTGATAATACCTGAAAACATGGACCCTCCATTGAACTGCAGTGGTTAACAGTAATCAAGGGACAGTAGTAAATTATAAGCAGCATGTATGCTTTCGTGTGGAGTGCGTGAGGAGGGGGAATTTTCAAACTAGTATTATAGGTTGCCCCATATGTTTTTAAAAGCCTAATGAGCACACATAAAAGTTTTGTTGATTTCAGAGATCCATGTGGAGTAAGACCTTATTAAGAAATGATGGAACTGAGCTCAATACTGACTGTCTGTTACATAGTGTTTATTAGCAAGGTGCAAGAACTGTGTTGGGCTTTGTAGTCTCTGGCAGACAGAAAATCCTAACGCTTGTAGACCTCTGAAAAAATATTTAACCACCAGCTCTATAGAATATTCCAGGGTAAACACCTTAAACTCCCTGTTAATGCAACAGCATTTCACAGAAAATGAAGTCACTGTAAAATCTCTCCTAAATTTTAGAGCTTGTATCGCTCATCCAGAAGAAATAGATTCCAGGATCTGTTTGAATCAATATTTTGTATTTTTTAGCTAAATATGGAAATGTGCTACTGCCATGACGTGATGACAAAAGGTCTAGTTTGTTCATGGTAATGTTGTTTAGAAACAAGCTAGTATTAGAATATTTCCACGTTTTAAGCAGCATGTACCTGAGAACTGTGATTTGGGTAGGGAATTTTGAAGCCAGGATATTCTAGGATTACCTGGCAACAGAACAAGTGCTGAAGTACTTAAAGATTGGATGCAGATGCATAAAATGACACTCAGCATCTACGTTTTCTTATGGATTTCTTCCATAATTTATGTGCTTCAATGCCTCATCTGTAGAAAGGAAATAACACTTCCTGTAAGGTTAAAGACTTCAGATCACCCATGGCTGTAGTGATGAGGGAAAGCTAATAAACTAACTACAAATTTAGAGAATGCATTTCTTCCTAGAATGTGATAAATACTATGGCATCAAGTACTGTTGTCCAAACTGTGCCATGTATCTCAAACAAATGAGTAAAATTGCTTCCTTGTTAGGTCAGGTGGATCTAAAACTCACGAGCAATCTGCATTATTGCAGAATAGTAAAAGAATAAATTGCTGTTTTATTCAAAGGGATCCTTGGGAAAAAAATACACATTGACTGCCACTGATAAGATTTCATTCTAGAAGGTCAGACCCCCAAAGACTTGATCCCCAATCTTGAATTAAGTCTTACAAAGTATTGTGATATGCCGTAATACTTAAGAAGAGTTTTTGAAGAGTTACTGCTCTGTTTGTAGAACTACAGTGTTCTTTATTCGTTATTGCATTCCTGCATCAGTATCAAAGAACCATGCATTCCTAATCTGTAGGGTGATTGCATTATGTTATTACAGCATCATGAGTGTGGATTCACAGTCTTTAAATGTAGATTTTTATTACAGATGTGTACTTGTGTTTTGTGCATAGATGTATATTTCTTCCCATGTTTTTGAGTTTTCAGCCTGTTCTCTATTACCTGGAAGTCTAATAGCTTGCCTTCAATGAGAAAGTGGATCCTGTTGAGTATGTCACGTAACTATTGGGATGCAGGAGCTAGGATTGAAGAACAATCAGAAGTGTCACAGAAGGACCAGGTTTTAGCTCTGTACATTACCAGTTGCAGCAGCACAGTGTGAGAAGCAACGATTTTGATCAAAAGCTTGTGAGGGGAGCTGAGGTTAATAATGTCTTTAGATACTCTGGTGAGCTTTGCAGAAACTTTCTATTCAAGGTGTGAGTAAACCATGAGGCACTGTGGAGCAAGAAGACAAATGGGCTTCATTGATTGCCCTCCCTAGTCCAAGGACAGAGATAAATTAACAAGAAAAATATTTTACTAGTCATGCTGCAACTTAAAATACTTCCCTTTTTGTAATAGATAGTAGCGGTGAATAAAATATGATGAGGTTAATTTTCTTGTTAACTCCTCTCAGCTTTGAAAACTCAGGAAAACTTCAGTGCAATCTGACTTGTGTAATACTTGATAGTTCTGTCTTTATTAGTAAAATGGAAATGCTGATTAATCCTACTGCAGGATAATTTGCACCTTTTAATAGTTTTTTGAATCTAGAGAGTAAAATTGTGCGTATGTAGAATTATGTATTTCTCACAATGGAAAATCCAAACCAGTAAACTAAAACAATCACAAAATAGCTCACATCCATCTCTGTGTGTGCAAGTCCAATTGGTGACTGTACTTTGGAGGATACTTGATAATCAAATGTCTATGTGGTATATGCAAGATGTACCAAAGTGGTTATGGGGAAGAGAACTGTGTGTGTTTCATCGGGAGTATCATAGAGCTGCTGTGACTAAGCTGCGTGCTTCTGTAGCTCTCTTGTATTAGCAGGTCTGTTTTGTTTACTTCTTAAGTCAACTGAGACTTTTCTAAAAGGTAACTTAAAACATTGAACAGGAGCTGGGAGGTGTTCTTGAAAACCAACAGATACTGGACAAACAAATGTCTGCTTTTGAAAGCATGCAATTTGCACTTGTGTGCACAGCTGTAATGTATTAAGACAACTATGTTAGAAAATATTTTTGCAGATGTTTTCTAAAGCCCAATGCTGATATAAGTATTACATTCAGAACATTTGTATTTAAAACTTGTTTTTCTTTTCCTGGGTATTTTCTGTACAAAGTCCTGTAGGAATAATCTGTGAACATTTCTTCTAAAATCAAAATAACACAATTTTCTGAGAGTTTTTAATTTTCAAATTGTTCACACTGTTTTTGTTTTCATGAGCAGGAGTGGGGAACCCCCTACCTACCTTCAAGAAAGTACTTCTGCGTCTGTATCATGCTTTGTATCTGGATATCTTATTTACATACTGGGTGGCTAGACATCACAATGGCCTTGAGAAACAGACATTTTTTGAGCTGGTTTACACGTAGGAAACTTGTAGTTGAGTGGTTGTCCAAGGTAACATAACAAATGACTTAATTGAAATGGAAACTTGGGAGCTGATACAATTTTCTGTCATTTTGTCCCAATCCATATTTTAGGAAGGTGATATTGTTTTCACATTGTACATTCTTTTTCTGCAGATATACAGTATAGCTTGAAGTGCTTTGTTTTCTCAGAGACCTTCACTATGTAGCATAGTCAGATACAGGAGAGGATATGAAGCTTATTATTTAGGTACAGATACATAGCTGAGGACTGTCGTGATGGAATTTTGGGCCGACTGGTCCAAACACGTTCTGTGTGTCATTCAATGAGGTACAGGGGGCCTCCATTAGTGCAGCTGTACATGCCAATGTAGGTTAGAGGTTGATGAGTACTTAGACAATTGATCTTGAAAGGTGTCCTCCATTCAAATGAGCCAGGACATCAAAGCTTGACTGAGTTTGTAGTTGGTCTATCTTGTTTTTAAAGTGGGGGGTGGAAGATGGAAAACAAGCAAACCACAGCGTAATATATTGAGTTCACAAAAGCTGTTTTTAGGGACAGGTGATCATCCTTGTTGAATTCTGTTCTTTGCTCATTACATTCCTCTTGGTAGGATACGCTTGCTTTGTAGTTAAGAAAACATTCTTGTCTAAAAGATCTTGTCATCGCTTCTATAGAAAAATGGGAAATGCTGTTAAAAATCTGGATGAAAATGCCTGGGAGTCTGGAAACCACAGCTCTGAAAGGAATTACAGAGCTGAGGTTAGCAGGTTTGTGTGTTACGGTGTTGCTGTAAAGGAAAACTTGCATATTCTAGTCAATACATGGTAGCATTACATGTTTCTATTTGTCCATGTGCATGTTAATAACATCATTCAAGGCATCTCTGTACTAGGATTTCTGTAGTAACTTGGGTTACAGGCTGCATACACCTGGCCTGCTTGGTGTTGTGAATCTTAAGGGTGAAGTTTTTCATAACAGGTATGAGAGTTTTGAAGCATATCATCTGTGCTTAAGTGTATCAGAAGGATTCTTCTGTTTGTTTTGTTTTTTGTTTTCCCCCTAATGTTGAATTTTACTTAGTTCAGATTCCGTTGTACAGTTCTTCAGGGTTTGTGTACGTGCAGGCTTTATGACTCTTAAGTTATTCACTCAGGCAGCAAAAAGAAAATTGCATAACCTTGTGGATATGTGGGATGTCTGCCTGTCAGAAATGTTATGTATTTGCTCATCTAATTAATCATATTGAAGTTTTGAGAGAGTGAAATAGACTTCTTCAGAAAGTAATTTTCAGAACCTGTGTGGATAATGAATTCATTTCAGAGGTTCCACGTACTTGCAGAAGTATTTGCTTGAGGCAGGATGTGAAAGAAGCTCTCTCTGAGGTTGCTCTGTGCCAAGTAAGGAGTGTTGTAGAAACAGGTGAAATTTGAGCATGTCCACAAAATAGGATTTTTTTTTGAATTTTAATTGACTCAGGATGGGAAGCATTTCTTGATTTTGAAGACAGGTTAACTTTTATGAAGATCTGTACCACCAGACAGCATTCATAGGTTTATTGGCAGTTGTAGAATAATTTAATATAAATATTTCATATTGAATTTATTAATAAATAAAATGGTATTAGAATTTTTTCTATTAATACCTATTATAAAAAAAAGGAATAGTAAGACTGTTACTAATCTTGCGCTTGCAATTAGACTGCAGGCCTGACGCAGTTGCTCTAGCCTTAAGGTTTTGCAATTCATTTCTTTACAGTTTGTTCTTTAATTTGATGGTAAAATTCAGGAAATTCATATAATGGAATGGAGAATCAGGCTCTCAAAATTATGTGTATATGACAATAGGTCATCTTTCATGTATACAAGTTTTTTATCTTTTTTTTAAATATGTAGTATCTGCTATGTACACATGCGTCATCTTATTATGTTGTAGAGTATTGAGTTACTTTACCTATTGTGCTTATTTTCATTTTTTAAATTGTAGCAAAATGAAGAAAAAGGAACCTTCCCAATGAAAGAATGTCAGAAGAATAATAGGGAAGAATGGCATTGGCAATCAGTGGTTGTGATACTTTGTGCCACGTGCTTTTGAAATTTGCATGGCCGGATACAATCAGTCCGTTCTAGAGGGATTTTTAAATTATACACAGAGGAAGTAAGTTGGTGAAACAATCTTTTCACCTAACGAACTGCTGGGAATTGTATTTATCTTCCTGGTACTTTTAGAATCAGGCTGTTAAGGTGTTGTCCTGTGCTAAGAATGTCTTTATTATACGAACAGCTCTCCTAGGTGTGATTTAATTACATTGGTGTTGCACTCGGAAGGAAAAAAATATTCACTGTCAGCTTTTAGTTAGGATTGTGGTTCCAGATATTTTTCTTGAGTTAAAGATGTCCAAGGAAACATTTTCCTTAAGTGTGTGTTATGCATGTGAAGAAAGGGAAATGGCAGGTTCTGTTCAAATAGTATTCCTTATCCTCTCTTAAAATCTTTTTAACTTATCCTTGTCAGAAGCTTCTTTAGAAAAATAAGAACAGTTGCTATTATGAAATCTCTGGGCAATTTACCGTGTTTGGATGCGGAATAGAAATTAGAATTTTACCATGGAACAGAATGGGCACTTGAAAAACAAAACAACTGGACTATGGCATGTTACCTTTATTTTGGAGCAGTTGTGTTTTGAATTTATGCTAAAGAGCATAGAAGGAAAAACATTCAGGATGAATGTATGCTGTTTTTTGATGTAGGGTTATATGCTGAAAGGTAGGAGAAAAAAATATCTTTGAGTAAGTGTGGGGCTTTTTGTACAATTAGTATGAAATATGAATATTTGATTCTATTTGATTCTATATCTGTTTAAGCTTGTTTATGTTGCTTCATTGAACCAATGCAACATCTTATTTTATTAAATCTCCTGTGTGCAATGAAATAGCAGTGTCTGCATCACTCAGTAGTGGCATATGTATTTGTCAGGAACATCTGAAGTTATCGGTGTCATGGGAGACACTTATTTCTCAACTGATCTTTTCTGTTGTTGGTACTAGATGTAACTTGATGTTCCAGGAGTTGAGCAACAGTCTTTTGTAAGTGTTCAAAAATGTTATCAAAGTGTATTTAGTTGTCTGATATAGTGATGCCAGAACCTTCTGAAACAGAATTCTGCTGTTTGTCTGATGGACTGCATTTGCAGGACTGTAGGAACAGAAAGGCCTTTTGTATTAGATAAATAAACAAACACATCTGACCAACAAATATCAGCAGCTAAACCATTAAGCCAGAAAGCTTATAATTATATGTGGAGGACCATTTCTGATCTAAATGTGTGGTAACTGAACACCTTCCAAAGATTTCATGTTTTTCTGCGCTTGCCAGGGAGGGAGGAGCAGGGAGAAAAGAAGTGAAGTTTGTGAAGACCAATATATTTGATTTTTTTTAAAAAATATAAATCTGCTGTCTATATTCTGGAAGTGCCATTTTTAGCAGAAAGAGTCTGGGCTCTGAGGGATCTCATTCTGTTTGGAAGAATTCTGTTGAGGGGGGTTGCTCTGTCCAGTTCCAAGACTGAAGAAGGTGTTTGCAAGAATCCTGTGCATACTCTCAACACCACTTCAGCCAGCCTTTCAGAGTCATTGTCTTTCCCCATCCGTGCTGCAGAAGAAGCTATAGTTTCATATTTTATTCTGGACAAAAAGCCTGAGGCAGGGTCTTTTATATACTAGTTGTATATCCTTCCCATATACAACTGTATTAATCTTCAGGCATCATACAGACCCGGTTGCAATGGCTGACACTCAGTTGTGGCTCTGCATTAATTGCCTGGTTTCAGTTATTTTTCTTAGAAGAATAACTTTTAATCTCTATAATATTCAAGTAATTTACATGTAGAGCTTTACTTGTTTATCTAACGTTCCTAAGGATACATGTTACCTTTCTCTGAAAAATGGAGAAGTTTGTTTATTTTCAAGTAGGTATTCATACATAGCTTTTCCTATTTGTTTGGCTGAATACGCAAACTACGCCTATCAAACACTGTGAACTGTTAATGGTCAGATTATATTATAATCGAATTTTTCAAAGTGGAGCCTGAAAGCGTGGGGTGAGCTGGATGAATTAAAGCTCAGTATTTGATGTTAGAGTCTGGATTTTTTTTTTTTCTTTCTTCCTGAGATATTGAATCTTAAGAAAAAAGCAATCTGAAAGCAAATAATGTTAAACAATCAATAAATGTAAGATCATCATGAAATTTTGAGGGGAAAAAATGTAAAGCAATCAATCAAAGAAGCCTTCCTTGCAAAATGTTAATCAAATTGATTTTTTTTGAAAGCTCTGAAATGAGTACTTAGGGATTGTCCCTATTTAAAAACTGCTCTGTGTTAGTGAGTTTGAGGATTTGATTCCTGTGAAAAATGTGTTAAGGGTTTTCTTATTGCCTTAACAATAAATTGTATGATTTCTTTTCCTATATCTTTTACCACTGTATAAATCTGCAGAGATGTTACAATTTTGTTTCATATTGCTGTGTTGCAATGAAACTGCTTATTATATCACATACAGATTTAATTGCATAATCGAAAAAAGGAGGGGAGGTGGACTGAAGAGAGGAAGGAGACATAAATAGCTTTAGAAATTAACAGAAAAAAGGAGAGAAAGTTTTGTTATTGAGCTATACAAGCAACCCTGTGCTTATGAAGTGCAGAACCCAATGCTTATTTTGTATTTCCTTTCATCTAATAATCATAAATGACAATTTAGGTATAAAGAAAAATATGTCTAAATGACAGAAGACTTCTCAGCATTCTTCACAGCATAGCTAAAACTAGTTGTGTTTTGTCTTGTCTTGTCTCAGCTACTGCAGTTTTGTTTTCTTTTTGAGCTGGGTCCTCTCCAGTGTGTATAAATGCTGAAATAAAATTATTCGCTTTGTTTATGACTTGGATTTCTATCAGCCACTTATTGAGTCTCTTACAAGGACTCCTCACCTCCATTCTCTAATAAAAGGGAGGAAAAGAAGATATGCAGTCCTGCTCTATTTTAATTTCAGTTCCTCACAGTTTAGGAGACGACAATAATAATTGGATTGTTTCTGATTTCTAATTCTGGAGTTACAAGATTTATCTGTTTTTTATTTTTTGTTTTTTTTTTTTTTTACGAAGGCAGTTCAGTGATACTGGACCATGCTCACTCTGCATACAATTCTACAAGTGTGAACCATCACCTCACGGATGACAGTCTTTCACCACCAGTGCACGGTTATTTNTCTACAGCCTCCTTTCAGGTAGTTGTAGAGAGCAATAAGGTCTCCCCCTCAGTCTCCTCTTCCTCCAACCCCAGCTCCCTCAGCCTCTCCTCATAAGACTTGTGCTCCAGACCCCTCACCAGCTTTGTTGCCCTTCTCTGGACCCGCTCCAGCACCAACGTGATATGTTTAAGTAATGACTGAACTGATATTGCAAGTTTAAGATAAAATTAGTGACTTAAATTATTAGTAGGAGAGAACAGGTAGGATTTGTAAAGCATGTCTTTATAATTTTCCAGTTACCATAGCTCTGTTACTTTTTTTTTTTTTAATTTATTTTTTCCTCTAGATGAACATTGCAGTTGTCTGAAACTGCTATGAAGTTATAACCCCAAACAATGGAGTAAAGAGGTAACTGAGCCTTAGGGAGGAGGGAACAGGGCAGCAGGGAGTTTTAATTCACCAAAACATAAAAATGGGCCCAACATTGTGACTGACAATTGAATATTAGAGCTGTCAAGATTCAGTGAACATAAACGTTGAGGTTTCTTTATTAATTCTATTATGGTTCCTTTTCCTTGGACATTATTGGGCCTTACAACAATAATTGCTATTTGTGATTTCTAATGCAATGAAAATTATTTGGTCTCCCTGGTATGTTAATTTATAGTTGCCATTTGTAGAGTATTATAATTTGCTGGTATTTAAATATAAGCTTTTAAAATTGCTAGGAGCTTTTGCCTCAACTTGAGAATTTTTAGTTTTCCATTAAGCTTCTTGATGATGCCTACTTCCTGAAATATGCTTGTCTTTTTCTTTTTTTTTTTTTTTTTTTCCTTTTCAAATGCTTTGCTTTTTCTAATGACTTGCCTGCCTTCTCAACATTCTGGCAAGTTGGGATTAATTAAGAAGGCGGGCAAGTTGGGATTAATTAAAAAGCCTTGTCTGTAAAGCAGCAGGGATTTGTATGAGTTTAAAGGTGAAGTCTTGCATATAAAAGCTAAATATTTCTGTAACAGATCTGCATATACGTGTGAGTCTATGTATCTCCTTGTCTATGTATGTATATACAAACATACTTGAAAAAATGTATACATGAATAAACAATAAACATGTATACATGAATAAACAATGTATACATGTATAAACAATGAAACAACGTATGTATACACATACATATGGCATTAGTCCACATACACTATTTTAGAGGCAAAGACATAATTTGTTTGCAAGGACTTAAAACCTGTGTGAAAACATAACATAATGTTTCTGCTGTTTTAATTATTGCAATAAAATAAAGCCTGGGCTACCTATATGTGGCAAACACATGGTTCACCATTATACTCAGGGACTAAGTGGAGATGATGTGTGTTTAAAAAAAAACCCAAAACAAACCACCCCAAGAACCTGCAAACAACTCCAGCAGAAGATTTTGATGCTTGAGCAAATACTTTTCAAAGCATGCCTTAATGACTTTGTATATATGATTGAAATAAAAGAATCTTTAGTAAACTCACTATCTTATGCCCTAGTCCCAAACTCCACTAGTGAAATGGCCATATTTTGTAATTAAATATGCTGACTGTCTGAATTTAGACGGTTCCTCTAAACTTGTTTGTGCAATCTCCTTTATACGTGACTGGTTTTGTGTGCATATCATCACTTGGCCAAAAGAGCAGATATGTCTACATTTGCTTTTCCTTTTTTCCACTTTGTATGTACAGAGTGTCATAATTTTACTATGGACTTCGTTATGCTGGATAAGCAAGTGTCTTCTTGCTAGACTCTTATTTCTTCTAGTCACTCAAATAGCATTCTCTACCATGTTCCAGTTTATCTTTCCTCTTCTGTTTCCTGGATGTGGCTTTGCCTTTCTGCCTCACTGCTTCTGGAAATCCCACATCTGGATCACTGCCTGATCTCTGGAAATCCCACACTGTAGGATCATTTCTCTTTTTCTCTGGTTGTATCCCACTGGTGGCATATAGTCATTCTGCTGCTGTTTTAATAATCTTCTTTCTTCTCCAGTGCGGACTAGTTAAAATTATTCGCCTTATTCCGAGTGTATGGTTTTACAGACTCAATTATTGAATTTAATCTTTTTTCTGTTAGCCAAGTATGAACTCCATCTTTGCATGGGGTATATTCATTTCTGACAGTATGAACAACTTCATGCCATCAAGAAATTGCACTAGCACTGTCGTGCCATCTTTTTTAGTATCTTTTTAAGATCAGATTTTTACTACCTCTACTATCCGATGCTAATCCCCACATAGGCTGAGGGTTTTTTTTTCCCCTTATGGGCAACTTATTGGTCCCATTTCTATCCAGCTTGTTACTAGCATTATGATTCTTGTATTAACTTGGTCTCCAGTTTAACTAGTTGCACAGCTTATTATTGAGCCTTCTTATAATGGTAATTTTCTTTATAGTTGCTTTATCAAAGATAAAGTGGGTGATGTTAAGAAATTTATGATGCATTTTATTCTACTTTCCCTTTACATCCATATTTTTAGATTAAACTGTGAATATAGAATAATAAGATAGACTAATAGGTTCTATTAATTCTGAGCAATTCTTTCCCATTTTGCATTAAATTTAGGTACAATATTTGCTAGAATATGACAAATCGTGTAATTTAATATATTTAATAAAGTACCTACTGCTTAACTTGCAAGTTAATATCTTGGGTCTTTTGTTTCCCAGTGTTCTCATATAGAGATTCTTGTCTCTGATAGCACAGTAAGTTCCTTGAATTTTGTTACCACTAAAATTGTGATATTATCCAATTCTATACACTCATTTCTACGAGCTCTCTTGCTTTTGCAAGGTGATACTTTACATCATCATCCTGAGTGCAAACTCTATAGCATTTATTTTGTTTTGTATCATTAATTCCTGTTGCTTTGTGTTTACTGTTGTTTTGCCAATTGTTTGACAAGTTATGTATATATATATATTCATACAAACATGTGATACAACAAACTTTCCTTAGCTGACAACGTTATTTTGTAAAATTTGGACAAGAATCGGTTCTTCTAGGATTCTTAGTGTTACACATTAAAGCTCAGGTGTTTTGGTTTTATGGTCGATTGCCTTGTTGTGTATACATTCCTTAATAGAAAATGAAGTGGAATAGAACAGGAGGTAGTGCTGGAAAAGTTACAGATTATTATCACATCATCCCAGTTTATCTTTTAAGATATAATTAGATCTTAAGTAATTCAAAGGTTGTTTCTTCATTAGATATGATGGTTTTAGCCTCACTTAGAATTTGCGGGTTATTTTAATTTTGACTTGAATTTCCACCTCATAAAGAAATTTTTGTGTTGGCTGTAAGTTAAATAGTACAAGGTTCATCTCCATTGCTCTGTAAATTTTAATTATTTAGAATGGAAAATTAATTGTGCTGAATACAACTAGAAATATACGCATTCTGTGTTGCTTTCCTATTTGCTTTCTATCAACTTTCTTAATTATTAATGGTGTAAATTAAAACTATGAAGGCCTTCATGAGGTGCTATGAAGTGAGCAAACACTAGTAGTGAGCAAGTTCTAACTGGCAATAACAGAGAAATAATGTCTACTTACAACAGGTTTATGATCCCATGGCATTTGTTTGGCAAAGTAGTTTGTAAAGATGAATTATATTTGTGCTTGCCTAGTTATTAAAGGTAACAATTTAATCAGTGTGTTTGACTAATCTTCATCTCAGGTTACAGCTGGAGTGCTAATGAGTACGTACAGCTGCTCTGGCTTTTCTATTACATCTGTGTGGATACTCAAATTAAAAAAAACCCCAACAAACCAATCTGCTCTGTAATCTAAAGAAAATGGAAGTTTTTGTGTCAGAGTACATCTGAAATAGAAATTAACATAACTTCTTTTGTGCCTTTCAGTTGGTTTCTATTTCAATCTCCATTTCTTGTTAAACGTAAAGAGATACAGCTTATTACTACAGAATGAATCCTCTACCTACACTTGTAAGAAGAAAATAAATCAGCTTTGGAGAGTTTTAAAAATTTTCTGTTCATGTATTTTACATGCTCATTAACTGTGACACTAAGATCAGTGGATTAAAGGAGTTTTGAAGGGAATGGAAGCATCTAGCTAGAAAAAGTTGGCAGACATAGCAGATAAACCCAATATAAACACTGTAAATCCTCTGGGGTGTGTGGGTGTGTGTGGTGTGTTTGGTTGTTTGGTTTTTACTCATTTCTGAGATTGAGTAAATTGTAATTTATAGCAGTATGTAGCAAGCAGCTTTCTGGACTGATGGTGACTTTGGTAGGTTTGGCTCACTAGCGTTGTCATCATGAGTTTTAAGATGTTGGTCATCCTGATATTTTTACCTCATTTTTAAGGGGGAAAAACCGCAAGCGATCCAGAGAAGACTAAGATATTCTGCTGTTCGTGTTTGTGAAAGTTGACAACTTGTACTGAATGTGTAAATGAGCCAGGGAAATAAGTGCAGCAGCTGAGCATCCACTGGGAATTTAAAATTTTGAACCTCGACATCTTTATGAATATAGAGATATCTGAAAACATCTGGATTTATTTGCGTCAAAACTCTGGTTTGATAANGCCCTGCGCTGGACCTGTTCCAACAGTTCGATGTCCTTTCTATGTTGAGGACTCCAGAATTGGACACAGTACTCCAGGTGGTGTCTCATATTTAAGGAAATATTAGCAGGAATGTCCGTCTTTGTCCTGAGATGAGTAGGCGGACTGTAACTTTTTGCTTTAGAGCAAAAGGATGTTCAGAACTGCAACTCAACAGCATTGGGAGTTTTTAAACAGATTTCTGAAGCTGGGCTTTGGCCTTTCTTGCCCGTGAGACTGAGTCCTGTGTGCCTGCAAACCTGTGCCGGGGGTAACAGGCTTGGGACTTTATTTGGGCTGAAGAGACGGAAGGGTCCCTGTGTGTGTACACAATAAATGTATAGAGAATATATATTGAGACTGATGTTCTCTAGACTGTCTGTACAGGAAAAGCTCATTTTTGCATGTACCTGCCAGACATTTGCACACTGATCTTAGCCTAAATATGATTCTAAAGTGAGATTTTATTATTTGAGGAGTGGATGTGTTCTGCTGTGAACTATATTTTTTTTTTTTGATCATTAGTACATGATTGAAACAACACCACAGTATTTGCATCATCTTTGTAACAACAAGTAACTCTTGCAGATTGATACCAAAGTAACCGAGACAAGGACTAGGTCCATTTTTAAGCTTAGTAAAATTTTTAGATTGCTGTGAGTTTTTGAGACAGAGTATGGGGTATGTACTGAAATTGATGAAATCTGAGTAAATACTTCCATAAAGCTCACTTACCAATGGAAAGCTTTTTAAAGCAGCCTTGTCAGTTTAAAATCCCTAGAAGTATCATATGTAAAATGATACACATGTGCTGTATAATCCTATCTTTAGTAAATGGATTTGCAGCCTAAGAATGTCTATGAATCGGAACACTTGGGTCCTTAGGCTGATTCAAGAAAAAGCATTACATTTACATTTTAAAGTGTAAAGGGATTGAAAACTTGCATTCCCAGTGACTTTGTAAGCAAAGATTGAGCTTATTTTGTAACTAAAAGCTGACATTAGGCTGGCAATTCCCAAAATCCAGGCTGAAGAAGCCATCTCAATCTTGTATATACAGATAACTTGTAGACTCAGTGTTTAAAAAGTAGTTATTTTCTTAAGCTGGTTATTTGAGGAGGAGAAAATGAGACAAAATCAGATTGAACTAGAGTGTCTCCCTTGGTGAGGACATGAACCTCATCTTCTGTCACTCTGGATCTGATGCCAAGCTCCCCAAGGTGGGTGAGTGCTACTTGATGGGGGTTGCAGCCTGTGCCATGCTGGCTGCTTGGACTAGATTAGTGCATTCACGTTACAGCTCCTGTCTGGCTTCCAGCTTGGACAGAGAAATCAAAGGAAAAAAGGCTCTGCTTCGTTTCTCCTTAGATGGGATGCAGATGTGGAGCGAAATAACCTCTGTAGAAGATCATGCCTTGTTCCGCCTCTGCTGGCTGGCAGTATTTTATGCAGCCTGGTCCATATCTGGCACCTATTTTGGAGGAATTACACGTGCTATAGTATAAATGTAGATGTTGTTTTTATGAGCAGTGGAGAAAATGAGCAAATTCATAGATCAAAATAAAACTCTTTCCGCAAGTTTTATTTACTCAATGTACTTTATTTGCTTTAATTTATATATTCACTGGAACTAAGCTACCACATGTTTTGATTACTACTTTTTTTTCCTCTTTCATTTTTTCCAATAAATAAGTTGTTTATCAAATTAGCTATTTTTTTTTTATTTTAAATCTCAAGTCTTAAATGTTTGTCTCTTAAAGCAGTGAGTGGGATATCAGCTTCCTAATTGTGTATTTTGAGGTGCTATAAATTATGTCTGTTCTTGCAGTAATTTTCATCTCATCCTTTTTCGGTGGCTATTTTTTGTTCTAGATCCATAGAAGTGTGTTTTGAGTTTTTTTGCAGTTCTGAATAAAACCTTATTTTGGGGATGACTCAATGAGCCCTCCAGCTCTTTTTAGGCTGATGATAACCCTTTAGCTTCCTTACTGAAAAACAAGCTGTGCTAGATTTAGTTTAAGTTTTCCTGTGACTATTAGTAGTTCATTAAACTGGAGAGTATTAACAGTCCTGTGCACAGTGCTGTCCTTGGAGAGGTGAGGTCAGGAGCGACTGAAGCTTAGATTAATGCTTTAAGAGCACCTGGTCACTAATCAAAGGCTAAAAAAATGCTTGTTTTGAATGTGGGGTGCGTGTTTAGAAATGCATCCAGAAGTATTATCCTAAAAACAGTTTTTGATATATTTTGTAGAGGAGAATACGCTAAGATATAGTTCTCCTTTTAGCCTTTCTGCCCTATAACCTCTTCTCCCTTCCCTCTAGCTCTTAATCTCTTCTTCTGTTTGTAAGCATTGCTAAACAAATGCTTATGCTAGATCAGATCTAAGAAAAAAGTAGCAGTAACCAGAAACTGTCAAAAATTAACATTTATCCCTAACTCCACTTGCACCTGTCTTGATTTGTAATCTGGTTTGGAAACAGTCGCATATTAAAAGAAGTCTGTGTTGTGGTATATATTGCAAAAGAATTGAAAAGGTTTCAGGTCAACTGAAAGTTCAAGGAAACTTAGGTTTTCTTTCCTCTGATTTGTATTAAGCTATTAAACTTTTGTGAGTTAATCCTTGGAATTATTAGAATTGTTTGTGTTGATAAGCATTAAATCAGTTTTGCATTAACATTAGCTGATCAATACCAACTTTAGAGTTGTGAAGTATTTGAGATGGTAGCACAGATGCCAATTCTAGTCCACAAACTGAATAGAAGTGATACTAAGCTGTGCTTTGATTGTTGTGAGAGGTTTCTTTTGATTTGGATTCTAAACCAGTTTGAATTTCTGGATGAATACTGCTCTGACCATGTTCATGACACAGAGCCTTTCAAGGAGTATTTGATGAGTTTTCTGTTGTGCAATAAAAATTAAGAACATTTATTGCAATTTGTGTGGTTTTCTAGGATTTAGAAGGAGAATTAGTTATATTTGTCATACCTACTCACTTATTTTTACCTGTGATGGAACTTTATGAAAAGCAAAACCAAGTATCTAAATCACTGAAAAATAAGTTATCTTTACTCCTAATAAAAACTGATCAAAAAAAAAAAAAGTGTTATAATTGAATTAGTCATGGCATAGAAAGTACTGCTTATGTCAGTGCATTCCTGTTGTTTGGAATAGCGGGAAGAAAGGGTATTTGGGAAACCATCTAGTAGAGCAGGTAAGGTCACATAGGCAAGGGAAGTCAATTTTATTTGAACAGGATTGGTTTCAGTTGTCATCCGTGCTGCAATAGTAATCTCCCTTCAGCTAAATACTTTCTTTTCAGATGTCTGTCTCATCTTTATGCAAACCAGTGCACTTTTTTTCTGAATTTGCTATGTATTACAGTTTTGTTTAAGCCAATTAACTAAAGCAATAGTTAACATCTTTTTGATGTACCTTTCAAAGGCCTTTGTGTAGAAATTTCATCAATGCCAGGAAATGTACTCTTTGCTTGACTCTATTAGATGACTTGTTCGCTGAGGTGACCAGAGAAATCTAGATTTCTGGTTTGATACATTGCAAGAGGCAGTTAAATACTGACAGTTGAAGCAGTTAAATGCATACTTGATGGTGTGTTTGTAAGTTAGTATATTAAATAAGAGAAGTATCTCTTTTGAATGATTCCGGCTCCAGTTACTGAGAGTCAGGGAAGCTCCTTGCACAGCGTGAGCCAAGGGGGCTGTGCTGCTGGTACTTCTTTTGGCATATAATTCATGCAGTCCAGGAAGGGGCAGCATTCTCTTTCTCCCTAACCATTCACCTGCACTGAAGCAATTCTCTGCTTTAGTGCATTTTGCTGCCTGAATCATCCCTTCTTCCCTAAGCCTTGGGGTCACTGCTTTTTTTCTGACCCTATTTCAGAGTGATTGCTTGCTGCCTTGCTCCTTTTCCTCTCCTTGCTGCTAACAGCCTAATTTACTGGCTTTAAATTTTGGAGTATGGCTTTTTGGTGATTCCTGGTGGCTTTTGAGCATTATGCTGTGTAGCAGCAGCTCTTCTCTGTGGGCAGGTATAGTACCTGTTAATACTGTCTTGATGAAGAGTGAGTCCTTCTTTCTAATCTATTCTTTGTCTTTGAACTGAGCGAGAAAAGATCAGCAGCAGCTCTGAGAGCTTTTCATAGCAGAACTTAGGTTGTCAGTCTCCAAGAGGGAAGTGGGTGTAGCCTGTTGTCCTAGGAGCAGCCTTAAGAATTTCTGCTCAGGAAAGATGGTTCTGCACTTTATACATCCCCTCACTGATACAACAAGACAGGCTGGATGCGTGTCCCATGTGCCGTGCTATAACTCTATAAGGGCAGCATGAACAGGCTCAAAACATTCTGGTCCTGTAGATGTGTATGTTGCTGCTGTGCTCTGTTAGAAGGAAAGTGGGGCATTCCAAGCAATGTTTCCCTGACCTGTATTGTCCTTTCATGGCAGACCGGGGGTGACAGCCCCTGTACAAATTCTTAATCCACTTCTAGAGGAAGTATTGGAAGTTGCTAACAGTGTCATGACTTACCCATGAATTAAAAAGTCAAGCAGAAAATATGAGTGAAATGACACCTGCCGCAAACCATGTGCTCTACAGTGAGGCTTTTTTATTACTAACAAGAATCTTTCATATCTCCAAACAGGAATACCTTGTAATACCTCAGAGACATGAATGCCATTATTCTAGCTCTTTACAACAAAAAGAATGATGTGTTTTGCATTTAAGGCAAATGTTAATGTCCTGATAATCGCTATAGCCAGAGAAGTCAGAAAGCTATTATCTGCACAATTACCTAAAAGGCAGTATGTGACACCTAGTCAGCAACAAGCCCTTGGAATTTATTAATCATTTAAGTTTTTAAAAGAACTATTTATCTCTTCTTATCTCAACATTTGTACTGTCTGATACTGCACTGTTCAGGGCCTGAGAACCTTTTGTGAAGCAGCATGAGTGCTGATGGGAGGAGGAAGAGAAGAAGGAGGAGTTGTAATGTGTATATATAAACAAAACCTGAATGGGGATGCTGAATTAAAAAAAAAAAAAGGGGTTGAAAACCAAACAAATCATAATATAAAATGAAACAAACTCCCCTTAGTGTAGTTTTAGGGATGCAAAGAGATACTTGATGTCTTTGGTTTTGTTTTTCTTTGGAGGGTGTGTATATCAAAGTTGACTGCATTTGGATAATTTCAGAATTACTATAGGTAGTGGGAGCTGGTGTTTGCAGAGTTATGGTAGGAGGTAGTTTCCTGCCAGCAGAACTGTTTTTAACAAAGAGAATTTGATGGTTAGGTATTAATCAATTTAAATGACTGAAAGGTGGAAATCACTGCTTCTTGTTGAGCACAGGTGTTTATAAGAAACTTGTCTTAAGTAGACAATGGGAAATTTAGGAAGAGGTGACATCCTGGATTTAGAGCATTCTGCTGTTACCTCAGGAAGCTTAAGTTAAAACCCTAAACTAGGTCACAAATGAAAATGAGATTTATAGTGATGTATGGTGAAAAATTGGCACAGTATGTTGCCTTTTTGCCAAGTACCTCAAGCATTGTCTATATGCTTTGTGCCCTGCATTTTTAGATACTGTAGCAAGTTCGATTAATTATAGGAGTCTTATGAAATACATGTATGTGGCTTGGTATATATTTACATACATACATATGTTTAAAGCATATACAAATACATAAAAATTCAAATTGACTTTTATCCTTCAGTCATTTTAATCTTGTGATTAAATCAAAACCTGTAGACAATCTTACTTTAACATAGAACTTACTTGGAGGGAAATCTATTTTAGGCAGCAGACATGAAGTAAAAGATGTCAACAAAACAAGTAAATAAGTTAGAAAATACACTTCACCATGTTATTTTAGGAAACGGAGGGCTACCTTGTAGAAAATAAAGCCTGGATTTTGTTAGCTTGCTTTTCCTCTAAACTATAACTTTTTTATTAACACTGGGAATAACACAGAGATAATGTGTTATTCATGGGTAATACTAAAGTAACATAATCTATTTGGGTAAAAAACTTTTCTAAATGAAATAATAAAAATGTGAATGTAGTAGGTAATAGGACTTCTTCAGTCTGGTGGATTGTGTGTGTGGCTCTGATTTTTTTTTTTTTTTTTTTTTTGCTTATGTTATTTATTTCTTCATTATCTTGGTAGCATTTGGCAATAAAAATAACTCTTGGCTGAAGTGAATATTGTTAAAATGTTAAAGCAATGAGATATCGCCTTACTTCCTGGCAGATTCTTTTGTAATTCCTGTTTGGTTCTAATAGTAGCTATCTGGAAAGATGCATGAGAAAACTTTGGGACTGCTGTTAATGTTCTTCTGACTCAAAATTCTGACTATTCAGTCCTGATTATTTCAAACCTTATTCTTTTTCTGAGAAAATGAGTGCTCATGGCGTGAAACTGTGAGTGCAAGAAGTTTGATCCATGAATTGGGTAAGTGGTCTGCCTCTTGCTCAAAAGAGGAACTGGTTTTGTGCAACTGCAGTTTTTTAAACTTCTAGATTTTATGCCTAAAGTAGCATTTACTACCATAATTAAATGAGATCGTGATACAGTGAAATATATGTTGTCTTGTGTTTGTATCAAATGCCAACTTGATTTTCCATCAGTTTTAAGCATGGTGCAGGTCCATTTATAGGCAGAGTTTTGGATGACATCTATGAGCTAGCCTGGTCCTTTCTAATAGAGTAGATGTCTGTCTTATGTGATTTTGTCTAACTGTGATATTAAAATAGGCAATATCAAATATGCGTATTAATCCAGATAAGAGAGACGAAGCTACATTTCTTGAAGTTTTCTCCAGGACAGTTGAGGATTTTGTGCTGTTTGCAGTATCTTTTAAAAGGCAGTGATTTCCGAGCTGAGATGAAGAGGACCACTGCCACCTGGAAAATATTGGCAAGATTTGAACTGTTATTGGTATAGCAATTCTGTAGAAAGTATGCAGTTCACTGAACTCTGTAGATTGACTCAACTCCACTCAATATAATAGAAACTTTCTTTAAATATTACATGTAAATCCTAGATAGCACAAAAACTTCTTTAGTTGTTAATAACTTCTAAATGATTGGAGGTGATACAGTATTTGGTAGTTTAGCTGCCTTAAAATACAGCATAACAGTTCTTTTCTTTCTCTCCCAAATGGAAAGGTTTGCATTAAAAAGTATTTTCTGACTTCAAGTTAAATCTTGGGAAAATAAGTCAACAATTCTTCTAATTCTACTAATTTTTGTTAGTACTGATTTTATGTTAGTGCTTCATAAGGTGAATAAATAATGAATACGAGCAATAAGTCAAGAACTTGATACAGTTGAGTAATAGAAAAATGGCAGTACTTTTAAAAAGAACTTTAAGACAAATATACAGAGATGGATTTTCATCTTTTCTGGTGGAGTCCATTGATTTTTGAGTAGGATTTCTCACTGTGCAGTGTGGCCAGGACTTACCATCCTTCTGAGTGCTTAAAGAAGCAAAAATAGATTTTCCTACTGAGAAAGTGATTATAAATGAAACTTTCCATATAACCAGTTCCAGATCATGCAACCTGCATTGATCCTATACAACACTGCCTGAAAAATGTTGTAATGATGGAATTGGATGAGAGTTTCTACACTTCAGTAGGCATAATTAACCCCAGTAAGATGAACTAGAGTGTAATAACATTTGGTTCCTTCTGTGGGGGAAGTTTGCAGTCACGTTAAATTCCAGGTTTTGTACAAATCAACATGCATAAAGGAAGTTATTCTGCTTCTTAAATTCAGGAGAATTGGCTGTGTTAGAGACAATAAATAATTCTTCTCTGATTGCTATGCTGGTCAGGCTATAGCTGGAGTGATAAGTATTATTTTGAAATGCGGATGAGTTGGAGAAGTTCTAGAGGAGGGATGTAGAGAAAATGACTCATGAGGAAGGCTAGATTAAATTGCTTAATTCAGAGAAGAAAAGCCTGAAGGTAGATGTTTGTAAAAGGTAAGCAGAAAGAGGAAGGAAATTAACCCTGCTTTCCAGATCTGCTCTGAGTGGGCGAGGAAGTTGTATGTTTAAGTAAGAAAAAAATTAAGTTAGACAGTCAGAAAAACTTTCTAATAATAAGGGTAAGTCATTACTAAAATAGGTTGCCTAAGAAGATTGTAGACCTCTGTCATTGGAATTATTAAGAACAGATTAGACAAATAACTGTGAAGAAAGATTTCAGTATGGTTGATCCTACTTTGGGATAAGTGTGAGGGTGTGTTGTAACCGAATGTCAATTTAAAGTTTTTTGGGTTTTTTTTTGTGGGGGGTAAAAAAGTCAAGTGCCACCTAACACTGTGAGGAGGTAGAAGAAAACCCCTAGGTAGTCTCAGACAGTATTTCCAAAGTAATTATAATTTAGAGTAGAATAAATCCTGGGATTGCCTTTAATGTTACTGTATTACTTTTCTGCATCTGATTTGTCTTCCAAGTCTTCGTAAGGCTGTGCCCACATTTGCTTCTTTCTAACCTCTTTATAGATGCCCTTATAAGTCTAACAGTCACTTGTCCTATTCTAAGTATCCTGTCATAGTGTATGTTCTGTGAATTCTTGTATTATGCATCCTAAGGAAGGGAGTGTTTTTTTTGAAAATGTTATGGAAGTGAAAATACATTGCTTGAGTAAGTTGCTGTGAAAGTTTGTACTTTGAAAGGAACAATTACTTCTATGTGGTGTTCCCTAAGTAGTTTTTGGGGCTATGGAATAACAGCCTTTTTCAGAAACAGTAAATGAGGAAACAAAACACCTGTTAAAGCCAAACCTTAAATTAACAGTTTTTACCAAAAATTATATTCCTGCTAACTTTATTAAAAAAACTAAAGTAACAAAAATTTCCCCAAACCCCAGAAACTAAGCACTCAAGAAAAAAAATAGATTTGCGTTCCAAAGCTTCTTGAAATGCAAAATATATTCTTAGGGGGGGAAAGTGTTGTAGTGTAGTTTTAATTCTACTTTTCTGGGATTTTTGGATTGTTTTGGAGCCTGGTTTTGTTTGAAATAAGATAGGAAGTAGAACTGAATACTTGACTGAAGCAGCAGGGATGTTTTACAAAAGAAACTGTTACTTTTTCAGTGGATAAAGTGAGGCCTATTTAAGAGCATTTCTTTGATTAGTTGGTGTGTGAAAAGTTGTTGGGAATGTCCTTACTGTTTCTAAATATAAATTCTTCTATTAATGCAAAGCAGTATGTAACAAATACAGGAGTGTGATTGGCATATGGAAATATTTTCCTAATATATTAAATATCTATTCCTCTTGATTAGTCATTGAAGAAAAATTAGAACTGCAGTACGTACAGTTTATTCTATTTTAATATATGTTATGAAAAAAAAATTAACCAGCAGCAAGGTTCTTAGAAATGTAAAAATACAGTAAAATCAAATGCAAGTTCTTAGGATTTTTATCAGGTGCCGATCAATACTTTATGCCTGGAAAATAAAAATCTGTCTTTGTGGGCTTTTCAGAACACATTTTTTGTATCTTCCTCTGAAAACAGAATTAAAAAGCCTTTTTAGTTTATCACTTAAAATTTTGGCCTAAGAAATGGCCTCTTCATTTCTTTTGTATTTCTTTCTGATGTGATAGTGCCCACTGATTCTGGTTTATTCTGTAAGGTGGTCTGATTTTTTTTTTCCCCCCTTCTTTCTTAACGTATTCAGCTGATCTCATCTGGGATATGTGAAGAGCCTCTTTCCCTGCTGTAAAGGTTATGCACAAGATCTCGAGCTAGAAAGATTGTCCTTACTTTGTGCTTTGAAAAGATAAAAAAAAATCATAAAAGATGAAAAGGAAATGGAGCAAAATTTTACAACAATGGAGAGAACAGTCCTTGACTGACACACAAATACTGATATAGAGATCAATCCATATAGTAAAATATGCTCATTATCTTATATTCAGATATATCAGAAGTAGGAATTACAAAGTAATCCAACTTTTCATAAAATTTTGAATAGAAATGTGACACTAACTAATATAGAGGTGAATGAATCTATTGATATCCCCTCTTTTATTTAACAGTCAATATTTGTGATTTAATGAATGTACCTTATCCTTTGTTTCTCCTTACGCATCTGTGTTACACGTTAGACCTGTCTGTCCGTTACCAGCAGTTTTGTGGATCTTCATGTTCTACTGATGGCAGAGAATACCCAATGACTTCTCTGTTTTAAATTCATGACCCTTCCTGAAAGATTTGATGATACTTTTCTCTTACAGGAAGATACAGGAGATGACATGACTGCATTTTTCACAGATCTATAAATATCACAGTCAGGAAGGGCCTTTTTCATAACCTGCTCTGACATCTTAGGTGTTGCAGGCCATAGATTTCATCTGAATACTCCTGCATTTTGGACCAATAATTTCTGACTGAACTAGAACATACCTTTCTCTTTTCTTGAAATGCATCAGCCTTGATTTAAAGTCTCTGCAGTGGTAAATATACCTCTGTAAATTCAAACTCTGTTATATCTGCCATAATTTTATAATGGTGGTAATATTCCAGGGGAATTTAGGTCTCTGTTTGTTGCATAGTTTGGCTGCCCTGGGTTGACTTCAGCTTTTTAGTCCTTGTGTATCAGGTATATGCCTGTCTGCTGGATGAAGCAACCTATGGTGCCATGTAGCATTCACGTAAACTATTCCTGATGGATTAGCATGGGGAGTGGCTAATCTGTCACTGATGTTTCTGAATGTCTTTAGCTCAACTGTGCAGCATCCTGATTTCTTTCTATAATTTGCTTTATCTGTTTTACAGGAGTACAGAGAAGGAAGTGTTCTCTTGGCATGCATCTTTAATACTTTAGAGATTTTGATTATAACCCTGCCGACCAAAAAAAATACTCTTGTGTTTGTGACAGCTGGTGTGCAATTTAAAATGACAGTATATAAGATCAGCTGCTCCCTGTGTATTCTGTTCAAAAATCTGGAGTCTAGGTATGAGATAAACCTGTGGTGCTGAAGAAGGCCACGCAAATTGTTCTGGGTGTTCCCTCATCCCTGAAGCTTTCTCAGCAGTGAGCAAGGAGTAGGATGCAGTGTGTGGACATCGTTCTGGCTATTCCACTTCTGCCACTAAAGAGCATGTAGTCGTGTTGGCTTGTCTGGATTTTGATTGAGAGGATCACCATTAGTTGCAGAGCAAAACTGTGTCCACAAATACGTGGCATTACAAGATAGAGAATATTGCCCTTGATTTGATAATAAGTTACACGTAAGCAGCACTGTGTCACTTACGCGATTTGGGATTTGATAGTGTTTGGAAACAAAAGTGATACAGAAAATTTCAAGAAGTGTAAAATAATACCCGTCTGTCTTGCTGCGTGTTTATTTAAAGTAGAACAGCCCCTTTATCTTAACGTTTTCCACAACCATTATTAAAAAGCACTGTCATGCTCTTATTTATTATTTACTTTTTGTGAGTAGAGTGCAGTAGCTGCTTTAAAGGCCATCTGCTCTTTCAAAAGAAACTATTTATCAAAAAATTATCAGTGTAGGTGAAAAGGGAAATTGTTTGCACTTTACTAGTGCCAAAGGGCTGATCTAATAAAAACAACTCTGGTAAGTCAGCTCCATTGCATTATACAGCTATTAAGAAGGCAATGGTCAGGACTGCAAATGAATACTTGAATATTTTACATTTCTTGCAGCAAAATAAATGTTCTGTGGCTTGCTATATGAGGCTTTACATCTGTATATAAAGCATATGACAGCACTAAAATTATTTTAATTTGAATTTTATCCATTGCTACCTTTTTCCCCCAAACTATTAGTGCCTTCAACGTAGCACACACTCGAACACTGGATCTGCTCCTGCAATCAGCTTTACTAAGGTTCTGCTGGAGGCCGAGCATCAATATTAGCTTGATTTCAAAATCAATGATGTGTGACTTACACTGCTAAGTTGTAAATTGATATTATGCTCAACATTGTCCAAACAAAGCAATTAATATGTAAAGAAGCCAGAAATAACCCTGAAAAAAACCTCTCTCTCATGTATATAAACATGAAAGTATTTCTCAACACACAAAAAAGTTGTAAACTTAAAGCGCTTGTGTCTTTTTGCTTCACCAGAAGTTTTCTGTGGCAAGGCAGTGATTTGCATGAAAGCCCCTGGCAGGAGCATGGCTGGCTGTATCATCTCAGGTGCAGCAAGGGAGGGGGAGTTACCCGTTGTCCATCTCATCAGTCATTGCTCTGCTCATGAGCTTTACCTGGGTATGCGTAGCACTTACCAGCAACCATGGCTGGGTTTTATTAGGGATATTTTCTCTCAGCTGTCAGCTGACTAAAGTGTAAGGGGATTGGTTGTTTTTATTTTTATTCCTCCCAGTCTGTTGCTCCTATTACCAGCTGTTTATCTGCTTTTCTTTATTTTTTTTTTTATGCAGAAACATAAGTTATTGATATTGCCTTTATGCCTTGAAAATGGTTTGAAGTACAATTATTTGGGCAGCTCCCCATATTAAAGAGCTTTGTCTCACTTAATCGAAAGGAGAGTGTGGGTAATGATCTTCATTCAAATCACCAGCAATTAGAACAGGGTGGCTTACAATGCCCCTCACAAACTGATGCTAGTTCTTAGAGGATGGGTGAAGGAACCTGTATAAAAAACTAAGAGTTTTTAAATGTGGACCTTGTCTCATAAAGCCTCCTTTTTTACTCTCTCCTTTCTATTTCCACGTGTTTATAGTTTTATTTGGAATCACAGGCCTCTGTTGATAAGTATGCAATTAGTATTTGGTATGAACTCAAGTGTAAATAATTTGCAAGATATGTGGTGATGAAGGGTGTTAAAATTGGTGTGTATGGCTTTGAATACAGTAGGATAGCAGATATTCCTCTTCAGCTAGATTAGCTGTGAGAAAATTTAGCTGTGTCTTGGTCAACTTGTTTAACTTTGCCTCTGGACTTAGATCTAGGCTATTGATTTATTTATTTTTTTTTTTTTAAAAACACAACCTGAAGCAAACCAGAAAAAAACAACTGCTTTGTTTTTCTTATTCAGTGATACTTATTCTTAACGATTATCTTTCTGTGTGATAGTGAAACAAATGAGCCTTTCTGAGTATGTATTTATATTCTTTATTGTTATCATAACTTTTTAAGGAGTGGGATGGTCAGTTTTCGCAGGGGAGTAGGTCCACTAGAGATGTGTGTTAAGGCCTGAACTAGAGAACATAATCATAAAGGGTGAAGAAAATGGGCAAATTAGTGAATTTACAGTGTGCTGAAGATACTAAGGTCTTCAGAAAGCTTTTATGTTAATAGATTATTGAATTTCATCTGCTATTTTATTGCCCTGTATAGATTAATGTGAAGTAAAAGATTCTATTTCTACATTAAATGAATTCCTATATGTAATGAATCTTGGAAATATCTGTTATCCCTCGGAAAAAAAGTCATAGCAGCTAGTTGTGTTTAAAATGTCAGCATAGTAGTTGTTGAAAGAATAAATAAAATGTTAAGATGGAAATAGAGAACAAAGTGGAAATCGTTATTTTGCTGCTGCACAGATTCATGGTTCACTTGCATCTTGAATACAATATGCTGATCTCTGTGGTGCATCTCAGGGTGCAAGAGAATAGAAAGGATATATTAAAGGCAGTGAGCAAGGATTTCTCAGGTTGGAAAAGCGTCGCTGGAGAGAAGGGTGAAAAACAACACAGATTGTTACATTTAGAGTAGGATAAAGGTTATGAACTGGGTACTGTTGTTCATTGTGTCATTCAATGCCAGAGTTAAGGATGTCAGGTGAAAGAGCCAAGAGGTATGCTCAAGACAAAAACAGTTGAAGGTGTCTCTGCATATATGTGTAGAAATCATTCCTGCAGGATGTTCTAGATGCAGGTTTATATGGGTGAACTTCTAGGAGAAACGCTGACCCAAAACCAACACAAAGGCACAACTTCTGGCTGAGAATGTCCCTGAGCTCCATGTCATTGAAGGTGGTGTAACACTATGGGGACTATCTGTAGGGACTGAAATTCTTTCCAGGGTGTCCACTCTAGGCAGCTGTCAGAGAGGGTGCTGGGCTACGTTGGTATTTTGCTCTGACCTTTTATAACTGTTCATATATATTTTATTTTGTTTCTGTGGAGTCCAGTGTTCTGCTTTGCCATGTCTTATTATTGACCAGGAACAAGAGAGGGACAGGCTGGCAGATAGGCTTATTTAAATTTAGGATTTATGCCTTAACTTGTCATGATCTAGAACAGTTTTCCCATTGCTGCTGTAGTCTAGTTTCAAAAGTGAGATACAGGGCAATGGGGAAAGAAAATAAGCAAATAAACCAAAATACTCTGAAAAATCCTTTTCATTGCTATTGTGTGAAGGAAAATTTAAATTATATGTAGTATTTGCTTCCTGCTGAGGTAGAAAAATTAGAAGTCTTGTGATTGCATAGGGAAGGAAAGCAAATCACTGATACAGAGTAATCAGAATTTTAGTTCCTATGTGCAAAAATAGTGTGACAATAAATATGAAGAGAGACTTGACTCTTTCCCCCACCCCTAATTTTCTTTCCAACCAGGAAGAACTGATTGGCGCATAGATGACATGTGTTCTGTTGTGTAGTCTCTGTTTGTTACAGCACTATTTTTTCTCTTGTAGGTTAACAGAACCTTCTGGATATTTAACAGATGGACCAATAAATTACAAATATAAAACTAAATGTACATGGCTAATTGAAGGATAGTAAGTATTTATTTTCATTGCTTAAATTTTCTGACAGCTTTGTACTGTGTATTCTAGAGATCTAAAGAACTCCTCAAGTAGAAACTGCATCTGGATATAATATAAACAGTTCTGGGATTTTTTTTATTTGTTTGTGTTGTGTTTGGTTAAATGTTATATAGATTTAAAAAAAATAAAAACGTTGAAGTAAGATTTTCAGGATTTCTCAGAGCTGGCCAAATTCCATTCCCGTTCAAATTGCTGGCAGAAGTTAGGCTGACATTGGAATTTGGCCAGTGCTGCAAGCTCTCAAAACCCTATGATAAATTTCTTGCCTATTTGAGTACCTTTACATAACTTCCAAATGTGGTTACAGAATCCTATTTAACTCATTATCTTACTTATTTATCTTACTAATTCATATTGGTGATAAATCAGGAATGGCTTCAAGTACAGAATGCTTCTAGTATGACGATAATTATTTAGTTACATGCTGCTCAAAAATGAGTGCTTCTGTAAATATTTTCTCTTGCACTCTAGTTTTCCTCGTGTACTTAATTCTAAAGCCGTATTGTGTCCACGGTTCGTGCAGTTTGGATGTCTCCTGTCTGCTGCTAATTTTTGAGTTTATGCAGCGCAGAAACACACAGACATGCACAAAGAAATAACTAGACATACGTGACATTACGGCTAACTGTTAAAGGCACAAATCTATTAAATTTCAGTGGGTTTTTTTATCCCTCAGGCTAGGGGTCAGGATTTTGCTGAAGAATGTAGCTAGGGATGAGTTCTTCTAATGTTTTAGAAGAGAATTACCCCCTTCTGTATTTCCACATTGTCATAATCTCAGTTACTTTAGATGTCTGCTCTGTTGCTGCAGTTTAGTAATGATTTATCTGATCTAATTTTGGTCTGCCTATGTGCAGATACTAATTTGTACACCACAGCAATGAAGCTATGGGTAGTTTGCAAAATCATTCAAGTAGAAGCTTCAATATCTAGGTGACTAGGCTAGAGCTGAGTATCTTTCTGATATAGCTAGACCTCTGGTTTTACCCATGGAATATTTGCACTGCACCACACTAAGCTGAAGTGGAAATGTGCCTCAGGACTGTGCTCAGACTCTGCTTTGAAGTTGTTCTTCTCTCTGTTCCTCCCCTTTGCAGGAGGTGGTAGAGCGGGTAGCCGGAGGAAACAATATGCTGCACAGTATGGGAAGCAGTAATGCAACCCAGTAACATAGTGCAAAATGTCAACACAGAAGCAAGTCACATATGTATAAAATACTCTTAAAAATGAACAAAGAGCTCCCTTGAAATGATTTCTCACAACGAACCCCGTATATTTTCCAAACTGGCAAACTGCACTCAAGCTTGTCAATACAGGGAGGGGAGGAAGAAAAGAAATAAAATGCATGCTGCGTGGAATGTATTTAGGAGTCTGCTGACTTTGCCATATGAGTAAAATAAAGCTAATATCTTTAAATCGGATATATTAATTTCTCTAAATTTGGGGTCCTGAACAGCAGTAAAACCTGGTTGTTTAACTCTTTTAAAAATTTAGTTAATGCTTAAAATGTCTTAATAGAATTATGCTGGTGTGATCAATTTTGCTGTAAGTTCTTTATCTCGAGTTCAATGTTTTACATGAATTTTTCCTCTTTTTTTTCTTTCCTTTTTTTCTTTTCAGCCCAAATGCAATACTAAGATTAAGATTTAATCACTTTGCCACAGAATGTAGTTGGGACCATATGTATGTATATGATGGAGATTCAATATATGCACCTTTAATAGCTGTATTTAGGTGAGTGTATTTAGCCTTTCAGTCCAAGTTGTCATGTTTGAACATTTTTAGTTTGTGGTGAAAAAATAAGATTAGAGGCTTTAATTTGTTAAATAGCCTGCTTGCTTTTGTTAATATTGTGGGAGCACGTATGTAAAGTTACGTTGGAATAAATTGCCAAACTATTTTTTTAGTTAGGTGATCATAGAGAAATTAATGATGTGGCTTGTACTTACTGCTGACGTTGCACAGTGTTAATGCTCATAGACAAGCAATCAGAAATAGATTTTTCCTGTGGGCTTCCAATAGTAATTCCTGAGTTTTAATGTGCATTAAATGTGGCACTTTCCGGTGGTGTCAGTGTCTGAGCCTACTTAAGGGAGGACTGCAATCTGATGCTCAGGCAATGTTGCACTCTGTGTAAATTATCAAAAATGGCTGTTAAATGGATTCTAGATTTCTGTATGAAGAATGAAGAGACTCGTTCAAGGCATTTGATACCAATCTCTAGCACACATTTTGGAACACGTTCCCTTAGATTACTAAACTGGACATCATTGTGACTAAGTCATGGTGGGTAAAATTATCAAATTCTTCAGAGTTCTGGAGGAGAGCTCAAATTGGCTATCAACTGAAATGATGGAATTTCTTTCCTTTTTGTTATGTTGTCATAAGCTTATGAGAATTGTTACACAACTAAATTTTCAGGTTAGTATTTGTTGCCTGAAATAACAGTATTACTTCGTAGAGGGATGTAGAAGTAAACCTAAAATGAACAACAATAAACAATACACATAGCAACTAAAGCTGAATAAAGGCTAATTATTTGGCTTTCAAATGACAATAAACCATTGAGGTAAAGAATGAGGTCCATGCACTGCATTCCCTATGTGTTGAAGAGATAAAAAGCAGGGCATGTGAATTGTAGTGCTTGTTTCCTTCATTCCTGGGCCAAAATGTTTCAGTTGGTTTATTCCTACTTTTCTGTTAAAATTTTGGGGAATTTTCAGGAAATAGTATTCTGTGCAAGCTGGCTATAGCTTATTAGAGAGAAGGCACAAGATCCTAATCCTTTGAAGTCAGTAGAAGTTTTATCGTGGGATATCCATTGAGTGCAAAGCTTTATTTAAAACCAATAAAATAAATCAACAAAACAAAGCATTTGTGCATGTATACACACATGCTCTGCAGGGCAGAAATTGATGAAATACAGATTATCCTGCTGAAGTTTAAGAAACACTAATTGTGTAAATGATAGTGCTTTCTCTTAGAGGAACAAAGCTCAGGTCATCCCTCTTTCCTGCCCAACCATAGCTCTCTAGACCTTCTTCTCTCCTAATTCTCGTTAATTGGTACAGATTGCTTGGTGCTTCCCTTCCCCGCCCCTTCCCTTTCCCTCAAAGTTGAATTTGTAAAATGTAAAGCTGTTACTCAGAAGCCTGACTTATAGCATTAGTGGAAGGAGAGAGGAGGTTCCTCAATCTGTGTTCGTTACTTCAGATGTCTTTCAGTTTATTGATTGTAAGTGTTTTCCTTAAGATTCCTGTGACTTTTAAATATCTGTCTTGTGGCACTGTTTCTGCAGGTGATCCTTTTCCCCAGTATTTTAATATTGCTTATTTTTCCTACTTCAGTCTTTATTTAAGACTCGCATCTTAACATCTTTTTGAAGTTCTGAAAAATATCTTATTTTCCATTGAAAACTACTTTTTCAGTGAAATTACTTAGTTATCATACTTTTCAGATTTCTTTTAATTTCTCTTATATTTTCTCTTGGAAATTCTTTACTAAGATGAAATGCTACAGGTGTGAACGTGGAAATAGACTTTGTGCTGAAAGGCAGTGGGTGTTAAGCACCTGTCTGAAGGATTATTTTTTGTTTCAAAGTTAAAATAAGTTTTAAAAGTTACGCTGACAGTGCCTGCACCCTCAGAATAATCTGATGTGCAATTTTGCCTTACTGTCTGAGTGAGGAGGATTTTTGTTTTGTTTTCCTGGGAAACCCTACCTTAATTTGCAGAGACATGGACAAGTTTTATAGACATGTCATTATTTCTTTTTAAAAAGATGTTTTTAAATGAGATTTATGAGTTTTCTTGTCTATGTAGTTAATAACGAGAATAATAGCTAAATCCCGCCATCCCTCCTCCCATCCTAAAGGCTGATTAAAAACATTATTCTTACTTTCTTTTCCAGTGGTTTAATAGTCCCTGAAGTGCGTGGAAATGAAACTGTTCCTGAGGTCGTTACAACATCTGGCTATGCATTGCTACACTTTTTTAGTGATGCTGCTTATAACCTAACTGGATTTAACATTTTTTACTCGTAAGTATGTTTTAATAAGTAATTATTTTTTTAATTACCTATCATTTCTTTCAGGAGAATGACAAACCCAGATAAAGTGTTTATTGATTTTATTAATAGTGTGAGTTTTACTTTATGCTATGGTTCTAAAACCAAGGGAGCTAATTTTGTAATGAGTTGTCATTAAGGTACTAATTAAAAAAAATAGAAAAAAGGAAACTGAGGTAAAGTCATGTGGCCATTCTGAGGGTGGGTTTTTCCTGTGCCATATGGAACTAGAATGTATCCCTTCCAGTGTTTATCTAACACGTGTAGCTGTCATACAGAATAGAAGGGTGATTGTTTCTGCTGTTGTGTCAGTTCCCTTCTCTTGAACTAGGATCATCTGATCTTATTTTTTCTTGCTGAATGTACTTTTATGGCTTTTGCTACCTTCACCAAAGTCCTACGTTTATTTTTGTGCCGGCCACAAAGCTTTTATAAAATTTATTCTCTACTTCTCAAGTACTTTTCCCTCCTGTTGTCTGTCTCAGTCTGTACTCTGCCTTCATAATTCTTACCTGTACTGCCCTTGCTTTTAGTTTCTCTGATGGCAAAGTCTAATCTGATATAACTATACGTTGCTTTCCTCCAGTCTGCTTTTCTGTGTCAGCAGCTCTAAAGATGCATCCAATGGACCTGAGCCTTTTCCTTCTTAGATACACCAGCTGTTGATTGCAATGTCTGTCTCATTTGGGACATGTTTGTGACACACACTGTCATATCTCTTCATACTGGAGAATCTAGTTCGGGAGGGGATTGCATGGTCCTATTGGACCTGTTTTTTCATGTGATCGTTTTCTCATGATTAAAGATACTCTTGGTTTTTTTTTTTCCCCAGTTCCTTCAGATTTTTAAATAGCAGTAGTTGGGGTGTGGTGGCCAGCACTGCACTTCAAATGTGAAACGACATGTAATATTTTTGTCATATAAAATTCCTAGTTGTGCTTCTGACCATAGGTTTACTCTTGGCAGAGGTCTTTGTTAAATTGTCTGTGGAAAGATTGTTTCTGTAGTTTGCAGTGATTTTTGCCACCTTTTACCAGATAATAAATAGCTCTTCAGAGTCTGGGAAACCTTGCTAAATACATCTTATTGGAAATGGCAGTCTAGAAGACTGGGCATTTTTAAATTTTGTTAGTTGACATCAGTAAAATGCAATCACCTGACAGAACTTGCTATTGTAAGTAGACACATTTTTCAGTTATCCCTGAAGCTTTTATTACACTTTTTTTTTGTTTATCTTGGGAGCAAATGGCAATATGACACGGCATTCTTAAGCAATGAGTGTATGTGCTCTGCATTCTTTTGTGACTTGGTAATGTGCAACATATCATTACCTAATTTCTTGGAAGATTTAAAATAAGTGAAAAAAAAACCTGCCAGTTTTTAATTCCATTACATATATGACTCATGAAATTTTATGTACTCTGCCCTTCTGTTTCTTCTGTTGCAATAGATACTTAAAAAAAAAATAAATTTAATGAGCCAACAGTAACTCTTTTTATGATAAAAGTACCATCTATGATTGCTTTTTATGGCTGCATTAACTATTTTTCTATTGCTAATCTGTTGCACTCTGCTTCTGTTACCCTCTTTCTCTGTTGGTTTGATAATCTTAACGTAGTTTTTGACTTCATCTTTGGCTTCATCTTGATGGACCACTCATTTTCCTTTATTTTGGTGAAAACAGAAGCACAGCATCTGTGGTTAAAATGCTGTGCCGGTTGCAAACAACTATAGTTACTCCAGAACTCTGAGTAAATTTTGTGTTTTTGGAGTCAGGGAGCCCGCTTCCAACTCTGCTGATCCAGTTTTTATCACTGCTTGAATCTGTAACAAACCTGTTGGAGTTGGGAATATGTCTGCTTTTAAACTGGTATCTCTATTGCTGTAAAGACTTAGCTGTTCACCTTCCTGCAGAACATTCTCCCTGTGAAGTCAGGGGCAGAGATTCCTCCTGGCTGTGGTATACAACAGTTAACACCATCAATGGTTTTAGTACCATGTGTGTTACTAGGCAAAATCCCCAGGACATTTGTAGTTCAGACAGAATTTTCTTTTTTGGTAGTGTAGCAATCAGTCCTCTCAGCTGTGAGTCTTTAGAAAATGAAAACATGTCTCCTGACTGACCTACCCGCAACTAGTCTTGGCCAAGGGCCAGTGTGGAACAATTCTTGATGAAGTTTTTCTTGAGTTCTTTCTTCTTTGGTGAGAGCGAGGAAGGCTATGAATGTTATCCAGCTCTCGCATCTACAGGGAAAAGCCTGCATTAGCATCAGGGGTTTGTAGTAACAGTTTATTCTGAGTTTCAACCCAACCCTTTGCTGTGAGTCATCAAAAAGGGTTTCAAATCCTTTCTGGACTTCATCAGGCACATATTGCCTGAGATTCTGCTCATGGAAACTTTTGGATCCACATGCTTCAACATCCTCCATCCCTCCTCGTCTCCAAGGAATTGCTTGCGTTTCTGGAACTAGTTTGCATAATTTTGCAGTCCAGTTGCCTGTAAACTCAGTGTTTGGTGTAGGGCGTATCACAGAAATGCTAACTCTGGTAACAGGCACCCTAATCTTTGCTCTTTGTGTTTCCAACTGTTGGAGTTAAGGAGGCAAGGTTAAAGGTGGCTCTATTATTAAGGGCTCAAAGCACGAAATGCTCCATTTAAGTAGTTTCATGGTGTTAACCATCTTGTATTTCTCCTCACGTGGTTTTTCCAATTTTATTAACCTCTGGTATTAGACACGCTGGTTTACAGTACAGACCAAAGCCACTCACCCTTTAACTCTATGCCTGTGGCAATCAACTCTTGGCTTGTCATTTCCCTTATTTTATATATATATATATTTTTTTTTTTTTCAGAATTAACTCTTGTCCTAATAACTGCTCAGAACATGGGAAGTGTACAACCAGTGTGTCCGTACCAAGCCGGGTCTACTGTGAGTGTGACAAGTACTGGAAAGGAGAAGCCTGTGATATTCCATACTGTAAAGCCAACTGTGGCAGTCCGGATCACGGGTACTGTGATCTGACAGGCGAGAAGCTGTGTGTTTGCAATGATAGCTGGCAAGGTAAGGCTTTGTTGTTTGGAATCAAGTTAATCTTTTAAAAAAGGATGACTTTTAATGCATCCTGTCTAGTATGCAAATCAGCATCTTCAAATAATAAACATAAATGAAAAAAATTTTGAAGTAAATTTTCATGTGAACCTAGATGTGTATACTTTGATACCATAAAAGGCTCACAATTGTGATATTTGCTGTCTAAAGATACTGTGAAAATATCTGAACTTTCTTGTGGGGACCATTCTCCTTTTTGGATTGTTAATATGAACAAATTATGGCAGTAATTATGCAAGAGTTGCGAGCACTTCTGAAGACTAAGTTCCTGCATAGCCTAATTTCCTATTCTATTAATTTTTTTAATGTCTCAATAGATCTGATTCCCCACCCCACCCCTTTCTTAATGTCACATTATATTTTTAGTGCTTCATGAAGGAAGATTTCACTGCCTGGTTTTTAGTTGTATATTGTTTGTGTAGTCTCTCAACGAAAAAGGAAGTTTTTTCATTATTACGATGGTACCAGGGTGTGTGTATGTGGAGTAATGGGTGTACATTAAGCATGTGCTATAGTTTTACTCCCAGTACCATAAATAATTGTTTCTTATTGAAGGTCAATTATTTAAGATCCTAAACGTTTAATTCACTATAATTATGCTGGAGGTTTGTAATTTTTTTCTTTCTGTCCTTTACCACTCCCATTAGAAGTCTCAATTGGATGAGCTTGCTCTCCATTGAAATTGCTCTTCTTCTCTTAAAAGATGTATTAAAATACTTCTAGATTACTAAACTGATACATCATCTTCCTCTTTCCTGCCTCTGTTTTATTGCTGTTGCTTTTTGCATGTCAGAGGAAATGACTTTTTTATTTCTATTAGCTATCACACCTATTAGGCCAAAGACACTGTGAGATTTAATACATTTCTCTTTTTAATAATTAATGAAGTTGTTCATTAAAAGGCAGTCAGTGCCCCCACTGAAAGGAAGTGGGTTAGCAATATGGTCATTGAATGGAAACAGAACAGGCTCGTTACTGAGTACTCAGAACCTTTCATGATTGTAGTGCATGAGAAAAGATCCTGAAAGCTTCATCTGTAAGGAAGTTGTGAATAGAACCGGCGGCAAGAGTATCACCCATCTACATGTACATTGATTCAATGCAACTTCAGATTACTGTGCACAAAATGTGGAACCCTCCCAAATCTTGGGAATAACTTTGTTTACAGTGTTACAATCTTCATTAGAAGTATTAAGCATGAAAAAAATTAGTTTTAAATTCTAACTTTGACTCTTAGTACCTTTTTTTCATCTAGCATTTCTGTGGATACAGTGAGTAAGACTATGTAGGTAAAATTTGTTGAACTGTTTCTTGTGTTTTCACCAAAGCTACATAGTTTTCTATTAATTTTTTTTTCTTTTCAATTTTCTGTCAGATGAGCTAGCTTGGATACATAATTTTCCTTATTAAATATAAAACAATACCAAATTTTCCTTCAGCTCTCTGGGCAACTGCTTGCTACGCTGTTCTATTTATATCTGTATGCTCTATTTTTATTGTTCCTGAACTTGACAGTATCTTCTATGTAGGTTATTTGTAATGCTGGAACCATAGATGTTTCTATTTATCTTACTACTCTTTCTGTTTGACAAGTTTTTCTTGTGTTTGGTAATTCAAACCAACTGGCTGAAGTACAATCTTGGTATATATTTTTTTGAAAAGAAATGGTTTTGTTCTGCTCCTGACCCCCACCCCGGCCTCCCCTTTTTGGGGTTTTTGAGTATGGTTATTCCCTGTATGAAAAAACCCTCACTGGAATGCATTGATTGAAATGCACAATCCATGGTTCAGAAAATAGAAAGGGTGTTAAATACTTTACAGTTCCCAAGGTTTCTTTTTTTACAATGGTGACATCTTGTGGATGCTGTTGAAGCAGCATCTGAAGAAAATTTCGCATTTAAAACAAGCAGTCTGAGAGAAGAGAACACAGTCTTCTTTGAAATAGAATAATTGCTTAGTGTAAAAGGTAGAATCCTCACATTATTTATTTAAAATATATTTTGTGGAAGACGGATATTATACATATTTTGAGTCTTTTAAAAAGTAATAAAACACATCTTGTTGATAGAAATTTTCTTTGATTTCTTCAAGGAGTTTAAGTTAAAATCCAATTTCTGCACTCTGTATTTGCAGATTTCATTATGTGCATTCTAGAAATGGGAGTAGTCTAAGGAAATTTTGCATATGCGAAATTAATAGGAAGGAATTGGCTTAAGATGAATAGGTATTTAATATGTATTGGAAACATTCTTTACTTTTATGTTCAGACTGAAACTAATAATTTGTCCAGCATCCTGGAATGACTTCGTGCACTTTGTTAACAAAATATAGCTTTATATATATATATATTAGTGTCTGAAAAATCTATATGAGAAGACAAATTATCCTTGCTGCAAAAGAAAGAACATCACAGTTAAATGAAGAGCCAACTTCAGTTTTAAATACCTTTGTGGTGTCCTCTGACGATTAGTGAAAGCAGCTTTAGTAGAATTTATTGGATTCATTTCAATAAATGGTTGGCTGCATTAAATCAATTGATAATGCTCTGTGTGTGCAATTAGCTTGAGATTTAGGAAGGGAGTTCCCTACTATTTGTGAATTTTAATGAAAATGTAATCTATTTAAAATAAATATATAATCTATGCGTGCACATAAATGTAGCAAACTAGAACATGCAAGTGCTTGATTAAAGTAATGGACAAATGCAATACTATGTGCTGAACACAAGATAGTGCTGATCTCCCTTATGAGCTAATCTTCCCTTATTATCTGTAACATCTTTATTTAAGAATAAGAAGAAATTGATTCAAGTAGCTCAAAACTTGTTAGCTTGATTTCAGCAGTGTGTGAAGCTCTGAACCGTAACTTCAGGAAAGAAATAGTTAAACATATGGTGTAACTGAATAGTGAAACAGTTGTAATGTGGATTTATCAATGTAGTTCACACCAAAATAATTTGTAAGAAAAGTGACAAGAAAATGCAATATATTTTATCTGAACCTCAGTATTTGATGATAGGAAATTATTGAAACTGAAGAAGTCAGGAAATACATAAAGGAGCATTAGAGGAACACAGCTTTTTAATTGTTAGAGGTGAGTGGGTGGGCTGAAAAGTGACTTTGGATAGAAAGATACCACCACCACTACTTAAAGATTGATTTTATTACATAATTTTTATAATCTACTTGTAAGACTGCTAACGAAATCTACTTACGCAGAGGTAGGAGTTACTTTAAACATGGAGGAGGACCAGAATATCCTGCAAAAAAGGGTTAGAGTAATGTGTGGGAGGTAATTACTTCAGTATAAATTGTAAATTAATGCATTTAGGAATGAAGAGTATTAAGAATTCGTGTTGTAATCTTGGATTGAAGTGTGGAAGGTGACACGGGAGAAAATGTGCTTGTCTGTCTCAATTAGAATGTGAATAAATTCATATTCCTCCTTTTATATACTGTAACATCTCTAGGCTGTGAAGTGTCAAGTGCGGTAGTAGAATCAGTCACAGAATCTACAGTTAAAAATATGGAAACATTAGTACTGTATTTTCTTTCTGTTACTACACTTTGATTAATATAAATTGAAACAGGCCTAGAGGGAGAACCATTACAGTGGAAGGTACTGACAGAGCACTGTTGGTTTAACCTGGTAAAATGAAGGCTGGGAGGGAATAGTGTTGCAGTTTGTAAACATTTGTGGGGTGTTTACATGGACCAGCTTCTAAGTCCAGCGATACTGACATTGGTAGAAGAAAAACGGGTTAAACCGGCCGTCTGTGCATCTAGTTTGAAAATGGGAAGCAGACTTTTGACTACTAGAGCTGTGAAGTTGTCTAAGTTGTTAGCATTCATATTACAGCTGGCTTTAGCGTGGACACTCAAAAATCTCTAGTCCAATGGGTACTGTCAGCTATTGCTAATCTGAAAATTCTCTGCTTATTTTAGAGTCCAGTTTCATAGACTCATAGAACGGTTAGAGTTGGAAGGGACCTTAAAGATCATCAAGTTCCAACCCCCCTGCCATGGGCTGGGACACCTCTCCGTAGAGCAGGTTGCTCAGAGCCCCATCCAGCCTGGCCTTAAACACTTCCAGGGATGGGGCATCAGCAACTTCTCGGGGCAACCTGTTCCAGTGCCTCACCACCCTCATAGTAAAGAAAAATCTAAATCTCCCCTCTTCCAATTTAAAACCATTACCCCTCATCCTGTCACTAGATTTTCTGACAAACAGTTCCTCTCCAGCTCTCCTGGAGCTCCCTTCAGATACTGAAAGACCTCCCCAAAGCCTTTTCTTCTCCAGGCTGAACAGTCCCAGCTCTCTCGCCTGTCCTCATAGGAGAGGTGCTCCACCCCTCTAATCATCTTGGTGGCCCTGCGCTGGACCTGTTCCAACAGTTCAATGTTCTTTCTATGTTGAGGACTCCAGAACTGAACACAGTTTCTTTTAGAGCAAAACTTTTTTTGTTCAATAAGATGATGAACCTAATTTGGAGTCTACCAAAGAGTGTACTTGTGCTCAGTCATGAACAGCTAGGAAGGCTTTCCCTGCAATGTGCTTCCAGTAAATACCTTATTCTTCTGTTCCAACCTAGCTGAGCTAGAGTTTGAGACCTGAAGTCAGGAAGTTAAAGGGCTCTGTTGGGTACTACGCACCAGTGTCAGACAGCGCAGCTGGTCTCCTTGCCTGCTCAGACTTACCCTGCAAATTCCCCAAGGCTGGATGGCACTGGTATGATCCCCTCTTCCTGGCGAAGGAAAGAAACGGGACTGAATAACAGCAAGCAGATGGCGTTTCATGAACTGCGTCAGCTTGTGTGCCTTTAGGATTTCTGACGGTTTCATTCATGGAGGAGGCTGAGACCTGGCAGAGCTTGCTGCCGTGCTGTGCTTTAGCTGGAGACCTGGCCAGGATGTCTCCACCTGCCATTAAGTCTAATTTGGAGCAAGACTCTTCGCAGTGGGGGGGAAAATAGGCACATCCTGCATAGATGTTGCAGAACTGTGCAGTGGTGGTGAAGAGATACACAAGCACACCTCCTCTTAGAATGCTGGTGAGCCCTTCTTGAACAACATTTATCTTCTCATTTACATAGTGGCTCTGTATTTAGATATAATTACTATCTCGTCACTTTCCTCTAAGAAAGATGATTTACTGCTTGGTAAAACTTCCAATAGAATTTTTATTGAAAGGATATACAGATATATTCTCTTTTCTCAAAAATATTTTTTCATAATCTCAAATCTGTTATCATATGAAGATTTTATTGGGTACTTGAAAATACCAATATAGGGCTTGTGGTGGTTGAAAAATTATGTTAAAGAATAATTCTTAACTCAAATGATCAGATACTGAACAAATACAGAATAAATAACAACAAATACTATATTTAAATGCTTTGATTAGATTGTATGGAAAACAGGACTGTGATGTTTATATTCAACACATCAATGCTTTTGTTTTTTGTTGTTTTTTTTTCCTGTGATCCCAAAGGAGAAGATCAGGGTTGAAGACGGTAGATGACATTTTCTCATTAAGCAGAAATTGATCTTATGACTTGAACTGCTGGAAAAGGTTGTGACTTTGGCAGTTCATGAAACTCCTCAATAAATAGAAATCAGATTCCTTCTCTCATGTTTTGTGGGTGAATCACTTTTTTAAACCTATAGAATTTCTTCCTACCTTTGAGGATAATGTAATTGACTTCCAGTTCAGGTTTATAGAATTGTTTGCTATTTTTAAAGCTTTTCCCCCTTTCTTTCCCTGCTGTCCCCCCCAGTGGATTGATTGACGCATTAGAAAGATAACAAAGAAATCCAATTTTAAATAAATGGAGAAAACATGTATTTGCGTATAAAACAATAAAACATATTTTTTCATTATCTTTTTTTTCTGCAGCTGTAGTACTCTCTGCGTAAAAGGCATGTATTTAGTGAATGTAATGTTTCTTAAGAGAAAATGCATTTATGCTGAAATAATGGTGGTATTTATATGTATTTAAGTAGAAAAATCTGTAGCTGACATTTGTAGGTCCTACATTTACCTTCTATTTATAAGGCAATAGCCACATAAAAGCATTTGCACTTTAAATGATATTTCAGTAGAAGTCAGTATTATTCTGTTGCTCTGGGTTCTTTCAAATGCGTTTTGCATTTTTGTGCTGATTGGTACATACGGCGAGAACTCCAGGAGTGTTTTACAGCTTCACTGAAGAGGAGTCCTGGCCAGGCAGGCTTGTGTTGGCACAACTATATGTAGGTAGGCAAGGTGAAAACATAGAAGGGCACGTATCAGGGATAAAAGCAGCCTGGATTGAAATAAAAAGAAGTTTTAACCTAGGTGCATTCCCTCGTCTGGTTCATTGTGCACCCATGTGAAAATTGGTGCCAGCAGCGATGTGAGCTGGAGAGTAAGCTGTGAGAGGAGGCCAGGGGTTGCCTTTTCTGGTGCCAGTGTCAACTGATGTCACCTTAATGCATGTGTGCGTGTCACAGACAAGGTATTAATGTATTCTTTGATGAAATAAATGGAGGATCTGCTACTTTCAAGGTCCTAGGTTCAGGTGTGTCTCCTTAGAACATGTCCTTCCTCCATGCCGGAACAAGACCTGGGTGCATGATGTTTCTTCTGTCTGTCTCAGCCATGTAGTGTAGACCAGCAATGAAGTGCTGAGGTTGTAAGGAAGTGTCCTGGTTTGAGGGGAAAATGAACCAGTTTTCTGTTTTAGAATTTTACTTTTGTAGCTGGGCATCTTCTAACTAACTAAACTCTGAAATTAACAGCACATTGTTCAGAAAACTCTTCACTCTTATAGTGATAAGACCTGATTATACCAAGGAATGGTGTGCAGAGAGACCCTTGCTTATTCTTATTGTTAGAACAACCAAGGTCAGATAATTTTGTTATTTGCCCCGTTGGAGGGTCAGAAGTGGAAAAGGGTAGAGGGGTCACACTTGCAAGGAGGAGCAGACAGGACAGGGGACCCAAAACTGACCGATTAGAGTATCCCATCCCATCCACATCATGCTCAGTATAAAAGCTGAGGGATCAAAGGGTCAACTCTTTTTCTTCGATGGTTGATGTCCAAGGAGGACCCTGCCTGTTCACCTGCCTTTGATGCCTATCCAAGCATTCCTGACTCCACATCTGGAATCCAGCTCCTGTCAATCACCAAGTTCAGTCTGGGACTTCTCCTGATGTCTGCTGGTGATGTGGTCATCCTGGGAGCTTGATACAGTTTTGTATATACTGTATACTTTTTGCCCCCAACAGGAAAATTTTCTTTTTATTATTTATTATTTTATTATTATTTGTTTTTATTAAAGTAGTTTAGGGGTTTTTTTTATTTATTTATTTATTTTTTTTTCTGAACGCCTGAATCTCTTTAAACTCTTCCTCTCCCTTCTTTTTCTTACAGGGGGGAGGGTGGGGACATCACGTCTCTTTTCTGATTGCTCAGCGCCACGACAGGAAGTTATCTGTGACATTCTGTCAATCCCTCATCTGGTTAACAGGATTGTTAAGATTTTTGCATTCTTAACTTCGTATAAAATTTTTTGATTGTCCTGACTTTAATACAGTCAATGTCATCTAAATGTATTTTGGATTTGCTGTATGAATTCCTGCAGCTCCTCCTCTGCAGAAACAGGGATCTCAAATGGAGAGTAGTTTGTGTGTTCTATTCGGTGTTTGCCACTAGGGGACACCGTTGACCATCGCATGTCTGTGCGAGGACGGTAACTGTAATAAAAAACGTCAACGTGTTTTCGTTTTCTGACTGGAGGCACCGTTTTAATAATTTTAAGCTTTTCCCTTACCAAAGATAAGTTTATTTTTAAACACTTTTAGATTCGATTTAAGCGTTTCCTCCAGTGATTTTCCAAATCAGAATCTTGCTGAGGTTACACTTCTATTACAGTATCCATTATTAATGCTTAAGAAATAATATACTGAATTGTTCATACTCCTATTAGACCTCATTCAAATAACATTAATCTTTTCTGGGTAGAAGGTGTAATGAACAATGGGAATTGAGTGTCTCCATTTAATGAATGTAAGGTAATTTGGATACAAGTGAACATCATTCTTCTATAGAGTCGCAGGAAAAGTTGATGAGTTAGATACAAATTACATGCCTGGCTGTTGTGTATAAAAATTAATTGTAGCCAGTTACCCAAAAAATGATAATACACATTGGAAAAATATAATCTTCCCCCTGCCAAAGAGTATATGTCTTAAAATTTTGAACTTTATGTAAATTACTTAGTTTATTTAATAAAATTCAGTAGCTCTCATTTCTAAACGTTTGGCCAGTCTTTCCTTGACTCAGTGTAAACCTTTGTCAGGAGATCATCCTTTGCCAAGGAGATCTGATCCTTTTTGTGTGAGCATGAACTACCTCCTCTTGTTTGTTTTGAACCTGGCTTCTTCAAATCTTTGCTGTTATATGCAGGGAGACTGTAGACTCTTCATATGCACCTTCTCTCTGTCACGTATATTTATAGACGTTCATCATTCATTTCCAAATTTTCTTTTTTTCCAGGTTGTCTTACCCAACTCAGTAGTTCCAATTACAGAAGCCATTCAATTCTTTTGAACATCCTTATTAGTGCCTTGAAAATGGTCTCCAGCTCTAATCTATCTAACTATTGAGTGGGGCACGCAGTTTTTTAAGCATTAGGTGAACTACAGGTTTATATAGTGGGGTAACAGTGTTCAGTATTCCTATTTTTGGCTGTTACTGAGTGTTGACGTGATATTTTCATACATTTTTCTAAGATGAGACTTTGCTGCTGACTGGTGATGATTAGTGAAGAGACCATCTTCTTTTTAGTCAATTTAACACATAGCTTACTTAGACATGAAATTCCACATAGGTAAAATTAAAACTAAGTTTACTGCTCAGTGATATGGTCAGACAAGAACTCTTTCTGTGGTTCTTCCGAGGCTGATCTTATTTGTCTCGTAGAAACAGAAGCATAGCAGGCCAGTGTTTTTTCCAGATCTTCCCTAGAGCCTTTTTAAAAAGTTGATGTTGTGTGTGACATTTGGAATGCAGACTCTTTTGTGTATGTGTGTCTGTGTTTGGGTTTTGGTGTGACTTTTTTTTCGTTTGTTTGGGGTTTTTTGTTTGTTTTTGTTTTTTTAGCATGCTATCAGTGAGTTTCCAAAGGTTATACCCAGTCCAACTTCAACAGCTTTGATTATTAATATCATCCAGTAGCTTGAGGGAGTTATTTATCCCAGCTGGGCAGGCTGAGAGGGACTTAACATTGCTTGTTGTAACAGCATCAAACTACAGAAATAATTTAACTGTCGTGCAACATCTGTAGGCTGTTGCTGATGACAAAAGTTTCAATTCCATGATTGATAATGCTTAAAGTGGAAGACATTGGTTTCCTAAAAATTCAGTGTTCCCCAACTAGAAGTAAAGCCAGTCAACAACGTGCAGTCACTGACAAGAGGCAAATAATGCACATTCTGTCCTTTTTTTTTTTTTTTTTTAAATTTTATTTTTATATTTATTTTCTTAGCAAATTTCTGTATATATTCAGGTTTTAAACAGCAGGATTCTTCCAACATCTAGAGCATAAATTAAAGTTGAAGAGATCACATTTTTGTTATTACAGAACAAATGAAAAGGGAAATATTTCTACTGTTCATTATATTAATAGTCCTATAACTTAAAAATTATGCATTTTGCTGCCTTTTCCTTACTTAATTAAAATTATTGGCTAAAATAAGTTTCAAGATAACAGATAGCTGTGGGGCTTGGTAGCTTTGTAAAATGATCTATAAAATTTTATAAAATTTAAATATTAAAATCATTCTTTTCATACAGCACTTTGCAGTGTATTTTACTCTTGAAGGGTGATGCAGAATGGCATTGACAAAAGGCAAATTTTGATTCCTGAGATTTAATATAATAAAAACTATTTTTACTGCTTAACTTACTGTAATGTTATTTGCATTAACTTAATCTGCATAGTTCAAATCCAGTATAGTTTTTCTTCAGAGGTAGCACTCAGTGTATATTGTGCCATGCATGGTGGACCTGTCATTTTTAGACCTTTAGACAGCGTCTGAAAATATGATGCATTAGGCCTTTCTTTAAATTTGTGATGTGTATTCTCAGTGTGTTTTCTGGGAAAAATGCAGACATGGACCGTTATTATTTGAGCTAGTCTAATGTTTTCAATTTGATTGACATCCGTTGTTGTCAATTTTTTTTCATTGAGCATCTGTTAAACATAAAAGTGTAGGCTGTATTTTATCAGAATGAGCGATTCTGACATCTGTAATTAAGCCTCCCCTGTTTCTGCTTTATTGGCTTTAACATTCCTGTCTAACAGATTGTACAAATTGCACATTTGTTTACAAAACAGGTCCAGATTGTTCTCTGAACGTCCCTTCCACGGAGTCTTACTGGATTCTACCAAACGTAAAGCCATTCAGCCCTTCTGTGGGCCGGGCTTCCCATAAGGCAGTCCTGCACGGGAAATTCATGTGGGTGATTGGTGGATACACTTTTAACTACAGTTCGTTCCAGATGGTGTTGAAGTAAGTGATTTCTCCTTTGTCATATCCTTTCTGATGGGACTTAGGGGAAAACGGATCTTACCAGGGAAGAATACTATTTGCATTATTGAAGCTAATTTATAATTATAGGAGACTTGTATTTAGTGCATGCACTTAACCCCTTGGTGCCACACCAGTAGGGTTAGGCAGGTCATCTGTATTTCACATCTTTATGACAGTTTGTATGTATCTGTATTTGACCACCTACAGAAAAAAGAAGTTGAAACAGCTGTAAATACTGCCTAGCTGATTTGGATGGAAACTTGTATATGTGTAGAGGCCGTAAATGTGGCAAGTGTTAGGATATGGTGATTAGTTTGTTTATTTCTCCTGTTTTGGTCTACATCTTGTTTACTTCCACACTTCTGTGATAATCCAAAACAAATCATTGGTGTTTTTCTTTTCTACCTCTGTTGTTTATTTTTTATCTCTCTTCCATCTTGTTGTGTACTAATGCATTAATGGATCAACCATTAATTAAAATTTAATGGAAATTAAAATCACCCATACAACTGAGCGGGTGCTCCACAGTAAGTCTTCAAAGTAGGGCAAAAGATTGTGATGTAAGCAGTTTAGTGGGGTGGGTTTTTATGGCTAATAACAGTGAACTTAGTGACCTAGTTTAATAACTTTCTTATGAGGGTGATTTTTATGACAGTCCCATCTTCTGAGATTGTTGATGGGTACTGAAAGAGCTGCTCTTGTTTTGCTTGATGAACATTTAATGCGTTATCACAAGTTCGTACACTGTTATAACAGTTAAAAGGGATGAAGTTACTGCTGCTACGGTATCACCACATCAGATAAACAGTGGCTGATCAAGTCTGCCAAACAGAAGTCAGCTTGACACATACAAAGTTTCTCCTCAGGAAGAAAGTATTTACTTTCTCTATTTCTCTTCTAGCTACAATTTGGAAAGCAGCATATGGAATGTAGTACCTGTATCCAAAGGGCCACTCCAGAGATATGGACACACTCTTGCTTTATATCAGGTTTGGACTCTTCAACATCCTATTTAATGAGTTTCTTTGTGTGTGCTGTTAGTGATCTTAAAAGGGTTCATTGTGAGCATAGACTTTTGAGGATAATTTAATTTCTAGTCCCTAAACGTTTTGTTAAATTGTCTTCCTTAGTACTTAGATGTATTGCATGTTTTTTGGAAAAAAAGATTGTATAATAGATCTAAGTCACTTATTAGCTGGTCATACACCCTCAAAGCTAAACCTGCCAATAAAAGGGGGCTAATAGAATTGGAATTTTGGTAGGGGAAGACAAACCGGGAGCTAAGGGCGACTCCGGTGTGAGCAGTGCCCTCACTGATCAGGCACCATCCCCAGGGGCTGAGCCCAACCGACAGAGCCAGGTGCTCTGGTGGTAGGGTCCTTTGGTAGCTCCAGACAAGGAAAGCGATAACCCAGGTCCAGGGGACTATTCAGGAGCACAAGGAGACAGGACCAGGGAGAAGACTGGAGGGACGGCTACAAGGTACGCTGGAGGGGTCCATCCAGGGGACAAACCTTGCTTGTCCCAGAGCGTCTTAGTTTAAGGTGTGAGGAACATTACCAAACATCTTTTGGAAATTCCAGGTAACTGTCTCAACCAGGCCTTTAATTCTATCAGGAAAATCCCATGATTTGCAAGATATAATTGCCCTTTTCAAAAGTCATTAGGCTTTTCCTCAGTCTGTCTTGTTTTAGCCATGGGTACACTGAATTCGGTCCTGCCTGGTGCTTTTCAGTCTTCTGGTACTGACGTGTTTTTAAGGAGGGAGTTACACACTATAGACAGAGGTCAGCTGTCTGAAATTCCTTCAGAACTTATCCTGGAGACTTGTTGCTGGTTGTTTTGTCAGTGGTGTTTTTTGGATTTTGTTTTTTTTTTTCTTTTTTTTTTTTTTTTTTCTGTAACCTCCAGTTATTAGTTGCTGCTATGGATAAGTCTAGCATGAAGAACTCAGAGGGGAAAATTAACTTCAGTTTATTGCTATGGCTTTATCTTCTCAGAGTACTCCTTCAGACTGTCTGTTGGCACCACAAATTATCTAGTTGGCGGTATTTCTAATGCATTTGAAAAATGATGTATATGTCCTTTATATATAATGTTTCAGGCAGCTCATTAAACTGTTTCATTGCCTGACTTTATATGTCTCTGTTTTAATCTGCTGGAGTTTTTTTAACTTTTATTTTGAAGTATACTTTTTGTTCTAACAGTCTTTTCTTATCCTCCTGATAAGTTAAGCTTTATTTATTTTGTTATTTGTAATGGGAAATTTTGTGGTTTGTTGGTTTCTTTTAAATGGGAGGCATTCTTGCAATTTGAGGGTATGTCCTTAAAATGTGTTCTTATTGTCATTAAAGATTTTATCCTTTTAGTTGTACCTTTTAGATTCTTTTTATGATCAGCCCCTCTTGATAATGCTTCTCTTGAAGTTAAGTAGAATTGTAGTGTGGGTGGATATTTTTGGTTTGTGTGCACTGTTTTGTTTCCCCCCACTGTGGCATCTGTTGCTCATCCAGAGACGTTGAATGTGTACGTGTCCCAGAGCGTCTTAGTTTAAGGTTGTTAATGTTAATGGTTAATGTTGTAGAGGTGTTTTTCCATAGTAATATGAACTAGATTCTGTGTATACCCCAGCATCAACTCAAAAATAGCATTTATTCTCGTCATTTCCCTGATTCATTATTAATGTATTATGTGTTCTTTGAAAGGTCATATCTTTCTGACTGGTATCTTTGGTTATTACAGTTCTTGTAGAATGTGGACCTTTATGTTGGGAAACATTCAAGAAATGTATCATTTAGCAATTCTGAATAGAGGCTTAAAGTATCATTTAACCTTTTCATTTGACGGTGATTTTGCTTGAGATAGCGCAGACTAAAGGGTAACCATTTTAGAGATAGTTTTACTAGCAAATATTAAATATAACAGACCTGTGTTAATTCAGAGATCTTTTTGGATTTCTGTGAGGAAATGCAACTGTTGTTAATATTAATGATGCTACAAGCGAATGTGTATTGAATAAACTATTGGTGTTGTCAAATACACATGTTAATTAGTAATTAGAATTCCCTAATAATAAGCACAGCACCACTCATGTCAAATATTTAATTAATATGTTGCTTGTACTAGTGATTATGTCAAATGTCAAAAATTACGTGGGCCAAAAGAAGCTGATCATGTGAGTTCAAGAAATTTCGAGAGGAAGAAGTACATCGTTTTGCAATAAGTTCTTAAATTAACTTGTTAACATAAACTTCTGGTATTTTTCCTGTTAGATGTGCAGTCTCTTGAGGGAAAAAAAAAACACAACAAAAAACCCCACCAGAAAATAATTTAGTGTCAAGAGTAGTAGAACATAATACCTAGAGATGGCAGCTTTGAGCTGTGTTTTGAGTGGTTTCTAGTCATTGTGTAACATTTTCTTTGTAGTTGAGAGAAAAAAATATCCACAGAGAAGAAATTAGATTAAGTTTTTTGACTTGAGCTCCTGAGATTTCAAAGCCTAGTGCTAAACTGGAGTCAGAGCACAGAGCTGGTATTGCCTCATTGTGGTGCAAGGTAAATTGAAGCACTATAATTGACTCTGTGGAGAATGAAGTAAGTTACTGTGCCATTTCCCTCAGAAAGCTTCTTTAGTTAAAATTGAAGTACTGTACTTCTTTATTCTGAAGAAGAAAAGATCAGAAGACTCCCACTGATGTATAGTTATAGCAAGTGACTAAGACTTTTTATGCATTTCTAGAGGAGAGAGTATAAAAATGTTCTTGCTTTTAGACCAACTAAACTGTTAGACAGTATTACCTTCAACGCCTCTTCAGACTGGTTATTGGAAAGGTGCTACCTATCTCTGTTAACAATTGGTTCTCCTGGATGTCAAAGATTGTATATAACTCCTGGCATCTTGGCACTGAAAAATGTCAACATACTTTGAAATAATTAATATAAGAAATAGGCTTATGAAGAGACTGGAAGAAATGGCTTGTGGGGTTTTTAAAATAAGTACATATAGCTTTGCTAAACAGTGATTAGATAGAGAGTTAGACAGTAAATTGAAAAATACTGGATCCCTGGAATAAAGTAGAAAGGGATTTGGCAATGAGAATGAGGCAAACAGGCAGGCTGATGTAGTAATCATAAAGATGTTTTCCACTTTATACATGATTTGACTCGAGTTTTATGAATGTTACTTGCAATTTTAAATCTTTATTAAAAAAGGGTAATTGCTTTGATTCCTCTTAGAAATTAATTGATATTGGTGTTGAGTCTATATATATCTCTTTTGGTGTTTATTAGTCTAATTGAAAGCTAGCGTTAACAAAACAGAAAAGAGGAAAAAGTTTTTCTACTTTAATATGAATGAGATAAAATCTTTCACTAACAGGCTTATTGTTATTCTTTTAATGCCTGTAGTTTTTGGTTATTGTAGTATAATTTGGAACAGCACTAGGAATGCAAAGTATTTTCCAACTCTTCTAGTAATAATTATTAGCAGGTTGTAGCACTAAGTTGCGTGGTTTTATTATTTGATGACTCTCAATTATATCTCATGCACATCTTGCTTTCTAATTCTGATTTGCAGACCTCAGAAGTTTGAGAAGTAGGTATGATAAGCTGTCATACACTTTTTGGACTTAGTCTAGGTAAAAACCTATTCAGAGTTTCTCTTCAGTTGAGTGGAACTTTCTCATGAAGAGATTGTTGCTTTTATGTAAAAGTGCAATATTTCTCATGCATTGTTTCAATATTATATTCCAGTTAGTTTGAAAGCTGAAGTCTAAGCATGGTCAACTTTTATGTCTAGCAGATTTCAGAGGAGCTGCCCAGTTAATACCATTCTATGGAGGTAGTCTGTTAATTATTCCTTCCTTCCTTCCAGCATATTTAGTCCAAATACTAGATGTGCAAAAGATCAGACTGAAACCTTTGCTAAAATTTCAGCTTATAACTCCAGCACTTTTAAGATCTGTTTGCATAATTTTATTTGCATGCTTTTCTTCAGCCTACTTTTCTGTTAAATGTAGGAATGTTCATGCAAACAAGTAAATTTCAAATTTTGGGTTTTCTTGCCAAAAGCACGCTACCTTATCCTGTCCTGTATTTTGAATGCTGCTGCAGTCCAGGAAAAAAAAGTTAAGTCCTTTAATGAATTAATACCTTGAACTATAGCCAGCAACAATGTGGAAAACTTCAGAAGTAATGAAGAAATGAAGTGACAGCGCTCTTGATTAGGCTAACCCTCTGGCATACAAATTGCTGCAGTTATGTCCTGTCTTGAACTTGAATTTGGTCCTATTGAGAAGCTTAGGTTATGATATACTCCTTGCATAGCTTAGCAGGTTTGGGTTCTGGTTCTGGTTCTTGTTCAGTGAGGATATAGTTCCACAATAAGCTACAAGTAATAAAACGGACGGCCAGAAGAGTTAAGTGAAGACTGCTTTCCAGTCTGAAAGCCCTAATCTAATGGGAGGATTGCGGGATCAAGTAGAGATGTTGATTATTTCTTTTTTTTTGCTTTTGATATAACACATAAAAGAATGTTCTTGATGTTACCGTGTTAAAGGAGGTAAAGGTCTGGGGAAAGGAAGAGGAGGTGTTAGACAGTCCTAAACCAGAGGGCATGTGCTGACTGCAGAAAACAGGCTTGTGATGGATGAGATATTGCAGGATTACTTTTTTTGAATCTGTTTTGCTTGGGAAAAAAAGTCCAGAAATTTCTTAATGATCTACAGATTTGACTAAACCTTGAGAAATTTCAGGTAAGTACAGAGAGAACAAAAGTTCTGATAAATTTCCAGGACTAGTTTACATAAAGTCAATTTATCTGCTAATGCATTGGTAATCTATGGGAGGAAAACAGACTGACAGTCTTGTTTCAAGAAAATTGAGAATGACTGTTCAGGTGGTTTGAGAGTAGCACTTTGGCCAAATTTTCAAGAACAGATTGGACTTACATAAGAGTTAAGGCAGAAGATTTGTTTCTGAAACAAACTTTTCTGTGTAGCCGTGATACAGTTAAGAAATAAAAAATGAAAACTATGTGGTTATTTTAGCATGATTAATTTATTTCCAATTCGTTAGAAATGGATTATAAATTATGCCCTTATTGCACATCCTTTACACTTTTTTTTGTGGCAGCTACCAGATAAAATTCTTTGGGAACGAAGGCAGGATTTGCATAACAGTGTAGCATTCCCAGGTACAGTCAGAGCAGCTGATAAGCATTGTTCTTTTAGGAAAAAAATATATTACAAAGTCTAAAGAATAAAAAGAAAAGAAAAAGTTTTAGAAAAGTCTTGAGTTACTGCATTTATATGAAATACAAAATCAATATTAACAAGGAGATATGATTTAGGGAAGAAAACCTGTCCAAGGTCAAAGGAACTAACTATTTTGGCCACCTGGTTGTTCAGGATTCAACGTGAAGTGTGTAGAATTACTCAGGTCTGCAGTATAGGCTGTTGACTGGGACTTATCAGACACGTGAGTGCTCTTACTTGCTCTTTTGTTTATCTTGTTGAGTAACTTCCTTGCTCTGTTTCAGTTTTTTCTCACTGTAAAATGCTCTGATTTGTTAAAACTGCTATACAAAATCTAGGGGATACTTCTGAGGCGTGTTTTTTTTCTGGAATGACTAAATCCACAGCCTTGTAAGTCAGCAAAATGCAGCCTACTGGGTCATCAGACACTTTTGCAAGTTTTTATCTTTTTACCTTTGTTAAAGATAAGTCTTGATTTACCTATTTTGTGGAAATTATAAAACTTCAAATGCAGAAATTGACATCTTAATTTATGATTACTTACTTAAAGGAGGATTTATTTTTGGATTTGGAGCGTTTATTAATTTACAGAAATGAGTGCTTTAATGTAGATCTTGACTTTTCATTACTGTCACTGTAAGGATAGATGCAAAGATCTCTTCCTGATGCATCTTTCCAGATAACTGTCCAACTTGATGTGCCTAGGACATTGGGGTTTGTCCTGTATAAATATGCATGCAACATTTTATCATTCTGTATTTCATCCACTGACTTTGGTGTGTGAGCCTTTCTTTCTCCGTGTTCAGCTGATCATCACTAACTTCTAAAGTGTTTTTCAGTGGTGCTATGAGCTTCTTAATCTCAGAAATAGCCTTGAGTGAAGCTTAGTTAAATCTTTTTGTGGGTGATAAAGCAGTTGCCATGACCTTCTTGTCTCTTTCTCTGAGAATAGTCCTGTGTACAGGATCTCCTGTGTCATTTATACAGATTGCTCGTCACAGAAGTATTCTTTTATCTGAACTCTGAATCATTTAAGCAGAACTCTGAGGAGGACTTTCTTACTGTCAGCTGTCTGAGTAATTGTTTCAAAGTTCATGCAACTCTTTAGGTCACCTTTTTTTTGTGTAGTGTCTTTCCTCAGTGTCAGAAATTTTTTTTTTTTTCAAATGCTGTTAAACAGCACATGTAACTCCCTAATTAGCTCCCTCTTTCTGCTGAAGGCCTTTATTCATGTGTAAAAACAAATAAATAAATTAATTAATAGTCCTGTGTGTTAATGATACTGATTTTCCTTGTGAGGTCTATATGGGCAGTGTGATAAACAAACCATATAGGATTCTTTTAAGAATTTAAGAATATTCAAGCCATTCATTTGGATCAGTGCACAGCCTCCTTAGAGCTTTTGTGGGTCTTCACCAGGTTCTTTGAGTTGTTGTTTTATCTCGCAGGAAAAGGATGGGTTCAGATGTCTATATCTAATCCTACTGTAGATTCCTGCTGAAGGATAAGAACATGTTTTATTCAAATACAACCAAACTTATTGGTAACACGGAGTATCACTGCATAGCAGTGATTTAAAATCCACATCAAATGTTTTCCTGCCTCAAACAAAACAATAGTTGAAAATCTTCCAAAAATTTCAAGTGAACACTTGAAGACAGGTCAGAGAGTTTTGCTGGATTAAATAGACTGTCATTCTACTACTGATCATCGATATTTTACGTGCCTGCCCATTTGAGTTCATCTTTCTTGACATGTATGATGATAATACCTTGTGATTTATGTTTCTACTTAGAAACCAGCTCTACTTTCTACATCAGCTCCTTGTACAATAAGCCCAATATTCCTGAACAGTTGATCCAACCTTCTTATATTTAGTAGTTTCTTTGTATTCTAGTCCCTTTTTCTGAAGCTTGGTGTTCCGTGCCAACCAAAACTTTCCCTGTGAAGCCAACAAGCTGGAATTTGTTCTGTGACTTTGTATGCCTTGCTTTGCAGCTCAACATGAAGTCTGAGGTTTAGTAGGATTTGCTTTCAGTCAATATTTAAATAAATCATTCATTACTTACCCAAACAGACGGCATTGCTGTTTGAGGTGTGTGGTTTATGAAGACTGGAAAGTCTGTTTGCATCCCTTTAAAAGAGCTCAGAAGTACTCCCCTATGGGAATAGATTTTAGCAAATATACCCAAGAGGATGCTATACACACATTTTCCCTTTTCTTTGGGCTCTTATGACTATGAATTTTCTCAGGACTAGAGTTGCTATGCTCTCTTGTGCAGTTGCTGAATGAAATCCCTATAGACTGAGTGTATGGAAAATCACATTTTAGTTCTGTGGAGTGTTCCTTAAGAAAACAATAGAATATCCTTTCTGTTTAGGTTAGGAGTTTTTTTTTTTTTTGGGTGGGGGGGTGTTAATTTTTTTTTATTTTTCTAATAGAATGCTGCAGTCTGAAATTAGAAGAGCCATGTAATTAAAGTTTTTTTGCTTGAAGTAATCTGGTTGAGATTCATTTTGGTGTCATTTTCACGGCTGGGTTTATTTTTCAGAGAAATAGTCTCCTTATCGTCATTGTTGGTTTAGTTTAAATATCATTGTCTGGGATTAGTGTCTGATGTTGAGCTGGTTAATGTAAGATTAAATGTGAAGATTTAAATCAGATTGTTCAGTTATGAAATATTAGGCAGCAGAGAAGTATGCAGTTCAGATCTTATCTTTCTGTAATCCATTATTTGCTTTCTATTCTCTCCCTTCCAATTCTTACAGGAAGACATCTACATGTATGGAGGCAAAATCGAAACAAATAATGGAAATGTTACTGATGAGCTGTGGATTTTCAACATACGCAGTCAAACGTGGAGTACCAGAACTCCTGCAGTACTTGTACATGGCCAGCAATACGCTGTGGAAGGTCATTCAGCACACATAGTAGAGCTGGACAGCAGAGATGTGGTTATGATTATAATTTTTGGATATTCTGCCATATATGGATACACAAGCATTGTACAAGAATACTACATCAGTAAGTCACTTTCAAATAATTGTGTATTGATAATCCGTATCATGTATTGATTAAAAAAATAACTTCCCAATTTTTTTATCTTAAGGTGAAGAATACTCCTGTTTTCAGAAGGAAAAGCATGTAACTCAATCTTTTTTCCTTCGAGTTACGTAGATCAGATTTCTTGTTAAGCTGTAGCACTTCCTACGTGTTTGGAGTATAATTGCTTTGGCTGTGTCTTATTTTGTATGTGGCTGTTGGGGTAAGGTTGAAACCAGAAACTCCACACAGGGGTTATTGTGATGAAATTTACTTTTTTACTGCAGACTTACTGTTTATACCACAGAACAGACAGAGTAAAACAGAGTAAGTAGAGCTTACTCTTGTTCTGCAGAACACGGTCTATATGCTGTAACTGAAACATTTCTGCCATGGGTAATCTCATGTTTCAATTTAACCTCATTGTATCTCCCTCCCTTTCCCTTCCCCTCTAAGTTAAATAAATTTTGTGGCAAATTTTCCTGAATTTTGTGCCAGCTGTAGCATTTATCTGTGTAGGATTGTTTTTAACCATAAAATTCCACATGTTGGTTTGAACTTAGAATTGCTATGGGTTTTTTTGGACTTTAGCAGCTCTGAATCCAAACTGAAAAGACGTAGGAAGTGATAGAAGTATTTCTGTGAACCCACCTGAATAAGAAAGAGTTTATTTATTTTTTTTTATAGGAAAGGGCCTCTGACATTATGGAAAGAAAAATTAGAGTCCAATTTTCTCTCTCTGCTTGCTTTTAAAACATACATTACTTTAACATTTCAAATTGTACTGCTTTATTCTTTCTAAATGTTATCAGCCATGGCTTTTACTCCTAATGAAGGCTATTTTTCAAGCATTTACCAGATGCCTACTGAAAGAAAGAGGCATAGAAAGAAGCCATTTACTCTTTGGTTCATGCAAATTGAAACCTCTAGTGATCTAGGACAGTTAGTGAACCTAGAACTTCGTACATGGAATTCTGGTGCTAAAGCCTTCTTTACTTATGGTGACCCTGACTGCCATGGGATCTCAGTCAAGAAACATCTAAAGTTATAATTACTTGTGGATTCCCTAGATTTTCACATAGGTATGCAGCTCTTCTTAGCAAAATGTGAATCAAATGTGCACATAGTCTTGAAAATTCCTCTGACGTTGTCTGATTAGTAAAGAAAGTAATGTCTGTTGAAGTCAAATAAATTCTGGAAAAATTGAACATGGCTTTCAGGCAGATTTTCACCATGCAAAATCACAGAAATTTATTTTTTCTTCAAAAGTAGGGTGATTATTGCAGGAAAAATAGAGCTTCCTGTTGTCCTTTCTTGCTGTACCTAGACTTATGACTTTTGAGGAAACAATAAATCCTGGAATGGGAATTATGTGAATGATTTTACTAACTTGAACCATAAAGCTTTTCTGGGTTACTCCCCAGGGAAATTTATTTCCCTTTAGGTTAGCAATACCTCATAAACCTTCTAAGAATTTCAATGAGAGTCTCAAGGTGAAAATAATAGTGTTTTGTTTAAGCTGAGGTTTATAAAAGCTCCTTATACATTAAGAAACTTCTGAATAAGTCTTTTGTGATTTTATTTTTTTAGAAGACAGGGAATTGTTTAGACTAGCAGCATATCACTGATTTTTAGGCTGAATTTTTTATGACTTTAGAAGTACATTATAGGTTGCTTCTGAGTAAAATATTTATTTGAAATAGTGTTAAAAGAAATGGCCTGTGATGTAATAGTTGTTTCTTCTTTTTATAAGTTAGCATAGTTTTCATGGTTGCTGGAAAAATCTTAAAGTTTATCATTGCAATGAAATGAAGATGCCACACTGAGGTGCTTCTTAGACATGTTCTTTTTACCTAATCTGTTCAAAGGTTGTATTGTGGTAAGGACAGATCAGTCCAACATATCTGCCTTTCCTTGGATTTATTTTTAGTGGAATTATTGCTGGATATTAAAAAAACTCCCTCTTTTCAAACATATTAGTAACAACTTTATCTCAAAGTGTTGTTTTAATGAATCTATTTTGAATGATAAAATGTGCACTGCTCAAATTTTCTGTTTTTCTTGATTTTGGCCATCCTAATCACTTTCATGCATAGAAATGAACTGAAAAAACACCAAGTTTTTGTGCCTTTTTTTCACTTGCTGTGTGTTCTTTGATGGAGTGGTATTACATCTGTGGATGTGATTAGCTTCCTGTGAGCAAAAGGCTGGAATTTATTACTGTTGCCATCAAAATCAGTGCTTTTTTAATGTAGACATCACATTTTATAATTAATTTAAAAAATATACGAGGATTAATCTTAAAGTTTGGGGTTTGTTCACAATGTCACTGGAAAATTGGTTATAATTTTAGTGACTAGGCACCTTCTAATTCATAGCCTACCTTTATTAATGGCCTGTTTATATTCACTTTTTTTCTGAGTGATACATTGCTTGATGGTAAGCAGCTTGTCTCCCTTCCTGGAATTCCCTTTGATTTATATTTATAGATACCAATTCTCCCTTTTGCAAGACTAATTAAGGCAACCTCATCTATTCCATGCTCATTCTAATAGTTTACGTCTGTACCTTTTCCAAAAGGAGTTCATGTCTTTTGAATGATCAGAAAAACTTTTGGGATATTCTAGGTGATATTTCACCAATGCCTGGCTAAATAACCTTAATTCTACTTCAGTGGGAGCACCTCACTTGGTAGGTAGTAAAATGACACTTGTACAGCACCCATGATAAAGTCATTAATGGCTCATGTACTTACTCTGGTAAAACCGTGCTCCTACTCATTTTTCTCAGTTGTTATTGACCGAATAGCTTCCATCTTACAGAATTTCATGTTGCTAGTCCCAGTGTGCAGTATCTTTAAATTACTATTGAATTTTTATCCATTTTTTCTCATAGTCAAAATTACCCAGTTCATTCTGCATGTTTTTCTGTTGCTTCTCTAAATGATAGTGTCTAAATTTATGCAATTATTACGCCTTAAATTTATGACAGTGACATCAAATGTACCCATTCTGATCCTTAAGTCGTCTCCCAAGCAATCCTAGCACTTCTCAACATTGTTTGTTGCTGGTGATTGTTCAGTGCCCAAGTCCCATTCTATTATAATGCTTCATTTCCAGATTCCTGTTGTGACATTATAGTAAGGGTTCTCAGATACTGAGAACACCTGCTCTGCCTTCTGTTTTTTAGGTAGATGTGATGTAAATGGTTCTGTACATTTATATTGTCCAGTGAAACAGTTTCCCATTATTTCAACATTTCTAATGTATTCTTTTTTTAAAAAAACACCCCTTTGTTCTAAACCTTTCTGTATTACTGAGGTGCAATGAAGGTCTGTAATTGCCTAGATCTTGTGTCTCCTCCCTCTGGTCTTTAATGTCAGCACTACCAAAGATTGCTTTGTTAAATATATAACTGGCTTTGCTTAAAATGCTTGCTGTTGGACCTGCAATTTCACTTATTTCTGTCAGAATTTTGGAATGGGGTCAGGCTCCTAGCTTCAGTGCATTAAATTAATGAGTTTAGCTTCTATCTCAGCTGTAATTTCTTTTTCTGTTTACCTGTTTTTATAGATGATTTTTTTCCCCTTTGTCTCTTTTTTTCTTTCATTTCATGACTCTCCTGAAAATGGTTGAGGTAAAGCTGGACATGAAGTGTGTGATTTTTGTTTGACAAAGGTGACTAGAGTATTGTAGCCTGTAACTGTCCAGCCGTTTAGTATCTGACAGATTTAATTATCTGAAGTTATCATAGTGACTTGCCTGAGCGTTTCAAGAGAAACTTTCTGTGGTAGAATTCTCTGGAAGATTGCCCAAATGCTGATGAAAAATCTTAAATTAGAAATGAAAAGTAGAAGGCCCTACTACTGGAATGATTTTCTTTTGTGATTTTTTTTTTTTAAAGATTAATTTGATCTTATTTTTACACTATTAGATTTACATATTTAAATCTGGAAATAAAAAAAGAATCCTGTTTCCATATTTCTGGATTGTTTATTCATAGAACTCTTTTTATATTTGGCTTTTTAAGCTGTTTTAGATGCAGAGTTTCACATGACTGATTTGGTTGAGTATTTAATCTGATCTAATGATAGAAAGAGGGGGATCTCTTTGTGTATGAGAAGAGCTATGTAAATACCTTCAATAAAAACTGGATTTCTGTTCAAAAAAGATAGGTGAAGATCCATAACAAAAAACCAAACCAAACCAAAACAGATCACATGCATAGTAATGTCTTTAAATAGGCAGAAGTATTCTTTCGTCTGAATGATGCAATATTCAATATGCTGAAGTGTGAAAAAGGTCAAAAATGCATATGTACATTTCAGTATGCAAAATTCAGGCAGCTCAACTAAATTTTAGAATGTGAAATAGGAGGAGAAACTGTAATAGTGCTTCTGACTTCTTTCAGAAAGATGTTGTTGGACCTCTTTTCTCACATTTAGGTAGTTATCTACAGCACGTGGGTTTTGTTATTCAAGAAGGAACAGGTATTCGTATTTCTGTGCAAGTCGTGTAAAGCGATGCAATATGCAATTGTACCAGGAGGGTGTTCTAAATGCTGTAGAAACCAGTGAGATATAAATGCAGAATATTCTATTATGCATATAATCAACACCATTGTGCAAATTTATGTGGAGAACAGTCATTCTCCCCTGAAAAGTGTATATGCACATCTTCGTACTGATCTGTATTGAAATGAAAAAATGAGGAGAGTGTTTGTGATAGGTGTTATCTGCAGGTTGACTCCTCACTAACCCTCTCACATAAAGTGTATCAAGTAGATCTACTTGTTAACAAGGTAATATATATGTAAAATATAGTAGTATTGGTACAAATTTGATGTTTGTGTTCAGAGTTGCAGTTCTTAATAGCTTGATGAAATCCAACATAGAGATTGGAATAAAATACTAGCTAAATTACACTACATATAAATATGTAAACATACCGTCTCAGATACAAATAGTACATTATACAAATATCAGCATTCATATAAACAAAAAATCAGCACAAAGATTCCAGTTTAATCTGTACTTTATAACTTGCTCTAAGCACTCCTTACTGAAATAAAAATGTAACTTGCTTATGGAGGCAGTGCCTGGAAACTGTTTAATGGAAGTAAAATAGCAACAGTAATAACTGAAAGTCATGAGTCTTTTCGTTGAAGAGAGGAATTTGGAGGAAAAAGATGTCATCTTAAAAACTACCTACATAATATCTGAGAAAAATTGAAATGAAACTGAAACTAATTTTCAGAGGAAGCAAGGAGTATGATGTTGTGTGCTATCCTTGGATAAATAACTTTATGATGGCAGCCAATTTAGGTTCAGAATCAGAAGACTGCTCCATTTTGGTAGTCCTTGTCCACGCTTTCTGTTCTTCTGACACAATCTTCAAGAGGCTATTAATGAATTATTTCTTCCAGTTCACATCCGTAGAACTGGCTGCATAGGCTCTTTTGGATAGGCTGCCTTCCATGGAAAATACTTATCTTTTAGCTTGCTTTTTTTGTGGCTTATGTCATCAGGAGGGGAAAAAAATGGAAATTTCAGGGCCACGGGCAAAAAGAGGTCACTTAACCCCTCAGCCTTTTTCATTGCTATTGCAAAATTGTTTCCAATTGTGTTTTCTTCTCCAGCCATAACAGCTATTGCAAGGGGTTTTATTTGGTGTCTCTTTGCAGTTATTAATGATGTGACGTATAATGTGGATTTAAGTGGCAGTTTAATGAACTACAATCCAATTATCCTTTTGTGAGTTTTCACCTAGTGAGTGGGCACATTTGTGGTTGAATAACAAAGAAAAAGTAGTTGAAAACTGATTTTTAGCTTAATAATTTTAGAGTTTGCTAGCAAAGTGTCTGTCTTTGTCCATGTGTACTTTGAGCTACCATAAGTTACGTGCTTCTCCAGACAGTTGCCCCATGATTGAGTACAGGTGTTCTGGAGTACAGGTGTTCCTCCTGCAGCTGAACGAGCTGGAGCTACCAAATTCTCATCAGCCTTCTCTGGCAGGACAAAGTTAAGGTTGAGAGAGAATTCATTAATGTCATATTTTCCAAAAGATTTTGGCTTTTTTGTTTGTTTGGGGTTTTTTTGTTTGTTTTGGGTTTATGCTGAACTCAGACACAGTAGAGTGTGAGATCTGCCTGGCAGCTGTAACAATGATGCATTTGTGATTTAATCAAGCATAGCAGGTAATAGTCTAGTAACATTATCCAGTTGCAGGTATTTTGATACACTGGTAGCAAATGACTTCTTAAAATGAGTCCTTAATTACTGCTGTATTTAGAATTATAGTGAAAATGATTGTGTATACTTAAAACTCCTAGTATTCTGTGTTGGCAAATAATAAGCCTTAAACCTCTCTCTTTTGTACCTCTGTTCCAGGGTCTAATTCTTGGCTTGTACCAGAAACAAAAGGAGCAATTGTGCAGGGTGGATATGGCCATACCAGTGTCTATGATGAACTGACAAAATCTGTTTATGTCCATGGTGGATACAAAGCGTTACCTGGCAATAAATATGGATTGGTGGATGATCTTTACAGATACGAAGTTAATACTCGGACATGGTAAGTGGGATTTATAATGTAGAAAAATAAGGTATTTGTCACTGAAAAAGAATGCATAAACATAGAGTAAGTTTCTAGTTAAGCTGTGTAAGTTCCTCTGGATCCTTTGCATTTTGCACAACAGTACATTCTCTGAAGAACAGTGGTGAAAGATTAGATCTCAGCCAGGAGATGAATGGAGCTACATATCACAGGAGTGGCAGAGAGGAAGTTTTGCACATGTTCTACAAATTAAGAAAAGGTTCTCCTATCCACCCATACCACTATGCAAAAATAGTACATCTGTGCTGTTTCCACATGTTATGAATATACTGCTGATGCGCATTTGAGTACCTGTAATTGAATTAAGTAGAGAAATCTGAGAGCTGTGGAAGATAATTTTTCACAAAACTATTGAGAAAAAGAGAGAAAAATCGTGGTATTGTTTAGGCATCCTTAGGTATTAATGTTCTTGGTGGTTCTGTTTTTTTCAGTTTCTTGTCCCTCAAGTTTGTTGTAACTTATGAGTGCTACTTGTGTGTTAGGTATAGAAAGTGACCTTCAATGTTTTTTCTTACCTTAGAGGTGATTTGAGATCAAGAACTATTTCTCAGAACATTTTATTCTTGTAGTTTAATATTTGTAGTGAGCATTAATGGCTTAACTTTAAGCACACAAGACTTGATCTCAGATACTGGAAATGTGGTTTGATTTCACTAAGGCTCTTGATTTTGAATGCCACTAACTCCTGGTGCTTGGAAACATTATTGCAAGACTTTTCCTTCCTGCTACTACTCTGGCACAAAGCAGACTGCAAAATCACAGGCTAAAATGAATGAAAAGAGATCAGAGACTCAATGTGTGTGGACTTTTTTTTTGGTTTTGTTTGGTACTGAAATTCTATGTGTTTGAGTCTGCCAGCCTGAATATATTTGTGAAGCAGGACAAGTGGTTTTGATCATAACTAGAATGGCTTCAACAATTTCTTTTCCAAGTTTGAGTGTTCAATCAATTAAAAAAAAAAATATCCAATTCTTAGGATGGGCTAAAGATTTGTAAAAAATTCTTTATTGCGTTTCTTCAGCAAAAAACCCCAGCATGGTTCCCAGAATGGGAATTAATAATATAAATGGGTTTTCATTCAGTTCTCAATAAAATGTACCGTATCATTATTCACTTCTTAATAATGTAAATGTGATGCAATTTACTTCCAATACATTATTTGTCAAATTGGATTTTTAATAAAAGACCAAGCATAATGTTTTAAATGAGTGCTAATTACACTTGTAACATGAGAAAATTCAGAATTTTAACAATCAGAATACATTACATCATATTTACTAACAGCTTTAGTGTTTTCCTTGTACTTTATATTGTTTTCAGTTGTGAATATTCTTGATGTGTATATATAGTTTCTCACATGTTAGTATGTATTAATTTATTCTTCTGTTTTGCAGGACTATTTTGAAAGAGAGTGGTTTTGCAAGGTATCTTCATTCAGCTGTCTTAATTAATGGAGCTATGCTCATTTTTGGTGGCAACACTCACAATGATACTTCCCTAAGTAATGGTGCAAAGTGTTTTTCTGCTGACTTTCTTGCATATGATATAGGTATGTATTGTATTGGTATTTTTCTCATTTGAGTTTTAAATATCACTGTGTTGCTTTCTCAAGTCCGCCTAATGCAACCCTTTGCTTCCAAAGACCTTCAAGTTACTTGTAAATTACATTGTAAAATTTAAACCAGGCTTTTGTTCCATAATGGTCTTGGTTTTTGTTTGTGGGACAATGCGTAGTAGCTAAAATGATCACTCTTAAAAAATGTGCCTAGTACTGTCTTATAACATGAATAGCCCATAAGATGCAAAATGAATTGCAAGAGTTGCTGCATTTTGGTGTTATGAAAGTGTACGTTGAACAATCTTCAAGGGTTGATTGATTCTTTCTTTTCTTTTTTTTTTTATATACAAAATATCTACATGATACTAATGAAGTGTTGTGCTGGAATGTAAATAAAACAAAAGCAAAATGAAAACCCACAACACCCTCAGCCCCAAACCGAAACCAAAACATTTCACCACAGGTAAAACTTGGGAGGTTCCTAAAATGGTTTGGAATCAGTGGCAGTGGGGGAAATTATATTCGCTCATTGCTAATATCAATGCATCACGATAGGGCTGAATTGAATATCAGGGAGTGGAGAAACCAGGGTAGACAGCAGGCTGACGGGTGAGGTGGGGTAGTCAGGTGGTGAGGCTCGGGAAACTGGGAAAGGTGAAGCTGCCAGAAGTTGAAGAGCAATTTGGCAGCACAGGAAGTGCACACCCCAAGAAGCAGAGTGTAGAGATACAGCCTCTCGGGAGACTGATTGTTGTAGACGGCTGGTTGTAGCTGGATAGACCCAGGCAGGGGCTGATAGCTGAAAAACATGGATGTTGCTGGATATCTTCCTCTGGCAAGTTTCTCCCTGCCTCCTACCTCTTCTTATGCATTTCAGATTAAAGTATTAATTAAAAGATTCAGTCTTGGAGACTGAAATACATTCATTGGTCTGATAACTGCCTTGGTCTGTGTTTGTATCACTTAGAGTTTAGCATGGACAGTCTTGCTGAGTGAGAGGAAAATTCTGGTGGATACTCCCCTGTATAGACTAATGGGATAACTACGTTAAATGAATCAGGGCAATAATAGACTATGGAATACAATTGTTATGTTAAGGTTAAACTGTGCTTCCATGGACTACAGGGCAATGAAAGTGGCTAAGCTGTTGGTGTTTAGTTTCATGGGACAGAAGACAGACTTAGGAGGATGATGCTAAAAAAAAAGAAAAAAAGTTTACTTCTGAAGCACTGAAGCCTGGTAGTATCATAGAATCATGGAATGGTTAGAGTTGGAAGGAACCTTAAAGATCATCAAGTTCCAGCCTCTCTGACATGGACAGGGGCACCTCCCACAAGTTCAGATTGCTCAAAGCCCCATCCAGCCTTGAACACTTCCAGGGATGGGGCAGCCACAGCTTCTCTGAGCAACCTGTTCCAGTGCCTCACCACCCTCATGGTAAAGAATTTCTTCCTGATATCTAATCTAAATCTCCCCTCTTCCAATTTAAAACTGTTCCCCCTTGTCCTATCACTAGACTTCTTGACAAACAGTCCCTCCCCAGCTCTCCTGGAGCTCCCTTCAGATACTGAAAGGCTGCTATCAGGTCTCCCCGGAGCCTTCTCTTCTCCAGGTTGAACAGCCCCAGCTCTCTCAAACTATCTTCATAATATAGTATGCAGTACAGATGTCAAAATATAGCATTCATTCCCAATTACCTGAGCTTAAAAGTAGAAGTGAACAGCAACAAAAGCCCCCTACAAAACTCTGCTGATACCCAGTTGGGGGGAGACTGGGCTGTCATTCAGGGAGAATGAGATGACTGGAAATGACAGTCAACATGAGATAACGTTTAATGGAACAAGGTACAAGTCACACACTTATGAAATGATAAGAATTTTCTCCTACAAATTGAGGGCATGTTGCTGGGGATGACAGTGACTTGTATGTCTGAGCCAGGGCTACTATGTGGCTCTGGAAGTGGCCTACACAGTCCTACTGAAAAGAAGAAAGAAACATCAATGCCATTCTCAAAACCCTGGATATTTTTGTGTGACTTTGGCAGCATACATTTAAGAAAAACTCAAACAGGGCTCCGGGTGATGAGTGGTGTTAAGACCAACTGAAGCATGAGGAGTCTTTTGGAGAGAAAAGGATGTGGTGTATTTAATTTCACAAGAGTGGCCAAGAGCAGAAAAGATGTTTGTGTATAAATGTATGATAAGAATACACTTTGAAGGAAAACTGTTAAAGGTAAAAGACAGTCTCAAGACAAGATGAGATGGCTGTAAGCTTCTTTTTTTTTTTATGATTCCAGACCTTAGAGCTGTGCAGTTATGGAAAAGCTTCCCTGTAGGATAGTGGAGGCCGTAAATCTAAGGGAATTTAATGAGTCCATAATGTGTTTCCTGTCGTGTTTACTGCCACTATTGTTCTTACCATAAATAGTATTTCCCTTCCCTAATGTTGGCGTCCATATTTTATGCATAGGCTGCAAATATAAACACATAGGTCACATGTGGGCCAAAAAGCACAGCCGCTTGTCCTGGGAGCTAAAGATTGGGAAATGTGGCAGAGCAGTCTGGAAAATGATCCTGCTGAGAATAACTTGTGGGTAGCACCTGGGTTTATTTTTGGTGAGCATCTGTCATCTCAATACAGCGGTAGAAGAGGGTGGTCCTTTTTGTAGGACTTTGTTGGTGTCTCTTTATGGCTTTGTGTATCATTGTCAACCATTCTGCATTTGCTCTCATAAGAAAATAATTGGTAAATTAAATATATAGCACCTGTATGGGCTATTTCCTGCCAGTTTCACTGAGTGTGTGAACAAAGCCTTTTCATAACAGTTGAATTTTTTTTTTGACTGTGTGTTACATATTCGGTTGCTTCTTGCAGGCGTCTGATGGTGCGAGCTATTGATTTTGTTCTCACTACAGTTTACATCTGGTTTTAATTTTTAATGAAACAGAGCTCCCTCCTCGTTTTAGAGGATAGTATTTCTTACAGGTTTACATGTATTTGTAGAGTGTGAACTTGGGAAATAATAGTATGAATCCCAGGATCTAAATAAATGTAGCTTTATGACTTTCACTCACCAGGAGTTTTTCATTTCATGAAAATGTTGTGTGCTGATTTCGTAGCTTTGGTTGTTGTTTGGTTTGAGTTGTATTTTTTTTTTTGTTTGTTTGTTTGGGTTTTTTTGTTGGTTTTTTTTTTTTTTGTGAGGGAGGGGGGCTGTTTTTTTATTGAAGTGGAATGATATTTTGTTTTTTCTAGTTTATGAGAATATTTATTATGGAATTCATATCTTGCATTTCACGTTCTCCATGTGCTGTCAAACTGATGAAACAAGAGAAATGGATGTTAGTAATCACTCTTTAAAAAAAATAGTTTAAATGTATGGAGATCGATTTGATTCAGACTTAATCTTCTGTATTATTCATTTAACCATATTAAAAACACAATCTCACAGCAGACATTAGATAAAGAGATACTTTTTCAGAAAACAATAAATACTTATTTTACTAAGAAGTAATTATGGAATGGGTATATTTCAGAATTTTATTTATTCTGTATCATGAGTGCTAGGAAGAAAAAAAAAAAGATGCTATCAGTATCCCGTTTCCTAGATACCTTGCAAGTGATGTAGTGTTATGCTCTTTCTTGTAAAAAATGGGTGCTGTCTGAAAACCAGCTGAATCCTGGAGATAGAGCCTTTACTATTTATGTTCAAGTTGGACTATAGAGTACTTTTGATTATATCTCTTATTATATGTGACATAGTCTTATGGATAGATTGCTTCAGCTTTTTATTATCCATGAAAATGCTTACTGTTTTTCATATTAATGTAAAATAACTATTTGGGAGGATTCATCTCAGTTTAAAAGGTTGGGTTTTAATACAGTCTGGTAATCCAGGCTCTACTTCTAGTCAATGGAGAGAGATAAGTGTCTCCAAAAGCAATTAATTTTGCCAAGTTTTTGACAGAGTAGCTTTTTTTTTCTTTTCTGGAATCAGTTGTTGCTTCTATATACTGAACTTAATCTAAATGTGTAAGTCTGGGACAGTTAAATGTAACTGTCATGAACGAAGAGCTCAAATCAGTCATTTTAAATGCTTACTGCATCTGAGTGTATTTGTTCAAGCTGAAGACGCGGAGATCTGGAGAAGTTCTAGAACCTTTTATGATACCCTAATTTTCACAAATTTAATACAGTTTGGTGTATTTGCTTAAAAATCAATCAACATCTGATAAGGAGTCTGCTGCATAAAATGAGCTCTTATAGCCTTTGGTATACTTTTGTCCTCCCCTGAGCAATAACAGCATGGTTGGAACACACCTCACCTCTATGAGGATAACCTTTTATGGGTCTTTAAGGAGCTGCCAGGGCAACTTGGTGGAAAGTCTGCTGGTAAAATATCAAATTTTGCTGGAAGAGGAACCTTGGCCTTGGGACTGGGCTGCCCCTGGGCCCAGTTTGGGATGCTGTGGTTGACCTGCGTTTTTCTAACGGATATTGGTTATGGCTTTTCTTTATCTCCTGTTCACTGGAGTGCCGTAGTTACTGTTCAGTACACAAGAAGCTGAAGGTTCTCAACTGGTGAGATTCTGCCTATCGTGGATGTAATACCAGTGTTCAACCTACAATCTTTATTCACTTCTTCCATTGTAGTATTTCAAAGGGTTCCTGTAGCAGTTCTCATTTACAAAAGGATTTTGAAAGGTGTATATTACAAAAACGTATGTGTACTGCTTGTGAAAATCTATGCTCCCTGGCACCTCTTTGGAGATCAGGGAGTTACACATGTAAAGGACAGTTTATTTTTAGTCATCGTACATAAAATGACAGTTAATACAAACTGGGATGTGCGTGTCTGATAATCTGGCTGCATACTTGTAATTAATTAATAGGGATTTATCTTTCGAAATAAGATGTTGTCTTGTTCTTCAGTCTTTGCCATGTAATTGAGAAACTGTCTATTAGGACCTGTAGGCCGAGTTCTCTCAGTTCCTTAGCACTAATTTGTAATATATAAAGATTGCATACCTTTGGGAGGCTGAGACATGGAAGCAAGAAAGTAGATAATCACCATTGACTTTAAATTTTACAAAGGGCTCAGATCCCGCAGAGATTTGTTTAAATAAATGTGTAATAGGACTAGAGAGGAAGCGTGACACATGTCAGTATTGATGCCTTGCTTATGCTTTCTTCTTGGTACAAAGTTTGCCAGCAGTTCAGTCTACTTTTCTTTTATCTTCAGGAACAAAAATCACATGAGTCAGTTACTGTTGACCTCAAGTTCACCACTGTTTTCTAATGACATGGTGGTAGAGTGGTTCAACCTGGCTAGTGGTACTGGGGAGGTTTTTCTGAATACTTGATTGATTTAATTATATATGGAATGAAGTACACTTCAGAGAGAAACCATGGTGATCTGTCAACTGTACAAAGTTCTACTCCAAGTCCTACTCCAAACAAAGTATTACTGTTTTGCAGAAGTTATTCTCATGAGTACACATCTCAGTAACCGGGCTGAATTCTGTGAAAGGGTGAGAGTAGTGAAATAAATAACATTCCATGCAAAGCAGTTCTTAATTTTTTTTAAACATTTATAAACAAGATGAAACCACTTCATGAAGACGTCCCATTCTTTGGCTGTGACTAAGGATTATTTAGTTCAAGTTAGGAAAATTTGAGACGTGCTTTATATGTACATTTACATGAATTTGAGAAAAAACTATCATAGTTGAATCAGGTATCCAATGGGCTTCAGTGTAATTCCCATGAGCTGAAAATTATTATGGATTCCTCTTGCTCCAATTGGTATTAGAACAATCATGGAAAGCCCTCCCAGAGAATAAAGAACTCTATGGTATTGCCCTGAAAGATACCAGAAGTTGCACTGTGGATATTCTATCTTCCGGGCTATATCAACAGCCAGCTTTTTTTGGAGCCAAGATTATGTCTAGTAACCAGATATGGAACAAGAATCCTACTAGTCTCCTGTGGACTTGAGAAGAAAAGAGGATTGCAGTGTTACAGCTTTGCTTCTTCACTGTTATTCTCAATTTTTGTATCAGGTTTGAAGGTTTCAAAAAAAAGCAGATCACATCTTGTTGCTGTCTGGATGTCAACTTACTATTTTGGATTAAGTAATATGCAAATTCAGGTGCTTACAAAAGACAATATTACATGTGAAGTTTCTTCTAGGGTATTCAGGTGAAGGCTGAAACCTCTTTCCTGTTTCGAGAAGTTTTACAAGTTTATCTCATGAGATTAACTTGAGTTTCACTTGTAATCAAGCATATTGTTTGTGTTTTGTAATAAAACAAATTGTTTATTCGTAAATTGTTTGCTTGCAAAATAAGTTGTTTCAACTATAGTCATTGTCATCAACAAAATTAAGTTTAAATGTCTGCAAGGATTATTTTGGGTTTTTTCACCCCCCTAATGCAAACCTGTCTGTTTTTACAATTCTCCCTCCTCATGGAGTTACAAATGGATTAACAATGTGCTATCACAAAGAAAATGTGAAGCAGTGGATGCGATTAAGTTTTATGCATTTCTGAGCACTTAAATCATTAATGTAGTTCTGGTGCAGTCTACACTAGCAATTACATCTGTATCACTGTACTATTACAAGAGCAAAGCCATAATAATATAATGCACTAATTGCTCCATTTAATAGTAAAGCTTAAGGTTGTATTTTTTTCGTATTGCTTAGGGAGTCATTCTTATGTATATAGATTCTGCTGTAGATGTTAGGTCTATAGTTTAAATTCAATCCGTGCTGTTTCAAACATATTTGCCTTTATGTTTTCCTGAGAGTAAGGAGATTTTTATTGTCTGAATAAGGAAAAATATTTATGCAGTGTGGAATGAATTGGAAAATAAGTTTTTGTTTCATACCTAACTTTCATGGTGTTTTAATGGTTTATGACGTTTTAGTTGTCCAGAATCGCCAAAAAAAATATCTCAAGAGAACCAGACAGAAGTATAATGTGTTTCCATACTTTGTGCATCAACATTTCTTTTTTTACCAGACTAGAACTAACTGTGTAGTTACTGGAAATAAATAAAGAGAACTTAAAAGCATAATTTGACTGTGAACTCCATGTAGTATGTAAGGCTGCAGTGCAGGGGTTACATAGAGCATGGTTCACAGAATCAATGCATTGGAATTTCAAATCTATTTAATTTCTTTAAAACTGGGACATGGTTTGAAAATGTAAACATTAAGTAGGCAGTTTCATACACCTTTTCTTAGAGCATGGCTCTAAATATAGTAAGAGGTTGTCACTATACTGGCCTGCTTGTGCAGAAATACAAATGTGATGTGCAGAAATACAAATGTGATGCTGGAAGCCAAGTTTGAACACTGGTTGCCTCTTTTTTAGAGACTGTTCTAACTTTTGCTCTCGGTTTGTAGCAATACTAATTTTATTTTCTGCTCTGTTGAATGGAACAGCATTAACTTGGAGTTATGAAAAGTTACCTAGCTTGAACAGGACACTTTCCTCAGAGATGAAAGCTGTAGGTTTCAGTCCCATTGGGTAGGAAGTGAACCTGTTTCTCCTATATCTGGGATCATTACTCTAACTGCTATTAAACTATATAGAATAAGTCTTTTTCCTTTCATCATATTTTGGAAGTATGAACCCTTTCCACTCTTTAAAAGGAACAGTCGTAGTATCACTTTGAGAGTATTCCACCTGCAAGTTCTTAGTGAGCATGGTATTTATTTGGTCTTCTGCTCAGTCTTGAGTGCAGTCTTGGGCTTTGCAGGGTGAGGGAGAAAAATGGAGGTGCAAATAACCTTCTGTTCAGTGCTTACAGTCTTTCATCTGAGTTTCTAAAGTGTTTTCTGCAATGGGACTATTTTGGTTCCTTGACATTCCCTTATGTTCTTCACAAAATTTTGTAGATTTGGCAGTGAGCTTTCAAGATTTTCAGGGTCATTCTCAGTCTTTTTCAGTGTTGAAAATAATTGAGATGTTGGTAATACATGTATTAAATCACGTGAAGGGTATAGTAGTCACCATTGAAGTAGCTTGTAGATATGCAGTTCTCTAAGAATTTTGTAAATTGAAATTTGAACTGGAGATGGTTGGATGCTCAGCTTGTATAATTTTGAAACTACTTTATTAACTTAATTCAGACATGAGTTTAATGGAGCTGCGTTAACTTGCTTCTGCTCCAGATTTACCATAATGTTTAAGTAATACATTGTGTGATATCAGATACGAAATAGAAAGCAAATTTATGTTTGAGTATTTTACTGATATGACAATGCTGATTAGAAATATGCTTATTTTCTATAAAATCATACTGGGAAGCATTCTAATAATGTGTGAATAAATTACATACAGTTATAGTATAGGGTATTGATGCCTGTCCTGTTGGAGTGTGGACCCTGGAGTGCAGTTCCCTGTGCAAAGTTCAGCTGAGGATTTTCTCTGCCAGCATTAGCTGGTTCACCTCACATTTGGTGTATTTCTAAGGCTTGTTTCATCATGTAAGTAATTTATGTGGCTGGCGAATTCACTCTGAGCCACTTCTGTATCATCTGGTAACCATTAAATCTACACTAGGGAGGAATGTGGATCTTTCCTGTAACGATAACCATGCGGTACAACTTGTTCTTGAGGGAAGAAAAGCCCCTGTATTCCTCCTTGTACTTTTCAGTGATTAAAATTCTGTTAATCAGTTTGAAACGAGTACTATCACTCCTTCATCTGCTTAGTAACTGTTTCTGTTAAAAGCAGTATATGCTGCCATGCGCTATATATTATACACAGATACATATGGAGACAATGGTAAATACAACCAATATCCTGTCTTCCACATCCTATCTGTGTAATACCTCAAGAGTGCATGATATTTTACAGAGGAAAGTATTTCATTCTTTACTCCATAGTTTTACATCCTTACTAGACTTAATAGAACAAGTAGGATGCAGAGAAAGCCACAATATTGATGAACAATGTTAAAAATCATACTGAGTTTTCTTCTTGGAACTGTACAGTAAGTCTGGAAATTTAGGTACTTTGAACTGATCATTGGAAGCTTGAAGATGATGAATTCTATTTGATTCTTTACAAAAAACCCACCAATAAATCAGTTGGTTAACTATCTGTATTTTGTATTAACCAGTCTCTACAAAGAAATTCAGATCAGGAATTTAAAGCTGAGCAAAAGTATTATTCTTGCACAGAGCTCCGCTCAGTGTTCAGTACTCATTGAGAAGGCTGGGAGGAGATAAGAGGGAAGGCTATTTGTAACGTGCTTCCCTCCCCCTCTTTTTTTTGTTCTCTATTGAAAAGACCTGCCAGTTTGACAAATACCATCAGCAGGAAAGGAATTATATCTCCAGGCCTCAAGGGTTTCTTATCTCACACCCAACCTTTATTATGGTTTTATGGTTTTCCTTCAGCATTAAATCCCACTTTTTCTTGAATAAATTTCTAAAGCACTGTATATTTGTATATATGTTTGTAAAAATACAAAAAATGTGCAACACTTTCCAAGATCAGATGAAAATTTACTGTGGCTTTTAAAAATGGTTTCCTTTAGTATCAAAGACATGTGAGCTCAAACATGCTTTTTCTGTTAGTGTGCAATGACTTAAAACAGCAAGAACTTGATTTTAAAGTGTAACAGCGACATTTTACTGGTTGGTTGTAGTATTGAAATGTTTGCTTTTTATAGCTTTTAATAGGGAAATGTTTTCTTGAAATAGAAATTGAATTCATGTTTGTTGATGACTTATTTCCAATAAATAATATTGGTCTTAGTATGAATTTCTTCCATAATTCAAACACTGTGGAAGCATCAAATGCCAGTGTTACACGATGACATGGGGAATACACAATTTTTATGTTTAATATTAGTCCGGCCTGCATCTGGAACTTGTGATTATAAGTAATTAATTGGTGCCCTAGTGCTGTGATCTCTTCTGTTGAAACTGTTTCAGGAACAGCATTTCTGTTCTGTGTATATTTTCACCATTCTATTGAAGTACAGAAAATAAAAAAAGGACAACTGTGAAAGATGAAGTGTACTAATAATACCATAATTTTATGATAATATAATGTTAACAGTGGTAACGACAGAAGGTGGAAGCTGAGAAAGAGGCAAGATTTTGGGGATGCTTGAATTTATAAGACAGTGAATTAAACTGACTATACTTTCATTTTTTCAAACTACTAAGTTAATTCCAAGTCCATCATCTGATGTTGAAATTTTTACTGTTTTGGACCATCTGTGTTGCTCTAGTAATGCGCTTTTAGGTTGTTTCCAATTTATAAAAAGATGTAATTGATTTCTGTCTCATGGCCATGGTCTTGCTCTGACTCTATGGGCTCAGGCTGTGATGCTGTGGAAGCCTGAGTCAATCCTGTGGGGTATTACTGTGGTTCTGCCTGTGGCTGTGCTGTCCCACTCCCTCTCACATGCCCAGTCCACCCTTGTGTGACCTTGCACTGAGCAGTTTCAGCAAGGGTCACGAGCAGGGTGCTAACTGGATGAAGTGCTGCTGTGAATAACCTTCTGGATTCCAAATGCCAGAACAGCAGCGCTTGCAGGGATGAGCTGTTGTGACAGTGGGAAGGAGAGCAGGACCAACATAACCAGCAGCTGGAGTGACTTAGGCTCTGTGTGACAACATTCTGGAGGACAACTTGTCCCTCTTGGATTTCTTCACATCCATTTTTGTTCTTTTTATCTGGAGAGGAAAGAAGGGTGTTTCGGGTTTCTTTTTGGTTTTTATTTATTAACTTTATGCAAACTTCCTTGAAATATGTGGTCATAGGGTTATATTACTTTATTTTTAACCACATATATAACTTGCATGAATTATTCCACAATTTAAAATTAAGTAAGTATACCTTTTTTAGCTGTGGCTGTCATTGCAATCTTTCATTGAGTTGGAAGTTTTCATTGAGAATATCTGAAAGGACAATGTAATTATTAAAGATCTAAATACATATATATATATATATATATATATAAATAAATCCACAGTTTTCCTTGGATTAAATTGGAGAGGTCTTTTTCCTTTGAACTTTGGATTTAATCCTTATCTTTTTCTATAGCAGGTATTTTATTTTGTTTTTTAATAAGAAAACTGCAACTCTCTGTCTGATACGACAGTTTTGTTGAAAGTTTACCCTACCTATCCCCAAAACCTGTTGTGATAACAAATTCCAGAAATACTTTGCCAGCTCTGTAGAAAAGCACTTTCTTTGCTCTGTTTTACAGGGATTTTCTAGAAGCTTCCATCTCTAGGTGTTCCCTTTTTCTACTACTCTTGGTATGAATCATAGAATCATAGAATGGTTAGAGTTGGAAGGGACCTTAAAGATCATCAGTAAATTTCAAGTAGGAAATAATGAAGAAAGCATTAATTGTTCCAAATTACTGAAATGAAACCACGCCAAAACCACATTTGTAAATGCTCCTAGAGCAGTGCTAACAGAAATATGCATGAATAGTTAATTTGAACTGAAGATACTGAAACAACAGTCATCTGAAATATCTGGTGAAAGAAAAATAATTAGTAGCATACTTTAATCAGGATACCAAAAGTAAGATGATAATGAGATGGGCTGCACAGCTGGAGGAATGGTGGTTTATCTTAAAGCACTTATGAAAAACAAAAAAGTTTGCTGTTGCAGATGTTCAGGGAAATACGTCTGAATTGAATTCCTTTGGCTAATTTGAGGGTGTGTAATGTTAGGGCAATATTACTGATCACTTGATGGCAGTGATGGCACTTGTTGTCACTGTGGTTGTTGAGACAGGCTGTGAAGGCAGAGCACTGTATAATAGAGGGACGCTTCTGTGATCGTCCTCTGGCCTTGATAAATGCCGTGATAGATGAGTGTTGCTGACAGGTTCTTGGAGCATCTACTCAACTAATGCATCTGAAAGGAGTGCCTGTTGACTTAATCTTGAGCAATGCAAATACAGCTTCTCAGAACTAGTGACTGCAGCGTGCTCAAATCCGGCGTTTTTTAGAGGAGTAGAAGAATCCTTATACATGTTAATCTCTTCTCCATAAAATCTACATGATGCGTGTAAAAGGGGAATCTACCTAAAAATCCCAAGCTTACTTCAGTAGAAATGAAAAGAGGGACTGTAGATTACATAGTGGCATTAATGAAGTGTGTTTGAAGAGTGATAGTGTGTATGTCTCTGATCTGTGATATATGTCCATAAATGCAAATAAACTCTAGCAGGACCCTATGAAGTCCAATTAAATAACCCATTTAAACAGCAGAATAAAATAGATTTTTAGGAGTAGAAAAAAGCAGCTTAGTTTTCACCAAGTGACAACAGGAAAAAAATAATTGGTCAAATCCTGCTAATTTTGCAGAACAGTTAGAACCCCCCCTTGAAACTAATATTAAGAATGGTTTTATATATATCTGTCAAATTTTGTTTCAAGAGTTCAGGAGACCAGTATATGATGAAAGCATGTTAAGAACATTTGAAGGTCATGAGACTTAGGTGGTCTGTTTTTACAATGGAATCTGCAGAGGTTACCTGCACTGATCCCTTAGGGAAAGGAAGCTATGTAGAAAATAAAGTTAGTTGATACTTACAATACAAAGGAGTGTCTGATAAAATCCATTTTGCATATAATTTGCTTAGAACTTTTGGAATTATTTTATATGTTTTTTGTGCTTTTGTTTTGTTTTTCAGCCTGCGATGAATGGAAGATTTTGCCAAAACCTAATCTGCATCGAGATGTCAACAGATTTGGCCACACTGCTGTTGTCAGTAATGGGTAAATGAAGTACATTTTCAATTTCCCTGACCATTTTTTTGAATGAAAAAACTGTGGCAGAAATTATCCCTATGTGAAGTATGGTTGAATAACATACAACTGATGTAATTTATTAACATGAAAAGTAGTGCTCATCAGGGACTTTACTTGTCTTAGATAATCAGTACAGCTAATCATCAATTTGACATGCTCTGGAATCGGATCAATGGCATTTTATGTGAACTGTCTAGTGTACTGAAGTGTTTCCTATTGTGAACTACACTGAATTTGAAATTCGGTACCGACTATCATCCTTGCTTAGATGTAATAGGAGAAATCTTGTTCTCTTTGCAGCGTGCTACAGTTGATGCTCTCCTGCCATCATAAAGTCAAAACCGCAGAACTAAAATTTGCTTGGAAAAAGCAAGATTTTACAGATTCTGATATAGTAATCATCATTAGCCACTTGCAGGAAAAAAGCCTGCCAGCACCTAGACTATGTTTACTTTCATGTCATTTGCTGAGTAGAGGAGCTCACTAAAGCTTCTTCATCTACAAACATGAGGTGGAGTGGATCCAGGAGTGTGCTGGATTTAGTGCCTGAACTCTCTGCTTCCCCCTCCTCCACACCCAAAGATAAAATTGTAGTACAGATGTCTCCTTTTCAGTGGAAAAGTTGTAGAAAACTGTAGTCGGATTTAAAGAAAATTCTGCTGTTTGGTCGTGTGAGTTTTATTATCCTTGGTTGCCAAATAGATTCTGTGTGACAGTTGTGGTACCCCAGATAACTGTGGTGTAATGGGTACTGCAATATCTCCTATTCTGTGTTATTCATCACCCTAATAAACTCGGTATTTAAACCTATGTGGGCACCTTACAGACGGTACATATGGATGTTGTGTAGGTCAGAAATAATGGAGGTGAGAAGTAATACTACAAATAAGAGTTTACCAGATTTTAACAAAAGTAACAGTAAGTTGTAATTCTGTACACAAAGCACTTCAAATTAATCAATGAACAGATAAGTTCATTAAGAGAAAATTGCTTGGAATTAATGAATTCAGCAGCTGGTAGCTTTTCATTCTGATTTATGTTGTTTTAAAACATCTAAGCTATCCCTGATACCTCAAGAACTGCCACTTTCAATGACTTAGAGTCAAGGTGAAAATACCTTCCCATCTCCCCCAGAACTTAATGGTACCTTTAGTAGTTTTATATACAAAAAGCTGTAATGTGAGATACTCTCCAAAGATTTCTGATATTGGTAACTGCATAATTAATTACATTTTGAGAGTAGATGATGCAACAGATATACAGGTTCTTTATTATTAACTTTGACTGGAGGTTTTTCCTTATTTTAGATGAGAAGGGCAAGTTCTCAGGTCTAGGCTTCTGGTTCTGATGTCAGCAGCTGCTGCACTGGAAATATTACCAAAGAGAAATACCCATCTGTCAATTATTGCTGGCTGTCTTTGAAATCTTCTTGAAGAAAAATGTCCTCGTTTCCTGCAGACCATTATTTCAGAGTCTGTTCTCATTATCTAACTCCAAATATGAGTAGTATCCTCCATAGCTCTTTTTTCTTCCTTCCAGATATTGGTCTGTGTCACTCACTAATACAGGTGGCACAGTGCACTTTGAGCAATTTTTTGTTCTAACAAAAATGTTAATATTCTAATACTAACCTCCATGGAGAAATACATTGGAAAAATGAACCAATTGAACCATTGAGAGAGTCTGTATTGGAAATATGATGAATATTTTTTACAGCATTATGTACTATTTTTTAGGTGTATTTCAAATAGGTAAGAAATCAAGAAAATATATCTATAGCTACAATAACAGTTATATTTATTTGCTCTTTCCTGATAGGTCCATGTATATATTTGGAGGTTTTTCAAGTGTTCTTTTGAATGACATCCTTGTGTACAAGCCTCCAAACTGTGAAGCATTCAGAGATGAAGAGCTGTGTAAAAATGCTCGTCCAGGGATAAGGTGTCTGTGGAACAAGAAACATTGTGAATCCTGGGAATCTGGACATGCTAATAACATCCTCAGAGCAAAATGTCCTAAGAAAACAGGTAAGTGAACGCTAGTCTCACAGTGTCAGATATTTCAATATGATGTAAGAGGAGACTGGGAGGGTGGAGGGAAACACCCAAATGCCCCCCAGGAAACCAGCCAAATCGAACTAGTCATTGGCCTCTCAAGACTGTGCCTCTCTGAGAATACTCAACACGAAAGATTTATGGATTAATTTTTAAAATCACTCAGTTCTGGATTTTTTTTAAATTTATTTTTAAATACAGGGAAGTAGGTGCAGAAGAGCACCAATTTAAGGTGCTAAGGGATACAAAACATAAGAGGGTTGAAAGAGAGGAATTTACTTCCCTGGGGACCTAAAGCATAAAATTACTTTAGATTGGATTTGTCCCAGTGTATTTGAAGCATTTAAAGAAAGGTGAGCTTTGAAATATTACAGCTGAGTTGATTTTTCTCTTTCACCACCTTCTTCTCTTTGGGGGAGTGTGTGTGTGTGTGTATACACATACAAACATATATATATATATAAAAATAAAAGCCTTTGTATTTCTCTGATTGTAAAAAGTGTTACAGCAATCAAAGCACAGATGAGTGCTGTGAGTGATATGTGGCATTGCAGGCATATGGCATTCTTGTCTCTATGTACCAGTAGGAGAGAAGGAAAGCATCGCTGTTTCGAGTAGATTACCTATCAAACAGGAGCATTTGTGTAGAAGAATATGGTAGAGTCACAGCTGGAAACAAACTTAGGCAAACAAGGCCTTTGCTGCAGCATGTCATAGTGGGTTCAAGTTCATCACATGTGTTCCTGTGCGGCATTGTCACAGCTGTATGGTTTGAAACAACAATTTAGCGTTATGAGTAACTGTTGCATCCTATTCCTAAGTATTTTGCCTTGTCACAAATAAATGCCTTGTGAAAGCGATGTTCTTATTCTTCATATGAACAGAATATACATCCCTGCTATGTTCATCTGTTGCTTTTTCTGTGCATCTTTTCTTTCAGCACAAGAAATTGCTAACCCAGCTGTAGCTGTGTACTGCATTTGCAATTAAACTGCCAGACTACTTTCAGTGTTTGTTAAAAAATTTAACTCTGCTAGTAATCGGTTCTTCGAGGCACTTTCTTTTTCTGTTCACTTTTATCTGTTTCTGAACTGGATATAAAGTTGTAAACTTGGAAAAAAAGGCGCATTATATAACAAAAAAGGTTATCCAGGTAAAGCTTTCTGAAGAAATGCTTTTGTACACTTTCAGAAAATCTACAGATCTAGAATCTCAAAAGTTTGAGCTCTTTGTAAAAAGAAAAATCTGGAGACACTAAATTCAAAAGTAATACAGGTGAAAATGGTTGCTTTAAAAAAATGATCATATCAATATGTGTTTATAAAAACCAAACTAAATAAAACAAAGCACAGACAGATTGAAGGAAAATAAAAAAATTAAAGCAGTTTCTAAATTACAGCTGCTGCAGCGGGAATAAACTACAACTAAACTTGCAAGAGATGAGGTGTGCAAAATTCCAGTTCTGAAGCAGTTGTGTGGACAGCACTGCTTCACTACTGTCGTATTCTTCAACTTGCAGGTGGTGGTATTCTGCCAAAACCCAGTTTTTTTTGTATATTATTTTACACCACTTGGCTCAGCTGTTGCCTGGTGAGAGTATCATCCAAGAACCTGCTGATAGTCAATATTAAAGGATAAGCAGAAATTTTTAGTGGGGTTTTCAAAAGATCAGGTTTTGGCTAGCAACACTTCCCTGGCACGAGAATCTCTTAAACTTGCATGATCCTGAGACTGAAGAAACGAAATAGCACAGGTTGGTGTAGGAGATGATGGGAATTCTCCTGCTTTGGGTCATGGTGATTTCAGATTTTTGTGTCCATTAAACAGAATTAATTTTTGTGTCATAAACTGTTTTAAATACCATAAATTTTAGTCCAAAGTCCTCAAGACTTGTGTTAAAGATTTAACTTGAACTCGTCCTCAAATATTTTTTTGTAGAGAAAGGTCAGAACTATAACTTACCAATCATTGTTGGATTCATAAATTAATTTTTAAAGACTTAAAAAGCTCATGTGTTGCTAATATCTGTCTCAGATTTTTTTTTTTACTACTTTTACAATTGCCTTCTTGTGTAGGAATCTAATATTTTTATGAGAAGCTTGAATCTGAAGGAAACCTTTCTTCTGTGTTAAAAGAGTGAAGAATGAATAGTTTAAGTAACTTTCTGATGTTCTTTGTTTATGCACTGTACTAAGAGAGTTTGTATGCTCCAGATGAGTGAATGTTCCTTTAGTTGTTATGAGACTTACGAGCTTTCGAATATAGTTGTTAGTGAAAGAGTTTTTAAAGGAGTAAATCTTATTAACTGAATAGAATTAATTTCCTGCAGTAACTTCATGTATGGCTGGAGTTCATATAAAGGGTGTAACAGAAGGTGCACTAAGAAAATGTTTAAAATGTGGTGTTTTCCTGTGTGCTGCTTCTTTTTGATGTTCCTGTGTGTTGCAGCTGCTGCAGATGACAGATGTTACCGATACGCAGACTGTGCCAGCTGCACGGCCAATACAAACGGGTGCCAGTGGTGTGATGACAAGAAATGCATTTCAGCAAATAGTAACTGTAGCATGGTGAGTCTTCCCGATCCTGTGATCACCTTATTAATAGGGTTTCTTTTCTAACTAAACCAGGGTCCACTTGCAGCAAGAGGTGTAGTGGGCTAATAGTAGCTTGTTTTGAACACAAACATAAGCACGTTTGGTTGGCTTTTGCAGTAGAACTGTTGCAGAATTGGACTGAAACAAAGATATCAGTTCCAGGGGAAAAAAATACTGTATTCTTTGGGATTGTGTTAGCCCACTGTATTATCTCTCAGCACAAATACTATTATCTCCTAATTAATGACATTTGGAATGTCTCAGAGCTATTATCATCTTGGATTTTGTGCATATGTGGTGTTCCGTACACAGGTAAAAACTATGAAGTAGGGGTAGCTGTTTATTGTTTTTTCCCCCTGTTCAAATCAGACCAGTCTCCTTAGCCTTGATACTCTGATCTTTGATGTCGACAGAAAAGTTTTTAAGTTACTTGTCACCTCACTAAAGGAACATGAGCCTCTGTCACCCTGAGATTTACTGACTTGTGATTCTTTGTTCTAATCTTCGTAAATACAAACAATAACACCACATAGATTTATACACAGCTATATTTTTCTATTTTTAATATTGTTTTATGCCGTGTTGTACACTTTACGTTGTCCACCAGCTGCTACATCTCTTGCTCATCCATTTGATGTTTGACAAGCTTGTGGTAGTATTATTAGCTTTAAAAACTTGTATTTTTCAGCTAGTCCCAGTTACCTGGCTGTACTTGAATTCAGAATCCTTTCTTTACACGCTTCTATTAGTGAAATCAGCTTGCTCTCTGGTTTGAACCTGGTGGAAATCAACCTTGTTCTCTGGACAGACAACTGAAGGTGTGAGTTCCATTGAGTCTGACTCAAATCTTGCCCATTCAGAGTGAGCGCAGCCAGCTCTAATCACTGGCATTCGTAGCTAGTCACTACTGATAAAAGCGATGCAGACACAGGTTAATCAGCAGACATGTTATGAGTCTGTCAAAGGGATTTCACGTTCCAGGCACTAATGGTTGGTTTCCTTTGTGAATCTTCAAGGGCTCTTCCTTTCCTAACACATTATACTATATTAGGTGCCAATTTTCTAACCGTGGCTTTCAACTCTTAAGCAAGGAGCAGTTGCTAAGTAGCAGACCATCTTCATCCCTAATAAATGTGGTGCACTGGGTATTTTAGCACAAACTTCTCAGCTCAATATCCTTCTTTGACAATCTTTGATGAACAAGATTGTCAGCTTAATTAGCAATTGATGCGCCAGACTTCTCTATATCATTCCCTGTCTTTTATTCAGGGTTTGAAGTGGATAGTGAAGACTGTTAGTGGAATTACTGAAGAATGGGATAGTGAAAATTCATTGAAATGGTTTCTGAAAAGAGTTATTATCATAAGTTGAAGGTGCCTATTACAAAATTAGTGTATTGGCTGGGAGATGATGGAGGCAGAACTTTGCAGCTATTGACATAAACCCACCAAAATAGCATCAACAGAATTGTCTTTTCTAATAGAAATATTCTCAGGAAAAGCTGTTAATTTTACAACAGCTTTTCCATTTTTTAAAAAAATCCTCAAACAAACAAGAAGGCCTCAGAGGAAACAAATTTATTTTTACAAGATGTAATTGTTCTTGGGGCAGTAGGATGGAAGAGTAAGCAAAGAATGGTGTGCTTCTTGGGGAGGATCTTCTTTGTGTCTCTTCCCTCCCCATGTTCTTTGGGAAACAATGGGAAATGCTTGGACTGTAATTATCGAAACAAATTGGTTTTGATTCTTTATATTCTCAAAATAACTCTTCCCATTTCCTGGCTCCATAGCAAACTCCACTTCAGATCCAAACAGCAGTCCTGCAGGGCATGCTTCAGGAATGACCAAGAAATGTCTTTCTTCCTCCCTTCCACTCTCTTACTCCCCTTCAGTGAAGTTTGAAGTAATCACTGCAGACAGGGGAGCTGTAATAATGTGCCCCGCTGGTTGCCTACAATGTTGGCCTATAATCCTTCGGTTTATGGAATTGTTAACTGCCCACACTAAAAGTTTGCAGATAAAGTTACTTTTTCCTGTGTTACTTAAGGAAAATATTTTGAAAGCTTGAAATGCAGCAGTAATAGAATGGTAAACTTCACTTGAAAAATGTTAATTGAGAGGAAATGTTTTCAGAGCCATACAAGTGCTTGGAAAAAATGAAAAAAAAACACTTTCCTTGTAAAATTTCAGCTCTTATCCTGAATCTTCACATTAAGCTTATTAAATTACCTACTCTTTTACTGTAAAAAACCAGCAGACAAATGGGAGGGCAGGATAAACTGAGAACACCTGATCAGTTAGGATCAAGAACCCCGGGCAACAGCACTGGAATGTAATACTCTTTTTGGTGAGACTATGGTCTGTTATGGGTCTTTTCAAGTGGAGTGCATGTAATTTTCTTGTTCGGAGAGACTGTGATTGGAAGAGACACAGCTGAAGTATTCTTGCAACCAGTAAGTATTGCATTTTTGAAAGCCTCATTGCTTTCCAAAGCTGCGAGGGGGATGTGTTCCTTCTGGAACTGTGGCCAACCCCACCTGTACCTCCAGTGACAGTCTCTGAACTTCTTGTGTGTCAGTCTGCGCACGTGCAATACAATAAAGCCCCAGTTGATATAAGTAACTTAAATACAGCCCAAATAGATATGCACTTTAAGGGTATTTTATATCTGAGTGTGGCAATATAAACTGAACGTTGTAGAATCCATAAAGGGTATGACAAAGAGCATCTTGCTGTGGGGTGTGTAGCATACTAGAGGATGCTTAAAAGAGAACTATAGCCCTATATTGTTAAATATTTTTACACAGTGCCTTAAAGACAAGAATCATTGTTCTTCCTTTAATGCTTGTACTGCTTCTGGAATGTTAATGGCTGTTTTCATGATGGGAGTCATTGGATGCTACACTAATACCAGTATCAATCTGCCTACATCTGAGGAATTCAGAGAGTAGTCAAGGGGAAATGAATAAAGTAGTAGAAAGAATTATGAATAGAATCAAATTTATCTTGGAGGAAAAAAAGAAAATTTAAGACTAAGGAGTACCCAACAGCAAGATTTGGGAGTAGCTTCAGAGAAATAATGGCAAATCTAGTAGATTAATAATTTACAGTTAGATGAGGCAAACTAGACAAGATTATACTGTTAATTTGAAAAATCCAGGAGGAGAGGGATACCTTATTAATAGCAATTTCTGAAATTCTAAGACAAACTACCATAATATTTTCATTCTGCAGCGGATATGGAGATAATCACTGCAGTTCATATGTCTGTCTATATACCACTGTATGAAAATCAGTTCTGAAAAAAAAATAAAATCTAAGTAAATCAGACATAAGTGGGAAGCTTTATACATAACATGATTTACTCATACTTTGGTGTGTAAACATTATAAATATCCTACAACAATATAGGGCTTCAGTAACAGATGGGCTGTCATATTTCTGAATTTCATTGGCTTTGGTAGCTTAAGTTATAACATTAATATTGTGTTAATATGAATTACCTATTGGATTCACATCTACATTGAACTAATGAGATTTTCACGCAAGCAGTGTTTAAATTGGATTTAAGCAAAATAAGTGCTGGGAATAAGGGAATACAACAGAGAACATTATTATAGAATAGTCACTAGTATGTTGAATTTTATTTTAAACATTAAATAAACCGCATACAACAAGCTTCACGAGTTTAAAGTAATAGAGCAAATATCTTGGTTTAGTTGGAAAATTGTAATCTGTATATAGTAGCACTAAAGAGTATATGATTTTCAAAACCAATCAGAATGCTAAATGATTTTGACTATGACATCTTGAAGTGTTAAAAGTGATTATTAGTTGAGGTATTGTAAATCAAGAGATGGTGGTTACTTGAGCTCTAAAATTCACTTGAAAGCATCTCTCAGGCAATTTTGCGAATATGCTTCAGGGTTGAGTGGAACTAAATGTGGGTTTATATCAATGTTGTTTGTGCTTTACTGTTCATGTGCATATATTGGCCTAGATAGACATTCTGTGACTTTATGGCTTTGGCTCTGTTTCATACTGTAGTATAGATGCTACAGTATGTAGTTCTCTTAGAACTGCCTCTCTGGTTCTTTTTTGTTTCACAGTAGAACCTTTCTTACAGGCCAGAAAAATAGTGAGTACCTTTTATAATAAGCTCACTGATGGATATCTGATCCAGTAAAGGCAACCAACAAATCCCTAAAGAGCAGTGTTCTCAGCAGAATTGTAGCTGGTCCTATGTGAGATTGAAAATTCATGGTAACAATTGAATTCTCGGGATTTGGAATAAAAAAAAAAGTCAATAAAAGGAGGCTAGTTGTCCTCCCTCCTGACTGCAGCAGATTACCTTGCCATAAGTTGATCATTCTAATTGTTCCAGTACCAAAACCTGTGTAGCTTTGTCATATTGCTCCTTTAGATGTGTTTTTTCATATTCCAGGAGACTATTAGGAAAGAAAGCAATCAAAATTGTCATGTAAAACATACACGGGCTATCTATTTTTGCTACTATGCATGAATTAATCTTTTGTTGTTAGAGAGAGACAGGAGTTAGGGTTGGACAGGATGACCTCCAGAGCTCCCTTCCTACCTCAAGCATTCTGTGATTCTGTGAGTATAAAGCTGTCTTGAATTTGGACTTATTTTTAATTATTACCTTGAAATTAAGTTACTAGAGACAACCTTATGGATAAGCTCATGAATTGGCAGAGGATTTTGGGCAGTTTATTAAATACAATATTAATATTATGTCTTGATTAAAAGTACTATGCAGAGGGAGAAAATATTTGTATCCGAAATAGTAAGAAATATTTCCTTGGAAAGGAAGACCTCAGTTTTCAGGAAAAAAACCCTTTCCACCCAACCTAACAAGACCCCCAAGTGAAAATTCTCAAGTATTTACTCCTTTTCCTGTATACTAAGGTACCAGAGAAATAGAGTTGTTCTAGGTTTTGCGTCACTGTTTGACAAAATGGTTTCCTTAGATTCTGTACATTTTATACTAACTATTTGCCTACTGGCTTGCAGTTAAATATGTAAAAAAGCGGGATTTAAATTTTTGACAAATCCTTCTTGTGTTTTCTGACTACTGGTCTGTAGCTCCTATTTTTGTTTCATTTAATCCAGATAAAACGAAGTAGAGCATATTCTTGCACCTTCAGTCAATTATATGTAATTATTTTACACCTGTATCTTGTGCAATTGTTTATATTATGTTTATTTTGCTTGCTGTAACCTGCATAGCATGAAACAATCTAGTGAGAGCATATCCCTTAACTATATAAGAACTAGAGATTTAATTTAGTTATGTCGACTCTTCCTGGGCTCTGTAGGAGAAAGGGGCATCTTCGAAGCACTGTTTGACCCCCTCGAAGTTAGCTGAATAGGAGAAATGGGGTGATTTGTGCTCTAGAGATGCATGTTGTACTCTTCGCGTCTGATGAGGGAATCTAGAAAAAGAGCTTAAATTCAACCTTTCTGTATGTGACAGTAATTTTCTGGGAGGGATCCACACACTGTGTGTTTCAGTTTTGCCTTCCAGTTTGTTGATAGCTTGATATATGTTTGAGGTGCTGTTGTGTCTGTTTTATTTTTTACAGTCGGTTAAAAACTACACCAAGTGTCATGTGAGGAACGAACAGATCTGCAATAAACTGACCAGCTGCAAAAGCTGCTCACTACACCTGAACTGCCAGTGGGACCAGCGGCAGCAGGAGTGCCAGGCACTACCTGGTAAGGGCTGTGGGATCGCGATGCTGCTTTTGTTATGGTTGATTTCAAAACTGAGTAAATCTCCTTCATTGATGCAAAAGAATATTTGTTCGATAGGTAGACTTGAATTTGTTTGGTGCTGACTGTCCCTGCCTGGCTGTGCCTGTGCCAGGTGAACACAGATGTGATTACATCGCCGATTGGTATATCAATGCTACTTTTAATCTTGTTAGAGGAGATAATAATAGTAGAGAGGCATAACGGCATGTACTCCTGCACAAGCTAGTGACAAGTTCCTGCCTGTGGGGATCACTGAGTGCAGAGGTGAACTGCTATACTGAGACTTTGCTGTTACATCTTCACTGACACTTACTAGCTGAGGTTTTATCTTCAATTTTCCTATGCAGACTGGACCTATGATCTAGTTTCTTGATTGTCTAATGTTGGTAATACTATGAAAGCAGTGAATATTAAAATGCTAATATAAAATATTCTCAGAAGGTGACTGTTCACATTCTGAAATAATATTTATTTTGTAATTCATATTCATAACTACACACATGCAGTTAGATATCAGAACCTTTTCCATTTGATCTTTGTGTCCAGATGACATCAATGAACACAGGTTTTTTTCACAGAGATTATTCATTAAATAACTTCAATTTATTCTGTGCAGTGTAATCTTTGTAAAAATTAACTGTAATAGTTGCTCTGAATTACTCATCTTTTGATAGTTATCTGAGTAATATGTTGAAGAGGAAATATCTGAATTTCCTGTCATTCTGACTGAATTTCTATTTGCCTAGATAAAGTTTGGATGATAAAGCAAAGATAGGATATATTTGTGATCTCTTAATTCTAGGACAGTTGTCTCCAGATTTTGAAATTTACATAACATTTGGGTAAAGTGATCGGAAAAACACTATTAATTACATGCCTAATCTGATTTTTGACATTTAGTTGTACATAATCTAATCATTAATGTATAGTTGTGCTCAAATCTGAATATGAAGGAGAAATTGTGTCATAAAAATAGTGTTATGTTGAAACTTAGCATATACCTTATAAATATTTTATAAGTTGTTAAAAGTTTTCTTTCATAAAAATACGCTATTCAAGATGATACTACTTGTTGTTTTAGAATTTACGTGATGTGAAAAGGGAAATTGAGTGTGGGATGTATTTTGAATTATGATCTCAGGGAAGATAAAATTCAGACTCCCTTAGGTTATTAAAAAGTTTTTTCAGATCAGTTATAATTGTACGCTTTCTTCACCAGCTCATCTGTGTGGGGAAGGATGGAGTCATATTGGAGATGCCTGCCTCCGCATAAATTCCAGTCGTGAAAGCTATGACAATGCGAAGCTGTATTGCTACAATTTAAGTGGAAATCTTGCCTCATTAACAACCTCGAAAGAAGTGGAATTTGTTCTGGATGAAATACAGAAGTATACACTTCAGGTAACTTGAGTAACTGTAATTGACGCTTATGTGAGTTAAATTTGCTTTGAGAAATCTATTACAGGGATTTCTCCAAAGAGAGGTGAGTTTATGCCTTCAAAGAAATGCAGTGTGGGGCTGAAGACTGGTGTAAGTGATGTGTAGGATATTAAGGAAATCTCATATTTAAAACTAATGACACAGCAGTTCCCAGGTGTTTCTTTTCAGTGGATTTAACTGTTGCAGGTCACTGCTTGCTTATAAGATGTGACTCAAGAAAATGGCTGGAACTCTGATCTAGGAAATCCCAGTCCTTTCCTGGGATGGCAGGAATCAAAACATGAAAAATAGTATTTTCACTATAACAGAGAAAAAAGAAATCCTGACTTTCACATCAGTATCCACAAAACTGCTTGCAAACAGGAGTGAAACTGGCTTGAATAAAATTTTTTAGAGTCTTTGGGAGTCCCCGATAATTTTCATTTGAATGTTCTCCAGGTCCAGTACAGGCTTCTCTGTTTATTTAATGTTAATTAGTATTCTGTGGAATGTATATCTATGGGTATATATACACACATACATGTATTTATACATGCATATGTATTTCTGTGCATGTCAGTCTATACATTTTTATGTATAAAATGGACCTATTTAATTTCTGTTACAAATAGATATGTGTTAGCTGGAAGTCCATGGATAAAGAAAATACTGTGTTGGAGGGAGGATGTACACAGAATAGCTTGCCTGATTTGCAGCTTCTGTACTCAGTAGTTCTTGTCTCTTATGTCAAAGTTGGTGGTGCATCATAGGGGATTTTCCCCCATTTCTTGTACTAAAGACTCACATCAATGGGAGACAGAATATGTCTGCTTTCCCTGTTCCGGTGTTAAGTCACTTCAGGATTGTCTTGTAATGTGCTTTGTCGAAGGACACTGAGGGCCCTTCCTAAACTGGTAGTTTACAGATAGTTAAGAATAGAGATGGTCTTTCATTAAGCACCTAGTTGTACTTTGGAGTCTAGTGTCAGTGCTCAATTACACCAGTTGTTCAGGGATTTGCTTTAATAATTAAAGGTTCTGCTTTGTTTTGACTTTTCAAGCTCAACACTTTCAGATGTTCAGATTGCAATATCTCTTCACGCTGTAGCTTCCTGGAAATGCAGTCAGTAGCAGAATATGAACTGAAGCTCAGACAGCACAAAGGAGAGTAATCATGGAGAAAACCACAATATCTGTGAAAAAGTCTGAGCCTCCGGCAACCTCATGCAATGGGGAGGGCATGTGTTTCCATGCCCCTTCGGCACAGGCTGGAAGCATAAGGGCAGGGAGGTACTACAGATTCATACTCCTCTTCTCTGGAAGACCTCAGCTCCCTTCATAACTGGAACATGGGATCAAAAGGTCATAGAGAAGCTGTACTGCTGAAAATTCTAGTGGTACTGTGGAAAATCCCTGTGTGGCAGCAATGGAATGACCCAGGAGCTAATTAGCTCTCTGATAATGTCGGGGGATGGAGAAGGCTGAAAATTCTTACATGCCTCTGGCAAATAGAGAAGCTGCCATCAGAATATTCTGTAAGAACACGATCCATATTAGTCTGTTAACTGTGGGAAAAGGGATGGGAAGTTGAAGATGAATTACCTGTCTGTGGGTGATCAGATTCAGTTTTTAGCAGCTAAATATTCAAAGGCTTATTGCTCTGTTTAAACTGTTGGAAAGCCCACTCACGTCATTGATACATATGTGTGAAGTTATAAGTATGTTCAAAAGATGTCAGACCCCAAAATGTGGAATCAGATGGGATGTGTTAGCAGAATAAGATTTCACTTTGAATGGATTGGTCCATATTAGCAAAGGACATGTTTAAAAGCATGTATTTTGTTTTTTAGAACATGCAGCATTTCTTTGTCCCTGTAAAACTCCAAATATTTAAGTAGCTTAGGATTTTACAGTTACAGGAAAATTAAATATAATTATGAATAATAATTCAAGCTTATATCAAGCTTGTATGTGATTTGCAAAGTTGTTATGTTGCAGATGAATTGATGTGTATACAAAGAAAATGACAGTTAAAGATTGCCTTTGTTGTACTAAACCTGTGTGCAAGAGTTTAGAGATGTACACTGTGAACTAAAATACTCTATATTATCCTTTTCAGTGTTTCATTTCAAGGAGGTGCAAGCATAGGTTATGTGCTTAATTTTTTGATGTTTTTTTCCCTATAAATGTAGGATCTGGACAGAGCAAAATAAAAAATATATTTTTTTTAAACTAGAAACGTGTGTATTCTATTATTTGCTAATAAAGGCAAGAGAGGAGTAATTCTTCTGTCATAAGATCCCCCCTGAGACTGTACTTACTACAGCCTTGAGACATGTTTTGTCTCTCTGCTCTTTGATATGAGATAATGTTGTAAATGTAGTTGAAACCAAAATAGAAAAATCACAAATGGCAATTATTTGTCTAGTTATTTATTTTACTGCCTTCTCCTTCCCCCTTCCTATTAAAACACTGCACAGGAGACCTGCACATCTAATAGAGTGTGATAGAGTATTGACCTGTCTTGCTTGAGGTGTAGATGAGAAATAGCTTTTTATTTTTATTTTTTTTAGTGTTTGAAAGCTAGATTTTTCTTAAGTTTCAGAGCTTAGAACTTCAAGAAGGTGACATCTTCCTGAGTGTATCTTTATTTAAATGAAGTATGTCTTGAGCCGACATGATGATATAAATCTGAGATTCCTCACAGAGTTTATGTAAGTGTAGACAAATATATGCACTTTACAAGTGTATCTTGGGTTAAACAATCATGTAGTTGTCAGAATCTCTAATGAAATGCTACCATGACTTATCTTGGTGTTTTCAGTGGCATTTAGAAAAAAAACAACCAATTTTTTTTCATTTGTATCTGTATGTCCAGTTACACTTACTCTGAGACGTCCTGTGTAAATGTCTTATCAGGTGTGACAGAGGCTCTCTGAAACTTGTTGATTTTCTTTTGTCTGCCTTCTCCTCTCAAACTGCAATCACAATGATTTAAGGAGTGAGATTTCATTTGAGATGGCTTGTTTCTTGTCACAGGTAGTGGTGTGGAGTTCACAAATTTAGTCAGGGCAGCTGTAGGATGAACACTATACCTTTAATCTGTGATGTCTGTGGTAGAGTTTGACTTGTGTAATGTCAAAGGCTTTAAAATCTTTCTCTTATGTGAAACAAAAGCTTTCAGGATTAATGAATGTGTCAGAGCAACATTTGGTAATATAGAATATGGATCTGTTTTTATCTTTTCTTTATTTGATATTCTTGTATTGAGGAAAGATAAACAACTTTGGTAGCTGTTGTGTATTTTACACAACATGGTGTTGGTAAATAGTACAGCCTGGAAGGACTTAATAATTCTTTATTGTTCGTAGAAACAATATGGCACTTTGCAGATTGTCTTCTAATACACAAAATCCTTGTTCGGGGACAAAGCGCAATTTCTTCATCACGTTTAGAATAATACAGAACATTGATATTTTGGAAAAAATTCAGAGGGGGAGGCTGCCATTGTCTCTGCACCCTGCCAAACCCTCACTGGGTATCAATAATTTCTTTAAATTCATATGCTTAACTGGAAATCAGTACATGGTTTCCTTTTAATCTATAAGGAGAAGGTTCATTTGCTTTTAAAGAAAGAGACAAAATAAAACCTTTGTGGTAGGAAGTCAAAACACTGTTAAACTTGAAGATATATTCTAAAACTATTCCCAATAATTTGAAGTCTAATTTATATTTTTCATTTGAAATAAATTAAATTCTCTAAGAGAATGCCAAAGTAAAAACAATGGATAGACTGCAGATTCCCATACTAAAGCAAAACAATGCTTAGTATTTTTTCTTATATGCTGTTTTGTTGACCTAGTAAGCAAAATATTATGAAAGGGAAGTTTTTCTGCAAAGTAGTTTAAACAGCAATATGAAGTTAATTAATTATTCCTGCTAATATTCAAATGTTGTATACTCATTTAAAAGTGCAAGGAGTTCTCTTGGGGGCTTGCTTACAACTGTGGGATTTGCCTAAAAATAATAATTTTCTTGTTAGCATGCAGTAAATTCTGAGAAGATTTAGTTTTGGTTTAGTAAGCATAAACAAAGATGAGAACAGTTTCAAACAATGCCTTTCATCATGTAAACTGTTTGCAACTTTCCCTTTAACTCACTGTTCTCAGGGCTAAGCATCCTTATAAATTACACTTGAGTGTAGGTAGCAGTTAATTAGTGAGCTTTGCATGTCAATGTTATTCCTTGTTAGCTGAAAGTATTCTCAGAGGGCTGTATGTTTTTGTGGTTTTATCATACGTTTGGTTTTAGGGAAGCTGACATCTCTTTCCTATTTTTTTTTTTTTTTCTGAATAAGTCTCTGCAGTTTCTAGCAGTGTAGTTTTGGAGATCTAATAAATTATTTCATCACTTTCTAACTACTCCAGTATGGAGACGTTGACTGCCCATTTATTCACCTCTAGTTTAACTGTCTTCCTACTTTCTGGAAGTGGGGAGCTCCACTCATTTTTTGGATGCCTAAGGAAAGAACCTGAATTTCCAAGAAAATTGTCCCCTATCTATAAGGAAGGAAACTCAATGTATCTAAACCAAAGTCCTTGAATACTATAATCTCTGAAGATGGAAGTTGGGACCATTCTAGTCTTTTCAAATGGACAGATTTTACATGTTCTTCTAGCCAATATTGCAACAGCAGCACTTGAAGAGTAAGAAAAGTAAGTGTTCTTGTGATCTAGTGCACGACTCTTCCTGGTAATTGCACCTAGAGTTCATCATCTGTGTCTAATAGGTACTGAGACACTTGAAAATCATGGAGCTTTCTTCCACTGCTTATAATGTGTCTGTCGTTCACTGGGTAAATATTTACAAAACATGAAATGTGCAGGTATCTTAGCATAGTTAGAATCAATGCATAGTTAAAAAATAGAAACCAAGCAGTGAGGCAGTAAATAGACAGTTCCTCTACACATAGCTCTTACTTTCAGCAAACAGTCTTTTTGCTCATAATGGTGCAGGAAAGAGGCAAAGTAACTGCAAGACTTCTCAAAACTGTGAAATGTTGCGGAAATGTGAGCAGTATGGACCTGCTGTCTTTTCAAAGTTTAATCGTACGTTTCTTCTGGGGTGACTTTTTTCTTAGGAATCAAAGAGTTCAAATGATTCTTGAAAAGTATGTTGATGTTTGGGAATAGCATATTGTGATGCACACATAACAAAATGAGTCAGAAGTGTATTGTGCACTTCAGGACAATTTAAGATCCAAAATGAAAGGAATGAAAATAAAGGTGGGGATAAATTTCTGAAAGAGATATATAATTCCTTAGCAATTTGCATAATTAAGAAACAGAGGAGGATTTCGAGCCTCAGTAGTAATTGGCTATTCAGTAAAGGTAGACTTGCTCACTTCGCTCATCTGCAAATTATTCAGCCCTCATTAAATTAGAGCTGAAGCAGCAGTAGTGCCTGAAAAACATGTCATGACTATAAATGATCACATTCACTGTAGATCTTAAAGCAACTTAGTCTGACTTAAATTTTCTGAGTAAAATGGATTTAATATGAAGAATCAGCTCTCCGTTTAAGGTTACACAATTTCCTTTCTAACATAGTTTCATAATTACTACTTAAAATAAAAATCAGGTTATTTAGAATAAAAAAAAGAGCACATTTTTGAAGTTTTTAGTGATCAGTATTTAATAAATACCTATAATGGCTAAAATCTTGCCTTATATTCAATTAAATAGGACTGTACATATGAGTACAGAATGGTGTTCTATTGGTATGCTTCATATGATTGCAATTTTGCTCTTCTGTCAGATGAAAATATAGCCCCGTCCGGCAATTTGTCTCAGAATTTAATAATTCCTAAATCTTTTCTAACTTAACATAAAGGTTGATTTTTTACTTAAAACGGTTTTTGGCAACTTTTTATCAGTGGTATAAAAGATTGTTCTATAAAACCAGATAAACCGTGATGAGCTGCATTTCAAGCACAAGCTTCCAGGATGGGCTGTGAGTTCTAAAAACTGACCTAGAAAGAAAAAGATGAGAGAAGAGACATATTCTAGGGAATGGTTCTAAATTGTAAATCCTGCAGTGGAATGAAGCTGCAGAATAGTTCTCAAGGTATATTTGATTTTGTTCTCCAGCGCGACATTAGGAAGGCCCATTTCAAGCTTTCCCAAGATGGATTTGGCCACCTGCTGTGGATTCCATGGCTTTATTTCACTGTGAAATTTTACTTTGATAATTTCTGGGTATTCTCCCTCTCTCTCTCTCTCTCTTTTAAACTGATAATTTACCTGGAATGCTATTGAGTAAGCTTGGTTGTTGTTGATTTTGTTTTAAAATTTATTGTCTATAATGTATGATGGGAGTTTTCATAGATAATACCTCAAAGCCTGGTTTGGTTTTCTTTTTTCCTAAATTTTCTACTGAAACAATTGAAAGTATACATAATTTTTCAGAAAGTACTGAGTGCTAGTGTTCCAGAAAAAAAGTCACAAATTGAACAGCTGGAATATGAGCATGGACATCTTGAAAAGCATGCATTCATCAAGGCCTTGAGGAAGAAAGAACAAGTCTTCAGAACTCTCTGAGGAGTAACTTTCTTCCCACTTAACACGTTGAGCCAAAGATCCTCTGACCTTCCAATGAAGAAGGTGGTATTCTTGAGGAGAAAAATTCAGATATATTTGGGGCAGATTTCACATCAGCAAGTGTTTTCTGAAGTGAAGAGTTGATTTGTACTGTATTTTTCACCCACCTGGTTTCATAACAATATTTTTCAAGAGGGCTGGAAAGTGAAGTCTTACAGTGAGCTCTGGATACAGGGAACAGGCAGTCTGGTTTCCTTCCTGTCTGTTCCCCTTCAGAAGCACCTTTAGCAAGATATTCAATGCCAAGGAATCGGTTTTCTGTTGCGACGGCGGGAGAAGACTCAGTATGAGTGATAAAGCAAGCCTCAACTTTATTCGGATAGCTCAGGTCTTTTATACGCTTATCGTTAATTATTCCTACTAATCATACAATGATTGGCTAAGCACTTAAAGATTACATTTGCATACTCCTTCTACTTGTGGTTTTAGCTCTCGGGTTCTTTCTCATTACTTCATTGTGCAAACTTCCTCTTATCTTGTCTCCCAATCTTGCAAGGCAAGACTCGTACTTCTGCAGTAATTATCCACTAAGGTCTGCTGCGAACTACCAGCCTACCGTAGAGAGGCCCTTAGCATTAGCAAGAGGATTGCTTGAACAATGCTTCCATAGATCCGTGTCCTTGTTCTCGCAGCCATTCTTCAACAGTTTTCTACTTCTGTTTTGCATTAAATTAAAAAACCATGAAGGTTGTTTAACTCTCATTGTTTCTTAATAAGAAACTGGTTTGGGATTCTCATTTGGTGCCTTTGAAGTCCCTCAGTTGCTTCAAGTACTTTGAGTCTCCCAGCTATTATGACTGAACTTTTCTTCATTTTGAGAGATAAGGACTAGATTTATGCTTTTTTTCTTTTTTATTATTATTTTTTTTAATTTGTGAAGAAATGAGTTTGATAGTCACAGCACACTGGTTGCTGCAGGTGTCGTGGGTGGAACTTCCTGAATTCGTTACTTGCTATTTTTTTTCCTGATGGCTTTTGTGCAGTGGAGCAGCAGTCAGTTTTGCTGATCAGCCTTGTGATACCAACACACAATCTCTGTTGCTGTCAGCAGTAGTCCACCACATCACGGAATTAATGCTGCATAATTGAGTATTTGCTTTAAGCATGTCCTTGGAGCATTTTGGTGGCCTACTTCTCAGCTATTTACCATATTTTAATCAGAAATTACAAAAAATGTTTTGGATCATCTTTTTTTGGCATCCTAACAACACGCCTGGAGTAGCATAAGTGAGCCTGTAAGGCAGTAGCTTCGATGGAGTGCATTAGATAGCATGTTAGTCAGTGTTCATGTCTGTATTTTGATGTGTTACACTAGCAAAGAGCCAAAGATAGTACATATGGATTTTGAGATATATGACACGATGACTATAAATTGTCCAGATATTGCAGCTATTAAGGATGATGATGACTCTGATATATGTTGCTTTTGCTTGAAGTCTTTCATTTCAGGGGTGCTTCTTTTATCTCCTAAGGCTTTCATGATCCTCCCTGGGATTTTGTCATCATTAAAGGGGTTCTGAGACACTCTCCTACTCAACTAGAAGAATTTATCTCCAAATGTCACTGCTGCACTGTCAGTTTTCATTATTGGCCTGACAGGCTTTTCACCATAGCTGGAGTGGGATCTCTGTTTTCTATATACTGATGCTGAGGCCAAATTATTTGGCAGAGCAATCGAAACAGTCAGTAATATGTTGAAGGTTCTCTTGGCTAGAATTCTTCAGCCCCAAAGCAGGCATTTAGGATTGTTTTAGATCTCTGTTTGTCAGCAATTTATCCTGCCTAAGCCCCTGACATTTTTTATACATGCTTTGTGTGCTTGCTTGTACAGAGAGATGTCTAGAGACATGTATAAATAGCTAAGGTTTTCTGATGTGTGCGGGCCAAGTACATATAGAATTATAGAATCAATTAGGTTGGAAAAATGCTTCCTACATGATTTAGGTTCATAAACATGAATGCAATATGTGGGATGTAATTTTACTTGTACATCCTCAATATTTTTTGATAATTAATCCATTTTGTTTCCTAAATTTTTTTTTATATAGTTTATAGATTAATAATAAAGGTGTATTCAGTGTGTGTTTACATTGTGTGGGAGGTGTGGATGTGCCACATTTATCTCTGTCTCTGAATTGCTTAAAGATGTTAATCAGCATCAGCAATACAGATTTTAGAAGATGGAACATTTCTCCTGTTTTTTTTCCTGAACTTTAGTTCTGTGAATTACTGTTAACTGATAAGTATTTTATTACCCATGTTCCCCTCTCAATTAGTAATCAGTATAGCAGCCGCTGGGAAAATCCTTCACAAAATCATTATGACCACTTGGCCTGTTTTTTGACTCTGTGTCAAGTGCTAGGATTGACTTTGAACTGAACAAACACAGGATTTTAGTAAAACAGAAGCAAATGATGGGTGAGGGTTTTTTGTTGCTTTCTGGTAGGGTGTGGTTCAGCAAAGCAGAACAATTAACCTAAAAACTATCTGGACAGTGACTGGTGAGATGATAAAGTGAGAGAGGAACATGATGAATTCTCTCAAAATGTGAAGTTCTTGCCGTTGAGCTGTTCTTTGAAATGTTTTAACAGCATGAACAAAAAAGGCATTTAACTAATTATGTCACATTTCTTTTGTTATGATTCATAGAAAATTTCACCTTGGGTGGGTTTACGCAAGATCAACATCTCCTACTGGGGATGGGATGACATGTCTCCTTTTACAAATACAACTCTGCAGTGGCTTCCTGGAGAGCCAAATGACTCTGGCTTCTGTGCGTACCTAGAAAGAGCGGAGGTGGCAGGTCTGAAAGCGAATCCATGCACTGCAATGGCAGACGGTCTTGTGTGTGAAAAACCTGTTGGTAAGCAATCTCTTGTACTTGTTTACCGCATTACTTTATTATTTTTTGAAAAAATATGGAGCTTTAGTCAAGACAACAAATAATATTCCTATTCCAGCAAATATTTATTTGTGAAATAGTTCATATGGTTTAGTTTGCATTACACCAGAAGTCTTATAAATTGCCTTTAAATCAGGAGTCAGTGACAGCAGTGATTATAGCATGAAAGTGTCTGTGGAGGTGTTCAGCAAAGCTGTTGTTTCCTTTCTGAGTCTCACTGAACATATTTGTGGTCTAAAAGACTGAAAAAACCAAAATTCTTGTTTCCATCTTTTTAGGTTTGTTTGTTTGTAAAGATTACTGTGGCAAATAGTCACTTGGCAGTTCAAATTAGCATTTTGATGCTCCAATTCTCCTGTGTTTCTGTTCATAGCTGTGAGGTTGAGCACATGAAGTTCTTTACGTTTCCCCTTCAGATTTAATTTGTGCATAGTCTGTGCAAAACTGGCAAATAACAGCATTGTTGGTGTGTTGGGAAAGCTACCTGTTAATTTGATGGTTGTCCTGTGAAATTGTCAGACTTCTTAACTTGTGTAACTAAAGTGTGATTTTTACCAATCCCATATTCTCTTCTGAGCCATTCTAAATAGTAATGTAATTGCAAAGTATATATTGTACACTTTTTTTTACTGTCATTTGTATTTCCTAAAAATGTCGCCTTTCACGGTGTTCTTAATTTTGAGTTTATAGTTAATTTACTGGTTGTTTCTCGGAATTTTAAAAGATGCATTCACAATGGAAGAGACATCTTAAAATGTGGAGGGAAGCACTAGGTGGAAGGTGAATGACTTTTAAGATGCAGTATTTCGCAATTCGATCAACATTACATGCATCTGTTACTGGTGTCTTAGATGGTTTGTCTTTTGTCTTGAAAAGACTATAAATGTTAAAGGTCTCCAGCCTTATGGGCAAACTTTTATAGTTTAGCTGATTTTTTTGTTGTATTTTTTTTTTGTTGTATTTTTAATTGCAAAGCACAGCGTGAATGCCTACGTAGTAGCTCAAATTGAGGATCAGTTGTGGTTAAGTGATTTGTGTACTCTGTTAGCAGATGAAGAATGGCTTGAGAACTAGACTTGTATTGAATGTGAATCAGTAATACACAAAACCTGGCAATTGACAGGGGGGCTTAATCCTGGTGTTTCACAAGGGACTTCTGTATGGAAAATACAGTGCTACCTATACTTTTGTGTTCCTACCTAAGAATTACAATACTCACATTCATGTATACTTTACGGTTTCGTTTGAACTCAAAGAAAAATATCAGGAGTTAGAGAGTACAAGCTCTTTGTGTTACAGCTTTTTGAGATTACATATGCCACTAACCTAGTCAAAATGTGGTCTCTAGTAGAGAAAAACAAAACCCCCCACCAACCAATCAAATTTGTTTTGCATTGAACAATGTTTATTTTGTTACTTTCCCTTTGTATTCCAGTGACTTTCTTATGTACCATAAGGCAAAATTTTAGGGGATAAGTCATAAAGAGAATATTTGTTTCTTATACACATTTAAAATAATGTGAACAATAGACCCAGAACTCCCCTGTACTGGCTATAGGAATTTGAGACTTATTTTATGTCAAGTACGTGCAAGTAACAAAGCTAACATTTCCAGGCAATGAATATTAAATTGACTGTTTCACTGTATAGATAAAGTCGCTGTGAAAATTTTTAAATGGACTCTCTTAGAGCACTAATATGATTCATGCTCAGTATTACTGAATAATGTTTATAAAATATTATTGTATTGATATACTGCACTGTAAGTTTGGATGAAATTATTTATAGATAATTAAGGAATCAACCACTTTCACTTTACAAGGATTTTTCTAGTGGAACATGCAATTAAAGAAAAGAGGAGATTGCACTTTTGTTCAGAATTATAAATGTTTGTGTCTCTTTTTCTAGTTAGTCCCAACCAGAATGCCAGACCCTGCAAAAAGCCATGCTCCTTGCGTACAACGTGTTCTAACTGCACGAGTAATGGTATGGAATGTATGTGGTGCAGCAGCACAAAACGATGTGTTGACTCAAATGCCTATATAATCTCCTTCCCATATGGACAGTGTCTAGAATGGCAAACTGCCACATGCTCCCGTGAGTATCTTAATGAACTTTCATTCTATTACATATACTGTTGTATATTTTTCCACTCATAAGAGCGTCTATACAAATAGGATTCAGCACATTCACTGAAGATGAAAATAATTTCTGAGGAATTGTCTTATATGACCATTAATGAGGACGGTCTGTACTGTGTATGTGTTTTCTATATACAGAGAATTCTTTTATGATAAAATGTATTTAGTCTGTTAAAGCAGATAATGAAACATGTTTATTCAGATAAAGTAACATGTTTATTTGTGCGACCAACATTAGTGTGTCTAATAATGTCCATAAGCTGAAACAAAATACTGTGAAAATTAAAGAAATAATATGCAGGCCTTAGACTTATGCCACATCTAGTTATTAAAAACCAGATGATCTGAATTGAGAGTTTGTAAGATTCTGACACATTTTTGTAACATGAAAAGTTAAAGATGAGGCAGGTGGGTTCTTAGTCAAGCAGAACAGACACTCTTCAGATATCCCCTTGGCAAGCACATTTCATCAGAAATTGATAAAATGCCTCTCTAGGAGAATAAGAAACCTAGTCAATGTACCTTTCTGTTCACTGTTCAGCTAAAAGGACTTCTTCCTGAGTCTGTAGTGATTGGACGTTGTGAAGTTCAGCAGTTCCAGTTATATTGGTACCATAATCCATGTAGATGCTATAGCAAGCCATCTGATGCCTTAGCTTATTGTCTCAGCTATGGGGGGTGTTTTAGGAAAATTCCTCCGTTGCCATCTGACGGAAGACTGGTTCTTAGTAATTTTGCTGTCCTTTAAGGTTTGATTACATTACTGCTTGTGAGGACTCCAGTCCAAGGAGACTCAAACTGAATATTTAGGACTTCTGAAGCGTGCTGTTGAACTCTCAGTATTGGTCTTCTCTCGGTGTTTTTCTATTTACTTGTGACTTCCTTTCCTTTTCCATAAGGATCTTTTGAGATCAGCATTTTATTTCTGGATATGTTGTGGCAGGATTGATGATAGTGTTCAACAAAAAGCAACTTGCATTAAAGTCATAATTAGATCATGATTCCATTCAGTAGGTTATGGATGCAAAGGCAGTTACTTGCTTACGGGATTTGCTGTATATCAGGTCATCATTATTTAAAGGCAATTTTGTGTGAAAATATATTTTCTATTCAACAAATTAAAGGAAAACAAGATTCTGTGTCTGTAAGCAGGTTTGGTTGTTTTTGTTTTTGCTTTGTTTTGGTTTTTTTTTTTGGTTTTTTTTTTTTTTTTTTTTTTTTTTTCATTTTAAAGCATTAGATATTTTGCATTTAACAATAAGATGAATGTCCAAATGAAGTGTGGTTCAGAAATAGTTTCAGTCTAAATGACTTGAAAATTTTATTAGGCAGATACATCATTTTTGCTGCTCAGGTAATGAAGTATTAAGTGGACTGCCTTATCAAGAGGTAATGTTTCTACATACTTGAAGAATACAATATAACTATACCTTAAAAAAATAAAAATCCTCTTATTTAATTTTTCTTTTTTATTCTGAATTGTCAGATCCCTAAGGCTTTGATTGTTTGCTCTTAATGAAAAAATCCTGCAGAACTTCACACAAGCATGTATAATTAATAAAAAAACCAAATAATAAACCAACCCTACAAACAAACCCAAAATCAACATTCACCCCTGAGAATTTCTCATTTATTTTCACAACTGGGAATTAAAATGAAGAGCGCTGTTTTATTGCTGACATTTTGTCATTTTAATACCTGCTTGCCAAAAAGTTGCATTCCACTCTTCCCCACATCTTCCACCCATTGTGACTTTTGATTGAATATCTGACAGTTTAACAATCTTGGACCAACTCTAGAATTTTAAAGAAATTCTAAGTACAGAACATGTATTTTATCATGGAAGTTAATAAAGATGTGTTGTAATATTATTGTTCTTCATTATCTTTGTTTATTTGATAACTTTGTTATTGCATCGTGGTGTAAGAAACACCTGCTGTGTATTCTGTGATCTCTGAAGTACAACATTTAAAGACAATGGTGATATTCTTGCTAATGTTACTGAAATTTTTTTTATTTGCACAAGGAAATAGAAATGCAAAATTGTTTCTTCATCAACTGTTTTGAAATTTTAGCATCTCATTTATAAAAAAACCATCCCCAAACCCAAAATAAAAATAACCCTTGTGTTAATATTGCATTCCATGTAATAAAGCTCAAAACTGCTCTGGACTGAGGACCTGTGGACAGTGTTTGGAACAGCCCGGGTGTGGATGGTGTAATGATCCCAGTAACACTGGAAAAGGACAATGTTTGGAAGGATCGTCGAGAGGCCCAATGAAGCCTGTTGGCATGCACTCTAATGAAATGATGCTTGATGCTAGTCTTTGTCCAAAAGAGAAGAATTATGAGTGGTCATTTATCCAGTGTCCAGGTAAGGTCTGCATCCGTTCTTTCTTTTGTATGAAGCAAGAGATGTTTCTCTCTTTAGCATGTCAAATGAACATAACTATTTTGAGTAGTACAAATAACATTTGCACTAGAGATTGGTCTTTTCTAAAATATTTCCTAAATCCGTAGTATGTCTGTCTGCTGAACACAAATGTGCTCACTGTCATGCATGTTTAGGTGGGATGTTTAATGCAAATAATTTAACTGAAACCGCTATTTCTTTGTAAATAAGTTTTTACCCATCCTATCCTTCTACTTTTTCAAATCTGACTGTATGCTTCATCTTCTGCTTTTTTCTGGTTTCCTGTATCCATCAACAAAGAGTGCAGTTGAGGACAGATTATCCATAGGCAGGCTTTGATGGCCAGGAACAGGAATTCCTGCATCCCCACTGTTCATGCCAAAGTCTGGCTGCGAGAACTGGGGAGGGGGCTGCCTGCTCTGCCTCCAGTCTACCTTTTAGACATTTTTGAGTAAATGGAGTGTACACTTTTGTAATCTTAAAGAGAATCTCTGATGTCTAAATTTTAAGACATACCAATCTGATTAGAGTATTTCAATTTTTAAATTCATTGGAAAAGAAAGCAAGACATGAGGTGCTTTAGGACAGTGGAAGATAAGTTTCTTATTCTTAGCACGGCAATCATTTCAGGTACCTGAAATAAGATAAATTGATACTAAATGTATATAAACTTACCAAACAATTTGTTGTTTCGATGAAAATAAAAATAAGTTAGGTATAAGATGCAGTTTGGAGATTCTTTTGCCACATTGATAAATAGTTGGCTAACCCATTCATGTTCATTCAGGTATGCACTTAGTTTTCCTTGTAGTTCCTATCTGTGCTCTTTATTTTGCCTCTGGGCAATTGTGTTGGTGATAAGTATTTTAAATTCATTCTTATTTTCTGCCTGCTCAGATCTTTAGAACTAGTATTTAGCAAGTAGCATTAAAAACATGTTTCTTTTCTGACTAGTCATTTTGAAATCAGTAGTCCGAAAAGCAACTTTCTTGGTATTTCTTTTTATATGAGGACTTTTTAAAATCAGATTTTTATTTTAATTTTTTATTATAAATAAAATGGCAAATACCTCTATAAAAAGAAAAAAGAAGGAAAATAAGTAGTATTGGGCAGTGTTAAATTGAATGTAAGACCAAGTTTGTCTTTGAAGCCTAAATCTTAAAGCCTAATCATCTCCTCTGAAAAGCAGTATGAAAAAAGAATCAACATATAATTATCAATATTTGTCGGCATCACCAGCAATTTCAACACAGAGGTCAAAAGCAAATTAGATGTATAATTGCTTATCTCCAGGGAAGCCCCACTGAAGATTCAGCGAAATCACATTTGTATGCGTGAGAAAAACTACTCTGTTGCTTCCACTGATGTACAGTAAAATCACTTAAGGAAAAAAATTACTTTTTAAATTTAACTCCCTAGTTCTTATTTAAACATCGTTGCAGTGTCTCATTACTCTAATTATTACTTTAATAATTTAATACTGATGTCTTCAGTTTGCGCTTGTCTTTGTCACAGAAAACGGTTGCAATGTGCATTTCTTCTGGATTTTCAGTTTGCTCACTGAGATAGATAGATGTTTTTAGGAGAATCTGCAAAAATGAAGTATAACTTTTAGATGGTGTGATGTGTAAATTGTAGATATTAGTGGTTCTTATTGTATATATATGTTTTTAAATTATTTAAAACCTCTTTATTATCTTTGTCTTAAAATGTAAGACATAACATGAGATTATATTATATCTTGCAACAAACTAAAATTCACAATTAATTATTTTTTTAGGTTGCTTTTACCCTTTAAATAGCACAAAAAATAAGAAATACAACTGAAGTATTGGAACGAATAGAAAATTTACACATCAATGACACTAGTTAGAGAATGTAGAGTGGAACATTTTCCTCACGTCATGATGCAGTGAAAATTAGGCAATGTTTCTTTACTTTAATAGAACATCTATTCAATGTGCTGTTTTTACTTTTGATTTGTTGGGCCATGCTTTTATTTTTTTCTTACACTTGTTCTAAGTAGTTTAATGTGTAAGACATACAAAGATCTTTAAAAATGAAGCTGGAATTGGTATTTCTGTGTATCTTTATCTGAGAAAGGCAACAATGCTGCAGAATGGCAAGATGCCTGGAGGAAGACACCACAAAGTTGTCTAAAAATCAGATGTTCTTAGGAAGAAGAAAACTTGTAATTTCTAAGGAGATTTATCTAAGACAGTGAGAAAACTTCTGGTCTAGTAATACAGAAATGATTGATGCTTGTTTACAAGATTCTGTAGGCATAGCTACAGAAAAAGGAAGGCATTGTAAACTTGGGAGCTTCAGTGGTTTATAAGCCAAGTCTGGCATTGACTGTAAATATATTAAGTTACTAAATTCTAAAACAGCTCTAAAATTTTTTAAATCGTGCAGTGAGAATCTCTTTTCTTTTCTTTCCTTTTTTCTTTTTTTTTTTTTCCTAGCCAAGATGCTAGTCACCATTACATTTAGATTAAGAATCCAAATAATGATAAAAGAAGTTCAAACAGAATGCTGTTACTGAGATAGCTGTCCTCTGCTGAGCCTTACCCTTTGCTAGTAAGGGATCGACAGGTTTGACATAGTCTGACATTTGACAGGCTGCTGTAATTGTCACGTTGCTAATCTGCTCAGCACTATGAGCTCCAAAGTCCCACTCTACAGTGAGGTCATCCTTCAAAAACTCCTAGTTGTCCAGCTGAGTCCTGGCAGCAGGATCAATGATTCTGGCAGAACTGATTTTGCTGCACTAGTGATCAGTACTTCCCAATTTTCTTCAACGCGTGGAGCACTGGAGAGGAATTCTAGTTTGTAGTGCTGCGATCTGACAAAAAGCAATTTTATACTTTTAGGATCAATTTATGTCAATAAGAGTCCAGTTTTTCTACTTCCACCACAGTTGACTGTAGTGAGGAGGGATGGGAGATGTTTGATGTGGTCCTGATGTCTTTAAAACCTCTTAATGTGCCAAAGCTAATGGGAGGATCAGAGCTGTTAAAAATAAGGCAATCATTGGTTAATTCATTTGCAGGTTCCCTCTGCCTACTAGATTAAAACTTGAGTGTGAGTTGTTCATGTTCTCCACCACAGTAGCCTTTCAAATGCTTCACAGTAGATTGTGTGTAGGTGCAGGGGTTTCATTTCCTCTCAGTTGGTGACTTACTGCCTCTTCTTAAGTGACTGGGCAGCATTTTGAAGCTACAAGGACTGGACTCAGTCGCTCAAAATGAAAAAAAAATGAGAAAAAAAAAAAGAGACTTTCTCACACACCTTAAGCTCATGTATCCCTACAGAGTCAACTTCTGTGGTCTTTTTTGTGAATTCATGTCTTGTTACAATGCTGTTTTAAAGAGGTTCTGTGTCAAAGTACAAATATATATGCTGGTTGTTAGGATTAAACTCCTCAGAAATGCATTCTACTGCAATTTTTTAATCACATAAGAATGATTTTGTCCCCAAGAGCAATTTGGTAATGGCTTTTTAAATGTTCTATTCCAGCTTGCCAATGCAATGGCCACAGCACCTGCATCAACAGTAATGTCTGTGACCAATGTAAGAACTTAACAACAGGAAAACAGTGTGAAACGTGCATGCCAGGGTATTATGGAGATCCCACAAATGGAGGACAGTGTACAGGTAAGTTGTCCTGCAGGGAGGAAAAAAAAAATTGAAATGACATTTTATGTAAAGTGAATTTAACTTTTTCTAATGGAACGTGAAATTAACTTTTCTTTAAAGGTTAAATGTTTATTTGATAATACTGATGAGTTGATCAGCTATATTAATGATTCAGAATCAGATTAATCATTTTAAGAGAAACTTTGCATTCAGAATCATCATTTTGCAGTTTTCTTTGGTCTGGATGCTCTAAGAACAAGGTGGTGATTTAAGGTCACTCTCCCAGTTATGGGAAGGAGGAGAAAGAAGTTGTCTTGTGGGAGTAACACCTTAAATCCTGGTATTTCAGAGAGGCATCATTTCATTCCACATAAACAATCCTCTTAGAAGCAGTGAGAAGGTACTTGTAAATCGAGTTTTATATCTACCCTGATGTCTGATATCTGTATGATGCTGGTGGAAAAATTATGCATTTAACAGAACAATACGTCTTAGTCATCTGTAGTTCAAATGGAAAAACCTGGTACACAGAGGTCTGTAAGATACCCTAACCTCATCAGTCTGTTTAGTTTTTTAATTACTGCGTTGGAGGATTCTCCTTGAAGTGAAAGAGAGAATTAAATCAAGTAATCCAGACAGATTTTGACTATTGCTATAGGGCTGCTTTTTCAGTTATGTGGATGATTTTAAAGTTGACAGTTAACTCCTTCCCTTAAAACTAAATGGGAGAAGGAGGTATATAGTTCATAGAAGAAGTCATTAAGGTAGTTGAGATTGAATCTGAGAGGGTGCTACAAAGTTTTATCCCATTGTTTTTGTCTTCTCTGTTATGTTTCTTTAACTGGACTTTTGCTTCTCAAGGAATGTTTATGTATTTCAAGGGTTCACTTGTTCCTCAGCACTTGAACATGCAGCAGTCAATGCATAAAGCTGCACATCTGGTAAACTGAAGCACAATATGTAGAAAATGCGTTCAAGGGGATGGAAAGATTAATGTCTGCCCCTATTGACAATTGCATGGTTTACTGGTGCTTTACAACACTTTAAATAATTCTTAATAGTTCTTTTATTTCCTGAAGTTGACAAAATGTTCTTTTGCTGTCTATAGCACCTTTATGGCAAAATGATGTATTAATATAGCTTTTATTATTCAGGGATACGTTAGCTGTCAACCAAATAAGCATTCCATCACATTTAGTGAATTATGTATAGTGCAATAATGTCTAAAATCAATTTATAAGACCAGTAAAATTATAAATTTTATGACTTGTTTTTTCAACTCTAGTCTGTAAAAGTCCATATTTTATGGGTAGATGTGATTTTAACAGGAGCTACTCAGACTAAAAAATGCTTTAAAAAATAAAGATCAACATTTTTGAAGGCCTTATCTGTATTGGTATATTCTATTTTGTAGTGTAAAGCCCATAATTCTCTTTAAGTCTTTAAGACATTTTGATGAATTTAGTCATTATGAACTGTTAAGTTTTCTTCAGTATCATGATTTTTGTTTCTGTGATAGAGGTGCCCAAATTGCAGGCCAGGGATTTCTGCAGGAAAAAAGTACCAATGATCCGTAGATAAGTCAAATCAATATTACTTGGATTTAAGAGGATTTTGGAACCATAGTTGGGATCAAGCATGTGAAAATGTAAAGAAAGAGGTGGTTCAATTTTTTTTTTTTTCTTTCTTTCTGGTAATGCTTTTGCTATCACAGGAAAAAAAAAAATAAAATGAAACTAGCAGCAAATTAAAACCAAAATTAAAGTAAAAGTGTCCAGAAAAAAAGACAAGTGGAAGAATGAGAAATGTGATCAGAAGCTGAACTTAAGCGTGACTGAAATAATTAGAAAATGAGACAGAAAACTGTATGAAATAGCCAACCATAGAAAAAAAAAAATCATGAAGAACTGGAAAAAACCTAGTGATCCTCATAGTCCTTACTTGTATCGCTTTTCTCTGCTGCTGCCAACTGAGTTACCTGGCTTGACTCTAGCAATATTTCTGTTCTTCTTAGACTCGCCCTTCTGCACAAGGGCTGAGCACGCGGCACATTTTTTCCACAGAGCTCCTGAGCTATTTCTTTGAGGATCCAGATAGAAAACTTTTTAAAGGGTTGACAAGATAATGGCTGTAACTCTGAAAGTACAACTGTAATAATATAATACTCTTCCTACAGCAAGTTACTATAGTCACAAGGGTGTAACTTGGTTATGAATTGGAGAGCAGTTGAAAGAAGTTGTACGTGCTGTTGAGAGGCAAAGTGGTGTACACTAGGAGAAAAATGAAGAATTGTTCTCTTGACGTACTCATGAAATAATAAATAAAATAATTCCCCCCCCTGCCCAATCCTGACAAAAATACTTAAGAAATCGTGCACATATTCAGTACAAGCATTCTGCTGTTGTGTCATAGACACTTATAGGTAAAATCTGAGCTCCCAACTTAGTTTGACAGTTGGTGATATCGATTAAAAAGGTTTCCAAGAAAAACTTCCTTTGCTTTTATGGGCTGGATTAGCCTTTGTTATTCTTTAGGTCCCTGATGATCTTGAAAGGAAGGAGATGCTTAGCAAGTCTGTCAGATCTTGGAAAACTTTTTTTTTCCTTAACTATGCCAATCCTTTCCTAAATCCATTTTTATACTTCTAGGAGGTCTTTCAAAAAACTCTGAAAGAAGCTGACTGTCCACTCCTGAGTGATCAATTATCTTGTGATTGTTGTCCAGGGATAGAAAAATCTGTCCAATTATAACTATTCTCCTTATTCTACTCTGGGAACGATGAAACCTCTTACAACTGCTATCAGATAATTGATACATTCATAGCGATATTGCATAGTGTTATGCTATCAAATTACTATGACATGAGTAAAAGTTGTTATAGGAAAAAGATATAATTCATGTTTCAGAAGGTTTTGAATAGTTGTGATTAAAGAACGGATAAAAAAATTTTGACTTTTCTGGATTTTTTGGTCACTATAATTGTTGACATTTCAATAGCTTTAAAAGAAATCTAAGGACATTTTGCATCCTGATATGAAGCAGGCTTAGTAGATATGACAAACCTGAAAAGATGGAGGCATAATAACAGGCTTCAAATATGTGAAAAGAGGCTGAATAGAGAGAATGATGATGAAATGCTTTCCCCCACTTTGGTTGAGGAAGAAGTAATGGGATTAGGTTTCAATAGGAAAGATTAAGGTGGAATACAATTTCTACTGGTTAAACCGTGAAACAGATTGTGTAAAACATGATGAAATCTGCATTACGAAACCTACACTATATTTTTAAAATCTTCAATGTTCTCTAGATTTGGAAAAGGGTAGTGGACTGGCTGATTCCGCATTTTCTTCTCCAGTCTTAATTTTCAAAAGATTCTTTTTCACGTCCAATTTCTTTTGAATCTGCTCTTTGATATCAACAGGCCTCTTCCTTTCTGAAGTGCCTCCTAGTTTTTTTACTCCTACGTCAGATTTTCTACTTCTTGTCATCTTCTCTCTCAACCCTGTCCGCTGCTCCCAATGGTTTTTGCAAAGCTTGTAATTTTTAGTTGCAGCCAAGAAGGTTTTCACTCCTATCTAGAGTACAAAGTAACCCATAGTACCCAGGACAGTATATTTCTACGTGCTCCCCAGCCATACTCACAATACATATACAGGCGTGTATGCGTGTGTGTGCATACGTACACAGTGCACAGTATTTGTATATTAAATCAAAATACAGCAAATTACATAATTTCACACATGAAAGAAAGCAACCTGTCTTTTCATAATGGCAAAAGTTGATAGCATGACAAGGAAAACAATTTAATGTTCAGTTTCTTTTCGGAACTAAAATATGCTGTGGTCTACTTAGTTGATAGAAAGATACCTGGTAATTTCCCTTTAGACTGATTTTTCCAGGTTTCGAAAAGTTATACAAGCAATGAGGGAATAAAAACCAGCAGTCTTAATTTTTCACTTCAACACTATCACTGCGTAGCTTTTAAATTACCTGTAATTTGGGATTGCGCAGGGCAGGTGTGGAGAAGCATCAATCTAAATATTCTGAATATGAATATTTTTTTACTGTATTTATGGCAGTAAACTTAAAAGTGGAAGAAATTATTTCCCTAAAAATAATTTTATTTAATAAATATCATAGCTCAATGATGGGGCTTTGAGTTTTAGTCTCAAAACATCTAGAGACTAATGTATTATAGTATTAGGAACGATTTGATGCTATTTTAAACAGGTGAAACTAGGCAGATGCAGTTTTCATGAGAAATAGTTTTTGGAAGAAGAAATAAAATCTTACATCTAAAACTTCATCAAGGGATACTTATTTTTCCATAATCTGAAATAATTTTGTCCTTTTGTGATTCAGAACTTTACAGGCAGATTCTGCAACAATCCTGGCCTTTGTAAATATTGTCAGCTACAATGGGAATTGAAGGGTTCTGTCTGTCAGGGAAGTCCCACTGCTGGCTGGTGTCCCAGACTTTTCAGAGTTGTCAGAAAAAAGCTGTACAATTGAGGAATTTGTCTGTTTTAACAACACAGTTAAGTATTCTAGCAATTCCTAGTTGTTGGAGGTGGTTCATGCCAACACTCTGCGCAGCAGGAAAGTGATAATTGTTTTGTTTTAGAAGAAATTTATAGTCTGCTTTTGAAAAAGCCATTTTAGTGTGCTAAATTTTTCTTTAATTTTTTTTTTTCTTCTTTTTTTACCATGTGCTTGACTGAGCACTGGAGTAGATTGCCCAGAGAGGTTGTGACCCTCCCTCCTTGGAGATTTTGAAAAGCCTCCTGGATCCCATCCTTGGCAACTGGCTGTAGGTGGCACTACCTGAGTAGAGATGTTGTGACCAGATGATCTTCAGGGGTCCCTTCCAATTTCAGCTGTTCTGTGATTTGAAAACAGAATCATGAACTGAAGCATTAAAGACAAGGCATTTCAAAACTTCTATTCTTCATGTCCTGTTATTTTACAGGAATACAGCATCTATAGTATATATTTATAGTAGCTATCAGCTCGTCACGTTTGGGTTCCACACGCCGGTCCAAAGGGAGGATAATACCTATCTCAAGAAGAGCCAAAAAACCACACCCAGATCCCCAAACAAAAAAAGGCTCCCAAACTCCCAATCCACAACAGAAACCCCTTGCCTGGTGGTTCATTACAATTCTCAGCATAAATGTTTGTGCTAATTTTCATAGTTCTGTGATCTTTCTTTTGCACCTTTATTATAGAGTTTTATGGTTGCATCCCTGTTTTTTGCACATGCTTTTAGACATGACCTAAGTGAGCGATATGCTCATTTTTTTAAGCAATGAATAAATAAGCTTTTTCCAGAAGACCAAGGCTTCTGAGTTTTTACAGTTTTCAGCTGCCTCCACCTAGCTACTGTTCTGAATGAACCAACCCTCAAAGCACCTATTACCGCAGGTAATTTTGTACTCAGAAAGGGGCATTCTGTGCACATTGCCTGACCTCTGTATATATCAATATATGAGGCCACCACTAATGTCAGCTGAGAACACTTGGACTACAGTTAATTTTGTTTAGAATCAAAGTGCTGGAAGCTGTACTTTGCATAAGGATTTATGATTAGTGCACCCATTCTGACAATCAATTGATACAAAACTACACTGTAGTGTTAGACGTAAGCCTTCAGACCAGATGAAATAATTTGCTTTTTAGGGAATTTAGGTGTCAAACTTCCAAAGCCTAATGCTTTAGTACTGAAATCTCATTTGGTAACCTGCCCTTGAAGCTTTCCCAGCCTGATATCCATCACTGGTATCACTTCCAAAATCTGTTAATAGCAGTTCTCTGAGGGGAACAGTCATAGAGACTGTCATTTTGATGAAAATATGTAGGAATTATTATAAACTGTGATAACCAGGGAAACAAAGATTACCTGAGCTCCATAAAGTTACATGTTAAAGAGACTTAATTGATTATTTTTTATAACCCCTAAAAAATTAAATGCCAGTCCAACCCAAACCATGACAATGCTTGTAGCTGGAACAAAATTTAAAAAATATAGCTAGTTTAACTAGCGTATTCAGTTCTTTATTTTACTCGTATTAACTTTTTCTGCTACTTTTACCCAAAGTGACACATATCCAGAAGTATGATTTTATTAGCCTGTAGTAATACTTGGTTTTAACAGCACAAAAGCTACTGTTCTCAGCTATTTATTTTCAGTGAGCAATAAACTGATGTTTAGAAACATTTTATTCTGCATCTTCTTAAAATAGGATTAGGAATGAATATTAACTGATGGGAATTTCTACTCTTTTAGAGAAAGACATGGCAATTTGGATACAGAGTTTGTATACATTTTTTATACTGTTTATTTATTTCAATATCTAGCATGTAGAGAATTGCATTTATGGAATTCACCAGTGCATTAAAGATCATGAGTCTGGGTATTCCATCATTAGATGTCTAAAATTTTTGAGGAATTTTTATACTCCTCATAATTGAATATTATGTTGGAGATGAGTAAAAAAGAGGGTATGGCATGCTTCATACTGTCTTCAGGTACTACAGTATGTAACTAAATAAAAAAACCTAATCCTCTTCCACTGCCTGTCTTCTGCCTTGATTTCTAAGAAGCAGTGTGTCACAAGTTGCTAGTAAAACTGTGATAAGAAGCTGTAATTTAAGATTATTCAGAAAAAAAGAAAAGCTCACATACGGTGCTAAATTCCAACAGAAAAGATGATTTTGTTTAGCCTCTACAAACAAAATAACCAAAGGTTTTGATTAAGGAGGGGACTGTCAAGAAGTCCCACTTTGCAGTAGTGATGGTGGGGTTTTGTTGTGGTTTTTTGTTTCTTTTTATCTTTAGAGTGTTGAATAGAGATAATGACACCAATTGCTCGTTTTTACACAATACTCTGTTATAGAATAAAGCCACTTAGTATTAACTTAAATGCTGGAATTTGTTTTTAGTTGTAGGTAGAGGGCTTCTTAGTACATATGAAATATAAAGAAAAGAGATAGCACAATAAGGTATTCAAGAGAAGTTTCATATTGCTTTTTGCAGAGAGTTTGTTAGAATAAGCACTCTTTTTTTAAGACGACCTTTTTCCCCAAAGGTGATTTGGAAAAATTAATTCCCTTCCTTTGGTGAATGTTTTTTATTGAACAGTATTCAAGACAGTCTGAATACTGAGTGAATAAAAATGCCTGTACTTGCGTTTAGTTATGAATTTAAATTCACTCCAATCAAAGTGTATTGCAAATAAGGCCTCCACTATTAAAGCAGAAGAAAAGTGGATTACCGTAAAAAAACTTAGTTGAGGAACCTGGAAAAAGACATTTTTAGCTAACTACTGTTCCGGTTGTTTTTGACTGCCAAGCAAAATATGCTAAGCAAACTTCAGAATGCTATTAATTGTTGTGTATGCATATAATTTTCTTTTGCTTTTTTGTAGATTAGACCTGTTCTGTAAAGTATGACTTCTAGCATAATTAATTGTAAATTAAAAGCAAAAACTCGACTAAACCTAGAAATGTTTTTATAGATACATTTGTATTCCTTAGCTTACTTCTCCTCAGAGTAATCCTAGATAGAGGGCCTGGAGTTATACTTCAAGTAAAGTGTCATTGTCCCACTCTGTTTAGTTTCCCATGAAGAAACAACTGTTGAAAGCAACATTCCTCTTGATTAACCTTCAGAGAGAGATTATTTGGGTGGCTGTGGGACTTCTGATTTATCGGGATATTTTTATCTCTGTGCTTATATTATCTTTTTGCAAGGATTAATGACAATTCTGTTGCTTCCACTAATGTGGTGATCAAGCCCTTCTGAATCTTATCGCATAACATAGTTTTTGGCAATGATGAATAAGTTGCTGTGCATTCTTATTTTTGTGTTTTTCAGGTTTACATGCTATAAATTTTATATTCTGGAGTAAAGAGTATTTATAAAATGTATTTCCGTTATGCTGTCTGAGCTATGTGTCAATACTGTCACCATTCTGTTGAAACTTGTGAAGTCACTGGTTTCCAGAAGGCATTCCCAGAGGAGATAGGCAGGGTATGATTTCGAAACTCTCAGCTGATCAGAAATACAGTGATATTGTAGAAGCAGACATTTTTTTTACCTTGTATTGAAATAGGTGTCAGGAGCTGACTTAGCTACAGGGTATGGTTGAGAAGATACTAGTCTTTGATTGCAGGTTGGTGGCTTCAATTTAAAGTTGACTTGTTCTAAAACCATTGTTGCTTGGTCCTCAAATAAACATTTGACTGCAGCCAGAGTTGTCTTCTCCCAAATGCAATAGAAAAAAAAAAAAAAGAAGTAGGCATTTCATTTGTTTGTAATTTCTGAGTCTACCCTTCTAGGTATGTCTAGGTGCTGAGCAAAGCTCTCATTCTCTCTCTTGTTACTGCAACCAGTCACGACTTCCCTATTAGTTTCATAGTTTTAAATACAGAGACATCTGCAGTCAGTCAGAAATTCCAGGATCTCTGTCTGTAAATCTTCCCCAGGAAAATTGCACGAGTATGTCCCCTTGACAGCTGATCAGTCTGACATGAAACATGCAGTACAGTATCTGACATCACCTGTAGTTTTACAGCCTAAAATAGTTTAATTTCCTTTTGGTTTTTGCT
>VXBW01008314.1:3018432-3119951 GCA_013400375.1 Thinocorus orbignyianus | reverse complement strand
TTAATTTGGTTATGTGTGCATCAGTTTAAATTAGTTCAGAGACTGCACATTGGTCAGAGAGGTGTGCCAGAACCTTCCACTGACCATAGAAATTACCTGTTTGAATCCTTAGACGTGAATATACCACCAGGACAGAAGAGTCAAGATGTAGTCATTAAGCATTGAAATGGTCATCTCTTTTCCAAAGGGATCTTGGAACCCCTCTACAGGCTGTTGAGAAAGTAACTTTTTGAAGCATCAAGCAACTCATTTTCCAACTGGTAGAATGAAGGTTCTCAAAAAAAAAAAAAAACAACCAACCCTGTGGTGCCATTTTTGTTTGATTGCAGTTGATTTTCTGAGTGGTAAATGTGATGCCTTACAAAGGCAGGCCACATTTGTTATATAAGGAAAAAAAAAAAGCTTCACTCACAATTGAATGCATTAAAAATCAGTCATATTTTGTGCCTTCTAATGGCTAACACAGGGAAATTATTTGCTGACTTCTTTACATTTTGTGGTGGTTTTGTCAGATGAATTGTGTAAGGCATTTTCTCTTCTTTGGGCTTTTACTCTGAATGACCAAATACACAAAAATAGTTGCAATCACCAGTTGTTGATTTTGGTTGTTTTTCACCTTAGATTGGAACTTTTTTTTTGACATTTAAAAGTTGCTGTGAATAGCTACTGAGTGGTTTTAAATTGTTTGGCTTTTTGTAGTGCCTTATCATAAACTTTGATTATTTTTTCCCCTGTTATAATTTAGGAAGTTATGCATTCTCCTAGAGATGAAAAAATAGCAATCTTTTGATGAAAGGAGGTTTTTTGCCAAAATTTTCAAGTAGAGAAGATGCTGTCTTTTGTCAAGAAAATTTAAAAAGACACAATTTTTTTAAAAACGAACTAAACCTTTGGTGTCTGAAAAAGTCTACTTAGACACGTATTATATTGGACATGATAAAACAAAGGCATCCAAAATCATTAGTTTGTGTTTTCCCATTAAAAAAAACTACAAACATTAAACCCCTATTTCAGTTTTCACTAAACTGAGTAAAATTTTTAGTCTGCCAGATCTGAAATTTATTCTTTAAGTAATTCTAATTTTATCTTGTTTTCATGTGAAAGGCCTCTTCACAAACAAGAAAATGAAGAGTAATTTAAGGAATAATATTTTAATCTTGTAGGCTTGTGAAGGAAACATCACTTTAAATGCTTGCATGCTTGAAGGATTGTGCTATACATCAGATACAGAGTTTAGTTTTTGACTGTAAAAGATTTTACTGTAAAATTTGTAGGCTATTTATTAATGACATATACTATATTTAAAAATGAAAGCAGCAAGAGGAAAGAACGAAAAGGAAACTGCTAAGTAGGACGTGTTAAATTTATCTCCAAATAAAGTGCTCTTAGTCATGTTTTCACATGGGATTTTCAGTTTTATATGCTCAAAGTAAGTAAAAGTTTCAGTTTTTCACACAGATTAGCATGGAGAAAATAAAATTGGTGATACTTAATTCATGAATTCTCATGGAAATGCTTTGGTTTGGCATGGTTTTGTGTGTGTGTGTATTTTTTTTGTTTGTTTGTTGGGTTTTTTTTAGTAGAAGATACATTATTCTTGCATGATCCAGAAAGCAAGATGTCAACACTGAACTATAATACAAAAATTTTATATGAAAGGGTCAGGCACAGCAAGACTCTTATTAATTGGTTAGGGTTCTGTTCAGTTCATAACAAGAAAAAAAGTACCCTGTCTTTCAGTGTTAATTTTCAGTGTTAATCTTCTGTGTTTCTTTTTCATTTTCTGCTTGTATAAACCAAAATTATGGTTTTCCAAGCTGTCTTTATAATGTTAGTCACTGATGTTTAGTATGATTGTTTGAGAGGTATTTATTACAGACAAAAATCAGCTCACTTTTCAGGATGAATACTTTAAACAGAAAAAATAATGAAGTACAAACAGTGCAGAGCTTAATAATAAATACAAGCCTTTAAATGGAGAAAGTTGCCATAGGACTGTGTTGCTGTAACCAAAGCAAATTTTGTTTTCTGCAACAGAAATACAGCCTGTTTGCTGTTTTCCAGATTTTGGGGTTCTTTAAATATATAACCTACTTCAGGAACGCATCAGTCCAAAAAGCAAAGGAAGCTTTACTTGTGATTTCCAGATTGTTTGACTGAGTGGCACAGTATTGCTTTCTAAGAAAAAAGTAATTGCCCTACTAGTAGTCTTAGATTGTGGTCAGATGAAATTGTCTGTGATTTGCTGTGAGTATGAATTCCAGAAATAAAGTTAAAATCTCATTCAGGCTTGGGTGAATTGCTTTTTTGGAATGGGAAATGGCTGTGGACAAGAACGTTTCTGTAACCACCAGGTGAGCCTCTAAAATGCCGAGGAGGAGCAGAGGGCAGGTTGCACTGCACCCTGAGAGAACATGTCTGGTGCCTATTGAAAAAAATCATGAAGTTGTGAGCAGTGTCTGATTTTACAAAAATTACTCTCTGGGTGATTTGGCGTGTGGGCCTTTGCCAGAAGAAATTTATATCCAGTATTTATCTGCTGAAATGATTATCTGATTTTTATGAATAGTGGGAACAGCTGACCTTGCTTTAAATGATAAATATGTGATGTATCTGTTTTGGGTGGTTTACAGAATTCCTGTCTATTCAGATTCCACATCCTGCCTATACAGATCCTAAAACTGTATCTACTCCTTTTACCGTTTTTCTCTCTGGCAAGAATAGTGTCTCTCAGTCCTTGGTACTCTGTCAGTGTATGGATGGTTTTTTGTCTTTTTTGTGCTATTTTTGAATGATTAAAAAAATTACTTTGGGGGCAAAGAAAGGTAAATCACAAATTAAACCAGAAAGGATGAAAATAAAATTAGTCTTATGTGCTAATTAGTCTAGTAAGAGTGAGTTGTCATGATGGTTGATTGTGCCGTTATAAAATGATAGTTGCGTTTGACCTGCATGTACTTTTGCAGCGCTTGCTAGAAGAGAGGAATACTTTCTGATATCAACTTTTTTTAACACTTCTTTTTATTGCTCGTTGCTTCATAGAAGTAACTTAGCTTAATTTTAATGCTACTCAATTAGTGATATTGCGTAAGTGGTGTTGGGCACATTTGTTTGCTTTCACGGTTTACGTCCCAAGAAGATGGGGCCAGTCTTTTTTCAGTGGTGCCCAGGGAGAGGACAAGAGGTTATGGGCACAAACTTGAACATAAGAAGTTCCATCTAAACATGAGGAGGAACTTCTTTCCTTTGGGGGTGGCAGAGCCCTGGAACAGGCCATCCAGAGAGGTGGTGGAGTCTCCTTCTCTGGAGACACTCAAAACCTGGCTAGGTTCCTGAGCAACCTGCTCTGAATGACCCTGCTCTGGCAGGGGGTTGGACTAGAGGATCTCCAGAGGTCCCATCCAGCCCCATCTCAATCGGTGATTCTGTGATTGTCTGTCTTAAATGCTGAATGGATGTATATGCTCTAAGAATAATTTTGGAATGCTATAAGAATATTAGGAGCTACCAGTTGAGTATGAGTTTCTAGAAAAATAAGGGACTAGACAATTTTGTAATATTACTAATGAAGAAAATTGTTTCGAAAGGGCAATTCTTATATGAGTCGACTAATGGATTATGTGTGTTAATATTTACAGTGAAACTGAGCTTTGCAGTGTTATATCTGTTTATACTTGCAATTTCTTATTTTGCCTTAACTGCATGAGAAACCCCGTATCTCCTTTTTTAAGACATATAATGTACATGAATTTTATAGAACATGTATGTGTTTTGATGTGTATGGCTTTTCTTTTTTTGATATATGTGTGTTTGGTTTTTTTTTTTATACAACTTACGACTTGCATGTTACCATTATTAGAGGAGCTCCCCTCAATATTTAATAGCATTGTCATAGCTTTCCTTTTAAAAAAAATGAGCAAGGTGTCTTGAAGGAATTATCTTTGTGCAGCTACAGGTGTAGTAATCTTTGAGGTAAGGAAACATTAAGTTAAAGTACCATTTGTAGTGAGCTCTGTTTGAGAGAAAAATTGCTCTTGCAGCTATACGTTGGAGATGGGAGCTAAGCAATAAGTGTTTTTAAATTCAATTGTCTAAAATGCATGCTTCATGGAAATAGCAATGGGTATTCTTTTGTTGTCAGCATCAGCAAGAACATTTATACGCTGAGCTAGCAACTCAGAATCAATCATGCTATGGATTTATTATTTAATAAATTCTATAGGCCTGTGATTTTGCAGCATGGTTTTACTCTACTGGATTGTATTGTTTTCATATAATCTTTCTGTTCTACTTAGAATCTATGCATTGTGAAAAGAGTAGTGTGAACTGCTATTTCCCTAAATGTAAATTATTGTGGTTTTTTTTTTTTTTTTTTAAAAAAAAAGCATGTGTGCATATTGTAAACCCAAGTTGGAAAGGAAGAGCGTACAGCAGTATGGAAAGACTCTTGAAGTTGGACTGAACTCACTGTTTCTGTCCAAATGAGTGGCACAGAGTGCATGTGTACTTCCAGCACTGCAGTAGGTCACCCACGGGGTGAAAAAAGTGTTTTCTTTTGGTTTGATGGAATTTCCTGGTTTATGATTTGGCTCTTTAGTAAGAGTCGCTCCTTCAGCTTCAGCTGGCTCTTTGATAAGTTCTGAAGGCTGAACAAACTGTAGAATTCCTGACATTGAATTATTCTGTCAGTTACATGTTTTATCATGGTTCGGGTCTGGCTGTTATGTTTCCTTTATCATATAGTACCATGTATGAAATCTTTTTTCTTAGTCATAATTAAAACTTCAGTGAACGCATAATGTGATCACCGAGGTAGGTTCAGAGTTACTTTGTATTAAAGAAAGACTTCAAACGTGGCGTGAATGTTAGCAGATAATTGTTCCAGTATGATGTGAGAACTCATTGACATGTTTACCAGAGGGAGGTTATTAAGTTTTGTTGGCTTGTATAGAAAAGAGGGAGGACTGCCTAAACGAGAGAGTATAAATATGGGAAGGAAAAGCAAGAAGAAATCTCAAGATTTGGAAACACGAGGGTTTGTTTTGAGGTGAGAATCTGTTGCCCAGCAAGAGTGGCAGGGTTAGACCACTGTGGGGAGAATTCGTTTAGGTATTGAGTTTAAAGAGGTTCGGAGTGATGATGATGTTTCTATGATTCACCCCCTTTATAAGTTTCAGGAGTTTTTAATGGTACCTGGCTTTTTGCTTCTGGGGTATTGTTTCTGGACCGTAAGTGCAGTATTGACTCCACCTTTGTTCAAATGGTTTCCAAGGTTTTTTTCTTTGTATGTTTGCTTACTTTTCTCAAAAGCAAGAGTTCCAGTCGTATTAGACATTTTACCAAACACCTGCAACACTGCTTTAATTAGACATTTGAAACTAATGGGATTTTCCCATTGGTCAGTATTTCACCTTGTACAGAGAAGATGTATTATTAATGCTTTTCTGTATTGTGCATTAAAATGGTAGACTTTAGTGGCTGTTCTCAAACTGCTATTATTTAAGGTGTGGTGGAAAACCCCTAATGACACATGCATGGTTCTTAACTCTACAGAAAATAAACTAAATGATGTGCTAATGAAATGTTTGTCAAAGAAGCTTATAATTAAAGTAGTAATATTTTTTTTTTTAATACAGCTTGTAGTAAACGTGTTGAGGATGGAGTATTAAAATCTGTGAAAATTCCTTTCTTTACAAAGTAAACTATGGGTGAGTAAATCTCACTTTTCTGTTTGGATTTTACAGCTTGCACGTGCAGCGGACATGCAAATATTTGTCACATGCAAACAGGAAAATGTTTCTGCACAACTAAGGGAATCAAAGGAGACCAGTGTCAACTGTGAGTACAGTTAAATGTAACCCAAGGTTATTGCAGTTCATTCCTATTGTATAATCCCTTTTTTCTTCTTTCTCTTTTTTTTTTGTTTAGTTTTTGTTTCTGGGTTTTTGAATTGACCCAACAATGTTTTAGTGATAAATCTAGTGTTCTCTGTGTTTCTTAGGCAATTGCAATATTACTTAGTCTTTCATTAAAGAATTACGTCAGAAATATTAGTAATTTTTGTAAACACTTCAGGTTTAATTTTTTTTTTTTTTAAAAGGCTATGTAGACCCTCTAGTTTATGACAGCACATGGAGAAAGAGACCAGTTCCAGTTGTAGACACTTTGAACATATTAGGAGACTTCCTAGGATAAAATCTCAGTGTTGAAGACTGTAAGATCACTGGGTATCCTGAGGAAAGCTGTTAACCACAGATTTAGAGTTCTAGTACATGTTGTCAGATGATACACATAGGAGTTGTCATTTTACTTTGTTGCTTGGTTTGGTAGTCTGATCTGTTCCTGTATGGAAGTTCCAGTCAAATAGAACATCAGGAGATGAAAAATGTGATAAATAGGTCACTCCTGAATCAAGTTCTGTACTACCATCTAATATGTAAACTTCATATTCATTATGCAAAATTGAGCAGATTTTTATTTTGTTTTAAAAAATAGAACTCTTTGTTGGAACTTGATGATCTTTAAGGTCCCTTCCAACTCTAACCATTCTATGATATTCTCTGTAAAAGTTCTCCTTACTTTCAAACCAGGTTATATCATAGGATATTGTCAAAATACAGATGGAGTCATCATCTAGATGGTAAGGGCTGTTTTAAATCAGCTGAATGCTTTACTTGTATTTATTACATTCTGTATAAATCATCTGTAACTTGGTTCAGAGTGTGAATACTGTTTTCCATAGCTCTGGATAAAAATTGTTTTTTGCCATTCGTTAGATAGGTTGTTGTGCAATCTCAGCAGCAAACCTATAACCCTGTGATTTCTGAAATAAGGATTTCTGTGAAAATTCCAGACTCCAGCTGTTCAGTATGAAATTTAGATTTATATTCCTGTCAAGAATCCTATTGATTAGAAAGTCATAGCTGTAGGGTTGTATGTTATCTCCTTCCCTCCATCTCTTTCTCCTTCCCTCTGATGCTTTTGCATCTGCCCGTCATGTGCAGGACACACCGTGCCTTTGGGATGCAGATTTTAGGAAATCAGGGAAACTTTACAAGACTTCCCCCCGTCCCACCCACTCCTTGCTTGTTATTATTCCATCTAGCTATTTATGGTTTTATGCAGGATCTTTTTTTTTCTTATTTTTTATTTATTTTTAATTTTGTAGTCTACCCATCTCTCAGTTACATTAATTTCTGATTTATGCTGTCAGGTAACAGGAAATCTGGTGGCATTTAAAATCAAAATTAGTGTTCTAAGGATGTGTTCTGATTGAACACATTTACATTAGAACATATATGTCAAATTGAACATGTATTTACATTTTATTTTTCAATATTTCTGTAATGACACATGGTAACATTTTTTCCAAGATCAAATATTTTTGTTTCCTCTAAGGTAGTTTCAGTTGCTAAAAACTTGTAATATTCTCGTAATACTGATAGCAGGGGAAATCTGTTTCCTGATGTTTCCTCTCAGAGCTCTGCTTTCTGCTTTCCAGTAGGGGAATAATTGACAATCATATAACAAATTCACTTTATTAGAACTTCCTTTAGTAAAGACACACACAAGCCTAAAACAAACAAAAACAACCCAGGGAGATTCTAATTGCTGGAAGTTTAATAAAAAACCCTTCTATTGAAGAAGTTATTTTTCCTCATAGAGGGTGGAATCTGTTTGATAGTAGTTACCAGGGTGATCTGTGCTTTTCTAAAGTGAGTTTAAAAGTACAGTATTTAATGTTTTAAAATACTAAAGGAAACTGTATTGGTTTTTCTTTTCTGAGAATTTTTTTTCTCTCTGTCATTTGATCATATTCCACCATTATTTTCCCACATTTGGTTGTACTTGATATGAGTTGTTTTCAATTTATTCACGCTCAATCCATTCGTTGAGTTTTCTATTTAACAGAACCCTTTGACCTGTCCATGTGTGTCAAACTATGGCTGTGTTACTCCACTAACTGTTAAGTGGCAAGAATTCCAGCAAAATCCAGCATGTATGTCTTGGTTCAGTAACTGCCTCTGTTCTTATTTAAGCGTCTGAAAATTTTAGCTTGCTTCTGTAAGGGTAGGTTCAAGCCCTCAGCTAGCTCTTGAAGAGCAAGATCATTAGGTTTCTAAGGAGAACAATAAAATAAAACTCCCAATTCAACATTAAATATGTGTTGTGAATCTACTAATTTTCTGCTCTACGTGTAGTGATTATTGCCAGATCTATCAAGGATTTGAGATACTTATTTTTCCTTTAAATCATGTTTCTGGCATCAATCATTTGTGCTTAAATTGCAGCTTTCATTTAAACAATATGTCTAATACCAAAGCTTCAGAACATGACCCAAATGCACTCTAATGGCTTAAACACTCAGAAGGCACTTGAAACATTTGAGGTAGGATTTTAATCTAAAATTTGAAGAAAAAAAAACATTAATGATTCACCGTGGGGCTTGTGCAGTCCTTTTTAAATAGGTTTTGGCAGTATTGTATGTCACTATCATCCTTTTTGTTGATTTTTTCCACGCTGCAGTAGGCTCACTTTCTCTTCTTTGGTATGTTCAGTTTATGGTGTGTAAACTTCATGAGGCTCTCTGGGACCTTTCAGAGTTGCAGGCTGGCTGCAAATGTAAGACAGCAGTTTTTATAAGCATTGTTACTTGCAAACATTACATTTTATTCAGGAACTCATCCAACTTTGTAAAATTAGAGAAGAACTGGATTTTGAATGTCCTGCACTGTTCCTAGAAAGTGGTGTTCTCAGTGCAGAAATGAGAAGGAACTAGTGGCTGAGGGAAGCTGGAAGCATCTTGGCATGAGCTTTGTATGATGATACTTTATTGCAGGTCAATTGTGAATGCATTAAATCTGGAGAACACTGCAATATTGGTATTGCAGTGTAAAACTAGTTAAGTTAGCAACATGCCTCTTGCCAGGAGTTGCATTAAAAATGGTGTTCCGTTCTGATGAAATACCCCTTTTGTCATTCTGAGTTCAGTACTTATCTGGAAAATGGGGAACAATTTGGACGTGAGGATTCCTGTTTTCCTGAGAATAAAATATTTTTTTCTATTGGCTTCTAAGTTAGGCTCTTCTGTAACCAACTGTATGCACATAAATAAGTATGTCCTTTGGTTTGGCAAACAGCAGAATCTACTCACCGTTGGGCTTCAGTTGTTCTCTTAAGGCTTTTTATATTCATTATTCCCTCTCCAGGCTGCCTCAAAAAATACAAACTGCAGAGCACAACAGACTTTCTTTTACAACTTTCCAGGCACTCTTGGTTGTAAAATAGGAACGTGAGCAGCGTACCTGTCTCCTGTGCCCAACTGGTTTACGTTAGTATGTGTTCTGAATATAGATATAATTAATATATTTTTTTTGTTTTCAATTTGAAAAACATGTAGTGCTGGATTTTCTTTCAAATATCATGGTTTTAAAAAGGGTTCCTCCCATGCCATGGCCATGCCATTCTGTGGTTGGCATTTGAATAATCTTTTTTGCTTAGTGCAGGAGACGTCAGTGAAGTGGTGGAAGGGGGCAGGCTGCCTGAGCCTATCACAGCTGGCATGCCACTGAGACCTGCTTTCAGTTCCAGCACTCGGGATGAGTTTGTTGTAAAGCAAACTCTTTTATAAAAAGTGTTATAAGTGTTGCTATAGTTCCAGTTGTCTAAGGATGTAAGGTAATGCTATGATTTATTATTTTTATTATAATGGAGTAGCCCAGCTGACAAGAATACACAAGCTTGCGAATTCTGGCAGTCTGAAAGAGACTCATAAAGAATTAAAGCTAAATATAAACTGAAGACAATTATTTTGCCTTTAATTTCGTATGTAGTGAGTCTAGACTGGGATGAATTTAGGAGTGGGAGTGGGTTACTCCTGTGCAGGAAAAAGAGGAGTAGGGGTAGCCTGAGCCACGTGGAAGAGTTACTGGGAAGAGAAGAAGAGAAGAAGGGAGGGTTATGACTGCCATAAAACCACTTTACTATAGAGTCTGAATTTTTGTTATCCAGCAAAGTCATGACTTTGGCTTCTGTGCTTGGTTTTAGAAAACGTTAAGAGATTTTGAGGCCGTTCCCAAGCAGCTACAGAGGGGGGTTTGTGGCTTGGGCTGGTTTACACTTTGCCTAGGGCTAATTTTAAAGCAGAATTGCACGTATCTGTGTAGCACAGTCCTTTCCCTTAATTTAAGTCAGGACCACAATAGGTTGCAAGGACTTAAAATTGAATGGCTTTTCCCCCTGGTTCAGCTGTTGAAAGTGCCAGGGCTCGTGCTGCTTGGCATCACCCTGTAGGGTTTGCAGTGACGGCACCTGAGACTGCCCCCTTGTGGCCAGGACCAGAACTGCAGTTAAGAGCTGCATAAAGTGATGTTCAGATTCCAGAAAAACCTTGGAGGCTGCTGACGGTGGAAATCAGCTTCTTTTCCACGTGCAGTTCTACCAGCCAGTTGTCTCTCCTAATCTTCGTGATCCAAATACGCCCATAGTCTATTTTTTCTGTCCAGATAAGATGCTTGGCCGCCCACAAGTCATAAATACATCCAGTTTGAGTGTCGTGGTTACTATCCCTTTTAACTGTTAATATAATTATTCTGTTCTTATCATGCTGCTGTGGCTGGATTCTAAACTGTTATTGTTCACGGGAGCCATAATTAATCTCACAGATCATAAATTGTCATGTATAGGATAGCATCCATAAATTACTTTAGCAGAGAACTTTTTACTATTCCTTATTAATGAACTTCTGTGCCTTGATATAGCCAGACACTGTGTGCCTGACCTAACCATTTTACATCTTCACTGCTCACTGTACCTGCTGTCAGATTCCAGATTCTTTTTCAGGTAGTAACAGTCCTTCTACGTTTGGGAACAGCTTCTGGTAGAAGTTTTCAAAATATCCTAGTAAAAACCTTTATGAAATTCTCTCCCCTAATAATTCATGGTATTATTGGTTTGGGGAGCTAGCAAGAATTTTTTACAGTATTTTATTAGAAAGAAAGGAGAACAGATCCATTTTCATTAAATAATTATCAACAGAAATGAGGTTTGGATGGCTGATGTTTAAAGAGAGTAGAGTTGTATTGTAAAAAGTATTATGATTTAAATACAGACATTGATTTCAATATGCAGAACTTGTATTTCATTATGTGCTGTTGGACTTCAAATGCTCTGTATCGGAATCTCCTGTTGTGAGCAAAACAAGCAGAAATTGTGGGCCACAGAGTTTTGATAACAGGTGACATGGTTCTCGTTTGAAACTGATCTGTAAAGATTAGATGATTTCAAAGGAACTCCAGCTGTTTCTACACATTGTTATTTTTCCATGTTCATGTAAATTCATGTAAATTCAGGTGCTTTTTTGAGACTTGTAACAGGAAAAACTGGTGAGCTTATTAAATAGTGTTGGATGTCCCCCAAAACACCTTTTCTGTTTTGTTTTGTTTTGTTTTGGTTTTTTTTCTAAAGCTATTTCTTCCTGGAATGACAATATTCACTGAGGCACGAAGCATCGATTCTCAGTAAATGATGAATAGCACATATGCTCTTTTAAATGACTGAAAATAAGGATTTTTTCTTTTCTAATTTAATGAAGAATCCTTTTAAATAGTAAGCAAATATTTGACCTGTTCTCTACTTAGTATCTCTGTATATTGTTAATATCCATCCTTTTCTATCTGAGATACTTGATTAAATGTAATCTGAACTTTATTAAAATGGATTTAGTTTTAACTATAAAATCACTTTGTAATTTAATCCAGTAGGAAGAATATATAGGAATTACTTCAGTAAAGTTGTCACTTTAGCTATCAGGCCATTTTAAGAATAAAATGAAAATGTTAGGATATTGTCTGTCAAAATAACTACTTCCCTTACTATTTCAATATGTGGAAAATCCAAAATATATACTTGTGATGCATGTCTAATATGTTTCAGGTTTTCCTTTTTAAACTGGGCATAGAAGGTGTTCAAGGAGCATTTACAACGAAAATAATATTTTTGAATAGAATTTCTTTGCCATTTTAAATGAACATCAGGTTGAATGATTTGAAGGTGATATTAGCTTTTATAGAGTTCTCTGCTGAAAGCAGTTTTCTAATACTAGACTAAGCATTTGGTAGCTTTAAAGTGATTGTGGTGTTGATGCTGCCTAATCCAGCAAATGAATCACATAGTTTTGACCAGGACTGAACACAGGCTCAAGGGACCAACTGCCTGTGCGTGTCTCTTGTCAGGGCTTGTGCTGTCCAAGTCAGTACATTGCAGTGGTTATGCCTCTAAGTCTAGTTCAGTCATGATTTGTCTGAATTAATTTATATGAATTAATTGATATTGAATATAGAAATATTTAAAGCAGGAAGAATACCTTGATGATAAAAAGTAGGCCTGATCAAATATGTTTGTCTTGTGAAATGAGAAGGGATCTGCATGAAAGTTTTTTATTTGAAGGGAAAGCAATTGTCTAAGGTAGACTTGCCATGACCATCCACATTTTTCTTATTTTCAGTGTACAAGCTTAGTGTATGTAGTAATCCAAAATTTTTATTCTTTTTAATTAATTGAATTGTGACCTTAACAAAATACATTCTCTGAATCTGATTTTTTCTTAATAGATCTACAGTACTTGAAAATTGCTTTGGTATTCTCTGATCTTAAAAATACTACCCGTTGTGCAGTATAGATCTGGTCTTACAATTTACATCTGATAGGCCACTGGTACGGTAATTAGTAATTGTTATGAGAGTTGTTAGGGCTGAAATACCTGGTTTAATCAATTTGTCATTAAGCTAGTAAAAGTATATAGGTAGAAATGGGAAAATAGCAGTGTGATAGCTCATAGCTCTCTATAAGCTATCAACAAGTAGCTAAGTCTGAAATCAAAATAGTGCCTCTGTCTGCTGGTTGAGATGGATCGCTCACTCAACTTGCACAAAACTTTATTTTTACATCTATTTTCAATATCTGACAAGTAAGTAAAAGCATTGAAGCTACGTTGTAATGAAAACCCTGTTGATAGATCTATCTATCAGTTTGGCTTGTGATATTTATTCATTTTATTCAATAAGAAAGGGGAAGACAGGTTTTCTATAGTTTTGGAGAACTTCTGGCTCAGATGGGTACTGGTGACACTTCTTTAGCAATCTGGTGATGGAAAGATTGTTTTTCTTCTCTTATGGTTTCTAATAGAAGTAAATGCATCTTCCTACTGCTGTTTTCATTTTCTGTTTTTGCTTTTAGTCAATTCTATGCCTTTACATATAGATGAAAATTTAGCTGCAACAGTTATGTTTCTGGTTGTAAAGTTAAAATGTTTTGTTTCACTTTGCTGCCAGTTATTAGTTTTAAATTGCTTCAGTAGTTGCTGAGAGTTTTAAAAGAAGTTTGCACATAAAGGATTAAAACTATGCATAGATAGAACTAAGAAATATATTTTGGTATTAAGACAGGGGAGTGAGAAATACATTACTTCTCATTTCTTTTTCCCTGAAGCTGCTGATAATTATATAGACAAAGCACATCAATTACACAGTGCTAAATCATGCTTAAAGAGTCCTCAATTTGGAGAACCGTCCAGTTACAACAAACTTGAGTCCTTCTGCAGTTGTATGTGCAGACTTCTAGAAGTCATCTTCCTTCCATCTCATTTCTGTATCAGCAGTTGTTGCAGAGGAGCCCGTGTTCTCATGCTTCCCCAAGTACAGGCAGCGCTGTAAAAGCTGGCTGTAGCACTAGGTTCTGTTTTAATGATGGACTAACTAAAAGGATATATTAGTTTTATTCTGTTATGAAGGTAACAGTACTGCATGCAGTATTTTAAAGAGTTGCTTAGCAAACGGTAGATATTTGATTTGCAGTTTAACTCACTGAACAATTCACTTGAAGAAAAACATGAGGTTGTACAGTTGATCAGTGAAATCTGGTATAAATACCTATGTTTTTATTACTCCTTGCCAAAGGTTTGTCTATTTAAGAGAAATATTTGGTTCACTCCTGTTTAAAAATCTATAGATAGACTACCTGAGATAAGGAATTCTGCAGGATGACCATGTATAAGCATGTATGCATATATAAACATCCATTTTTTCTTTGCTTTTTCTTTCTTAGCCTGGATTGTCATGCAAATGGCATGAAATAAAATATGAAAAGGCAGTAAGTTAAACAACAATACTGGAAAGTATCTGTAATATTTTACCTTTTATAATACAAACTAACAGAATTTGATAGCAGAAGTGAGTTCTCCATCATATGCAAGCTATTTTCAGGGAATAACTGATAGGGTAACAACAAATAGCTTAGGACCAATCCTATCTATACCCACCAGCTGAAAGATAATAATATCTTAATATTAGAAATGCTTCCATACTCTTTATTCTTTTGTACTGAAGAATCACCTTTAGAAAGTATAAAATATAAATTAAGCTTCATAACCTTTGTATGCTTTGAGCTCCGTATTATTTTTGTGGCTGCATTGAAAAGTAAGTGGTATTCTTTATCTAGTTTACTAGATAATGGGGCTGGGGAGCTTGATTACAAACGCATAAATCAATCCAAGAGCTCTGATGATATCCTCAACTTCAACAGGAAAGCCTGAATGCTTTATTAGATTATCACTTCAGAAGGATTGATTTACAGCTTTAGCTCTCCATCTCCATCTATTATTTTTATATTACGAGAAAAGGAATTTTTCTGCAATTTAAAAAAAAAGAACAAAGTACCAGAAGTCAAAGTAAATACTTAGCTGGAAAAGCTGTTTTAAATAGTGACAGGAGGCTGGTTTAGAATCAAAGCAAATTTATAATCTGATCTGGAAATTTGACCTGCCACAACGCTTTTCTCTCACTCACAGTTACACACAGAAATGATAAATTTAGTGATATGAAATTACAGCAGGAGGCCAAAGGGAGGGCGGTGAGATTACCAAACTAACGTAAGAAATATGCCCAAAGTGCCACGCAGGCCTGGAAGAAATGTTGTTGGGCTGCTCACAGAGAAGTGATAAGAATTAAAGGGTAAAGGAACAGTCAGATATGCTAAAAGAGATTTAAGAAATCAGATTTCATAAAGAAGGTTTAACTTTAACAAAAAATTTGGCATGGAAATGAGTTCTTACAAGATCCAGAAGGAGATGAGGGCAGCAATTACGTTTTAACAGATGCTTCAAAATGACTTTCTAATCCTGTTCTTGTTTAGGTCATTTTATCCTTTCTTACGTATAGTCTTGGTTTAATCACAGATTCAGGCCCTGATTTGGGTAAATATTTAAACACACAATAACACCTTGATACTTAAGTTTAAGAGGGGTTGTTCCCCTCATTTGTTGCGAATTGGGGAACACAGAGTTGACTTTTAATTTCCCCTGCTCTTGTGAGCCTAATTGTAAATTGTCACATACAGAAAAACAGCAGAAGTTTCACGAAACTAGTTCACAAAGTTCTTCGCATTCACTTTTGACACTTTACTTCTCCTAATTCATTCATTTTCCTTCCCTTTATTATTATTTGTTGTTTCCTGGACTTGGTAAAGGTAGGGTTTTTTGAGGTAAGGTAATGCTGAAGGTGACAAATGATGATTATAAAAATGAAAAAATGTATAAATCAGTCCTTCATGTTGAACAGAAAGATTGCCTCCTCTATCTTTATGAATAAAAGAAGAGGTAACAACACATCTAAACAGATCAACAACTTCACTGCTGTTCAGTGCCATCCACATAAAAGTAAAATACCTCGAAGAATGAGAAATGGGATTTCTGTAAATCCATTCTTTGGGGAAGATATGCGTTATTATTTTTAATATTTTTTTAAAAGAAAATGCATTTATTGTTGACTTGTACTTAGAGATTTTTTTTACCTTTTTTTGTTGTATTTTAACCACCCTGACGTATAAAATCAAATGCATTTTCTAACCCTACTTTTAGGGTAGAAAAAGGATAAAGCTTCCTTATGTTTTTTTTTTCTTAATGCTTTTGTCTTTTTGTCATTGACTTTCGTGAAGCCTTTCCTGTACCATTAGTTTGTTGCTTTTTTGGAAAATAGTTAAATATTGATTTAATAAATGGTTTGACATTTACCCTTTGGAGGCTTTGATTGGAGCTTTCTCTGCGCTGAGTTGTGTAGAACTGTATCTGCCTGTTTTGCGTTGTCTGCTCAGTGTTCTTGAGTATTTCTACACGGTTAAAGTTATGATAACATTGCAGGTTGTTCTGAGACTTAGCTGTTACGCCAGCCGATGTTGATTATTTTAATTGAAATATTTGAACCCACACCAGACATGCCCAGCTTTAAGTGTTTCTAAGTAGTATATTGCATCCAATTTTCTGCCATTCCATTAACACACTGTGATGAAAACAATGAGGTAACATTTTGTGTGAGTATTTTCTTCTGCAAATTCCAGTTATAGCTAGAAGTCATAAATATTCCTTAATGTTCCTACAGAACATTCCTGGTTTAGGAAATATTGATGTTAATTTTTTTTTTCAAAATGACATGAAAAGCATGTCTTTCTTGGAGGAAAAATTAATCAGTATCACCTGCATTTTTTGTTTATAAAACAGAATATTTCACTGGAGTTCTTATATATTTCTTATGAGTATTTTACATAAATTTTACTTTATTGTCTTTTGCAAGTGTGCTCATTCCACTTGATAGTAAACTGTCCAGGGAAGTGGTTGATTCACCATTTCTGGAGGTATTACAAAGATGTGTAGATGTGGTGCTTGGGGATGTGGTTTAGTGGTGGATTTGGCTGTACTGGGTTATCCTTTGGGCTTGATGATGTTAAAGGTCTTTTCCAACCAAAACCATTCTTTGATTCTAAATGAATAAATGAATCCAGCATTGATTTCCACTCTGATCTTCCTATAAGAGCATTCACCTCAGTGCATTTCTGCACCACACTCTCAGTTTCCATCTCTTACTGATAGAAAACGTCCCAAGTACTTTGTTTTTCTGAGATGATGGGCCATTTCAGTCACCAGAATTGTGTTTCAAGTGACGTTAAAATGCTTTATGTTTCTAATTTTTGGGTAAAATTACAAATTTTAGCATTTCTTTTTAAGAAATTAGAAACTCAATCTGAAAACAAGTGAGAAAATGACCTTAGGAACAAGTGAAAAGTGAGCGTAGGATTGTATTTTAAGTAATTTCAAAATCACTTTCATACTGCAGAAAATACATATATATATATACACACACACACACACACATATATATATATGTATACATATATATGTTATGGACAAATATTGTAATTGAAATTTTCCTCTTGAGTACAAATTTTGAGATTATTTCTCAGTTAAAAAAAATACCTGTGTATTTCACAATATTAAGACCATTGGCTAAATTATTGGACTGAGGAAGTTTATTATTCTTTGACTTAAGCGAAATGACTTAGGACAGATTTTCATGCTGGCATGCAGAACAAATTTAATTCAAACTGAGATGAAAGGCGGTTAATGTAATTGTAGCCTATTATCCTATGCAGGCTTGAGTTAAGAAGCAAACCAACAGACAGTCAGAAAATGATGGATAGAAAGTAGAAACGCTCAAGGCTGGTGAAATAGAGACTTGTGAAGGGATTATGCAGTAACTGTTCCCACACAACCTCTGCATCAGTAATATCCCACCTCTACCGTATGTTTGGATTACTAAACAGGATTTTTGTATGCCTCCTGGGTTCTCTTTATTTTCCTCTGACGTCAAAAAAAGTCCTCGTTTAGTAAATTTCAGTACTCTGTAATCCTGATTTTTTTCCCCCCCTTAATCTACCACATTCATCAGTCCCAGGGGTGCGGTAAAGCTTTCTGTTACAGCACTTCTTTCTTTCTTTAATTTGCTATCAGATAGAGGCAGGTCATTGATCATATAAATAATTACAGTCTTTGATCCTAAGCATGTCTGTGGGGCTCTTCAGTAGCAACAAACTATTATTTTTATTAAAGTTTTTACATAAAAAATAGTGAATAATAATGATCTCTTAGGTTTTTCAGCTGTAAGAATGCCTGTTTTGTTTAGTGTGGCCCTTTGGAAACAGCATATTTCAGGCTTTGTTTTCATTTTTTTAGGACTGCATTCTTGACAGTTCAACTCTTTTATTATTCCCTTTTATTTTTCAGTAGCTAGCATTGGGGTTGGGGTTTTTTTTTGTGGTTTTTTTTTTGTTTGTTTGTTTTGAAAATGATATAAACTTTTGTACTGAAAGCTTCTAAAATCAGAGAGATGTGTTTCGATCTCCTCCGCATACCTATGGAAAAGTGCAACAACTTGGGATGCTTTGTGATACATTGATTACAAAAATACTTGGACAGGTTTGTTGCCCTTGGCATAGCCCAGAAAGCAAGAAAGCACCCTGTTTCCCATAAAATACTGATCGTACCTGATGTGATACATCCATCTCAGGTAATTCTAGCAATAACTGGTTCAAGCATCTAGCATGATGCTTATGAAATACAGGAGATCAGTTACTAATCAGAAGTAATAATAAAGTTGCTGCTTTGTAGCCTCTTTGTAGAGGGATTGAGATTTGGAGGTGCACAGACTGGGGTGATAAAATTACTTTTTGAGGAGTGTAGTCTTTAGCTTTCCCAGTAACTCCCAGTTGGGATGTAAGGATTTTTCTCATCTGTTGCAAGTTTGATCACTTGAACTTTTGTAGCAGTGAAATACTTCCTTCCCCCCACCACCTTTCTGTCATCGTTTAGGTGAGATTTTCTGCCCGTTGTTTTGAAAAATACTTTATTCTTTGAATTGCCCTTTGGGAAGTCGTTGGGGTTACTTACAGAGTTAAAGGCTCTGGTCTACACTGGAATCATACAGTCGAAACCAGTCTAAATGTCGTTTGATTGGATCACCACAGAGCAGGTCTCCAGTTATGAAATACTCACCATACTTTGCCGTGAGGCTGTAGTGTCATTTTAGTCAACTTCCTTGCCTTTTTTTTACAGCCCTTCCTTTTAAGTTTTCTTCTTAAAGGGCAGATAACTTTTCAGGGAGAGTCAGCCAGGACTGGAAGTGTTGGCAGATAAAGTATTGTTGTTGCAACATACACAGGAACGTATATTTCCACTCGCTTGGCACTTCATAAAGAAGTATCAGTGTCATCTCTGCTCCAGGAAATTCATGAGATTATGTGCTATAATGGACTAAGGGAGATTGGAGCTCTTCATACGTAAGGGACTAGTGCGAATGGGTGTATTTATCTTCATACTTTCTCCAACCACCCATCCCCTTTTATGTGTTCTGCTCTCAATAGATATCTCTGTATCTCTTGGATTGGCATCTTTATTAAAAAAGTCGAATAAAAGATGGTGCAGGTTAGATGGGTTTGATATTCTAGATATTAAAAAGGACTTAGAAAGAGGGCAGACATGGTTATGATGGAACAATGGTAGGCAATAAGGTGTGAATTTGATGGGCTTTGCCATGTAGAGGTGAGTAAAGAAATTTCTTTTAGGCAGGAAAAGAACTTTTCAGAACAACATAGTGGATAGATTTATAGATATTGAAATGGTCTGATGGACAAAAATATGATTTTAAAGACCAGCAAGACAAGGAGGAAGCTGGGAGTCTGGAAACTACTATACCTCCGTATTTGGTTTCTATTGATCGCTCTCCCATGGGTCATTTGTGATATTTATTTGAAGTTCCCCAATCATTGTTTTTCAAGTGGGAGGTATGATTCTTTGACAAATTCTCTCAATACCACAGGAAACAAGTAAGCTAGGTAAATGTTCTGGGCACACTTTCTGAATACCTAGTCAGAAACTCCTCACTTATGTAAGAACATTAACAGTAATTTGAAACTATCGTGTAACAGCTAGAGTTTTGGCTTCCTGAAAGTAAGAATAGTGCAGCTTACCGGTTTTACTATATATTGTACTTAAACCTCTGTAATATTTATGCTTCATGTTCATAAAATAACATGCCATTTCCATGAACGCAAAGATCAAATGAAAACAGATGAGAACTCTATAGCGCTCTATAGCACTCTATAATACTCTAGCATTGAGCATTCTGCATAAAGATTGTAATTGAGTATTTCTTTGCAATCTTTTCCCTCACTGACCACAACTTAAATACAATAATAAAATAGTCATATTAATGCATGTTTTTTAAAAACAAATGTAAGCTGTTTAATAGTTAAGTGCATTTATAGAAAGTATATTTATTAATAGTGCATTTTTTACAATTCAATGATGACTAGTAAGAATGCAGTAAACCACTTGGGATTTAGTGTACATATATATTTATTTAACCTGATCTAATTGCTGTGGATATTTACAGTACCTTCACTCCAACTGGCGGGGCCTGTCAGAGTATTTAACGTTGCTGAAGTGCTGCCCCTCCTGATTTTTTTGAGGACTTGTTTCTAAATAAAAAAAAAATAAAAAATACAGTCACTCTGGGAAACTCCCAGCACATCATGAGCAGTGAATAGCACAAGAGATTAATTTTTTTTAAGGTTCTTTGTTCTTAGGGCACCTCTTTTATTGTGAAAGTACTGGAAGAAGAGTTCATACTTATGAACATGAATTTTAAAATGCTATTTAAACAGTGAGATTTTGAAATAAAGTTTAGTCATTTTAACCAAAGATTTCTACTTTTCTACTTTTCGTTTTCATGATTATATGAATATTCTTTCCATGAAATCTTAGTGAAAATAAAATCAGTGTTCCACTGAGGAGAACTTTGTATTAAAAATGTTTGCAAAAGAAACTGTTCACAAACTCCTCATGCTCAGGGATGCAGATTTGTGAATACTCTGTTGTTTTAACACATTTCATCAATATTTATCATGTAAAAGAATGAAGCATATAAATGTTGTGAACTGCTCACTGATTTTTGCAAAATAAAAATTTAGGAGGTGCCTAAATAATAATTATTCATAAACTGTGGATGATTATTTTATCATTGTTTCTATTGAATTCTTCTAGCTGAAATAAATGGTTAGGAAAACTTTGCAAATATTTCTTGGAGATGTGGTTCTGTTTGATGTAAACATAGCATCTAATTTTGAGCTGTATAGGACATCTCCAACTTTTACTTCCTAAGGGCTGGAGATACCTCTGAAATATGTCAAAAATGTGAGAGAATGAATGTACATATTTCTCTCCCCTCGCTTCAAAAAAACAATTCCTGATAGGCAGGAATTCTGGAATTCTGCTTTTCCAAGTTCACCCTTTTATATATAGAAAAGACTGTGTGCATCACTGCCAAACCCATGATGATTTGTAGAGAAAGAAGAGTGCCAGAGGTGAAGGGTAAGGCCATGGACATTAGATATTTTGGTTCAGAGTAAACGGCATCAAATCTTGGCATGTCAAATTCATTTAGTCTTTGATTCATGAAGATGAACAAAGATTTATGTATTTATTTATTTATCTATTTATTTATTTATTGGTTCAGATAGTTCTAAATGATGGCTATAGATCAGTTAATTCTTGTGTAGAAGAAGAGGTGTAAAATAAAATCTAGACTTTATTGGAAAATCTTATTTTACCTCTTAAGCAATTGCCCTTAATTATATAATTGTGATGAGTTTGTCACCTGTTTGAAAGTTTATTTCCTCCTCTAGTGCGATGTAACAGTGATATTAAATATTACTTCACAGAGTGTATAAAAACTGTATATTATACCTTATCCTTAATCTTGCAGGGAAGCAGGGTTTTAATAGCATGAGGGAAATTTGGAAGTGGAAAATTTGCTTATGAAGCTAAAATGTTTCAGTTTTTCTTTCGGTGAGTTCAGCCTAGATTTTTAAAAGAAAGTATTGCTGGCCTAGGCCTTTTTCATGAATTATATGAAGAGGGGACAAATTAATCTACAGAAAAACATTGTCCCAAGACATCGTTATATGCACTTACAAGAAGAAACAAATAAATCATTTCCCCACATTATTAAAAAGTCCTAACTGGACACATAAATCCTCGTACCTTTTATCCTTTTAGGTTATTATCTTAAGAGGTAGGCTGATAATTCTGTATATCTGAAGCAGAAAGGTTGCTCTTGACTGGAAGGATCTTGGCACTGAGAGAAGTGAAAGTGTCCAATTTTTGCATTAGAACCAGAAATGCTTTATTGTAGCACAAAAAACTTGAGAGAAATCTTCACACACTTCAGAATTAATGGAAAACATTGGGACAATATAGTGCAATGTCAATACAGTCAAGAAGCAGACCCTTAACTCTAAGAGGGATATATTTGCATTTATAGATTACTAGTTTGTGTGTTTCACTGCAGCAGAACAAACATTATAGTAACAGGATAAAAATGCAATAATAGTTAGTGATTAAACAAACCTATTCTCTGAAAAATCACAACTTTCCTGGCAGTACCTATTTTTCATTAAATACATCGTCTGAGCTCCCTTATCACATCTGAATCTTAGCACTTCTGTGGAAGAATGGTGCTGCTTCGGAATGTTTTAAACATGCTTGAACTCCCAAACATGAGACAGGCTGGTGTAGCGTAAATTTTCTGGTTGTGAGGTCATTGCTATTGACCATGGCTGTTTAACTGTTGTTGATGATTAGAAGATGTGGCTGTTTAGTGTAAAAGCTATTGAAATCAAGCAGGCCTAGTCTAGATGCAGGGATTTTTCTTCTCTTGCATCTATGTTAATGTGCAAAGATAAAATACGAGGTAAGAGTCATAAATATCCACTCAGTACAATTGCAACCTTATGTTTGGGCCAGAACAAGATACAACTCCCTCAGCAGGGAATCAGCTGAATAAAAGAATATTGTGTTTTAGTGTGCACTGGTGCATTTTTGTCTTCCCTGTGAGTCTGGCATTAGAAACAAACTCAGCTAGAGGAAAGATCAACCATACTTAGGTTACTCTTCCCCTGTTCCTCTTTTTTGGCTTTGCTTTTAATTGAAAGGAAAGAGCTACCAATTAGTGGTGGCAGCAGAACTGCAGAAGCCTCCTGTGTTTCATGATCAAAGGTTAGATGAACTGTTATAAGAAAGTTTCCACATGATCAAATCTCTAGTCTAGAAAGCTGGAGATGTAGGTGGGTTTTATATTCTGACAGCTTTCTTCAGGTGAGAAGCTTCGAGGTGTACCCTTGCACAGTAAAATTAGAAATATATATATATTACTCTACTGCCAGTTTTTTAACATTCTTAAGGTTGGAAAGTATAGATGTAGTGCACATACATGTTGCTAAGCTTCAATAGGGTGTCATTTGTAAACTCTTACAAAAAGGCCTTTAATTAACAAACCCCACCAAATTTGTGAATATTAATGTCAACGTATACCCTTGGAGATATTTAGGGTATTTAAAGAGAAACCCATAAACTGTCATTCACTTAGTCATAAACATGAGAAAAGGTTTGGTCTTGTGATTTTGTGTTTTTTCTTTTTTTTTTTTCTTTTTTCTTTTTTTTTTATTTTTTTTTTTTTCCCTTTAATGCATTTGTAACTTTTATTTTGAACTCCCAGGAAATCCGGGGAGAGAAAAAAAAAGAAAGTAAAATAAAATGGTTCAGTTTTGAAAGGGTAATTGAGGGAGAGGTTGAGGAATAACTGCTAATAGCAGGCCATCAGAAGGTCAGCGAGCTTGATGAATTGAATACTTTTGTATTGGAACAAACCATAGAATTTGTAAGTAACCCGGTAGGAGCCTTCCTCCATTTGTCCTTGTAAATGGGAGCTATGTCTTTGGACGCATGCCAGAGTGGAACTGCTCATTCATTATTACCACTTAAAGCAAATGATCGTAGCCCTATGGCACATAAAATAATGAGTGTAGCTCTCATTTCACAGACATGAGGCATATATTATGCTTCACATATGGTCAAATGTCTGCTGGCTTTTGGAAAAGGTACAAAAATTGCTGCAATGAGTAAAGCTCATAAGGAAATAATTCGTCGAATAGGAAATTTCGTAATTGGAACTATAATTAGTGACTGATGCAGAGCAATACATACGCTTAATGAAATAGGGTAGGATTAAAAGACAAAACTAAATTTATTCAGAACCTAGCATACATACTCATGTGAATAATATCAGATGTATTCTTAATCTTAGCAGTTTCATCTTTTCACTCTGCTGAAAACTATGTATCTAAATAGCATCTTTCATTTGAGTTAAAGCAGGCTTCTCTAATGAGAAAGAACTCCGCCTCATGCTGTTCCTAATGCACATTATGAAAGTGTTCTGCACCAGGGGACCGAGGAGGAAGCAGAAGAGGCAGCACAGGTTTCTCTCTGAGGTACTCAGTAAGGCCTGGCAACAAATGGCATGATAAACTAACTGTTTTAATGAGATGGAATAAAAAGAGGACTGCAGATAGCAGGTAATTCTTGTGCCCCTTCAGTTGCTGTGGACCCCTGGATGGACCCAGCATGGTTTTTCCCCCGGTGTGCTGCACAGATCCTATCTGTGGGGAGGTGCCTCCTCCCTCCTGTGCCATGTTGCCTTTTATCTTGAGTAAAAAGAGAACCAAGAGAACCAAAAAGAGAACCTTCTCCTGCCAAGCTGGAAGGTTCTCATTGAGAACACCCACCAGCAGACAGTACAGGCTGGCATGGGGCCTTCCAGCCCCTTCCCTTGCAGCGGCTAATCGTGCTCATAGATGAGCTTCTCAAGGCTGATGACCAAAGACCAGTAGATGCCTTGCCCAAGATCACTAGCTCCTCAAGTACAATGTCTTCCATGAGACTCCCAGTACAGAAAGTATAATATGTATGATAATATATCAAAATACTTTGCTGTGGTCTACTTAACTGTTTTTTTTTTTTTAATTATGCATATTTTATCATTTCATCATGTATTATGCTGAAACAACTGAAATGACTGGCTGTAAAGTCACTCTGCCATTTTCTGTTCATGATTCTTGAAGGTCACTTCTATAATTGTCAGGGAATAAGTAATTATTTGGATTTGAATGAATACTTTCGAATACTTGCATATTGCAAAATATTCTGTACCTAGTAATTTTTGTATTAACCATTATTTTGTGTGTCTTTAAGTAGTGGGATTTGTGATGCATTAGGAGGATTTTATAGATATTCTTATTTTATGTATTCACATGTTTTTTCTGTAATATAAATAGAAGTATAGATACCAGAAAGGTACATGTTATGCTGGAGATTCCTGGGTTTTGGTGATTATTGATCCACAGGGGATGGTTTCATCTGATTAGGAGGGTAGCTGAATGGAGGGAGAAAGCTGTGTGGAAACAGGTGTTTTTTTTTTTTCATGAAGAATCTCAACAGTTAAAAAAAAAAAAAAGAGAAGAAAAGGTCCTGTTTTGTGTCAGGAACAAACTGAGCTGCTTTTAGACCCAGAGTCGAATCAACACAGGTGAGTGCTGTGAGTGGCAAGAGTTCACAGTGGAGTTTGTTTAGTTTCTCCTGATGGAAGGTTGTAGAGTTTATTGGTACTGGTGGTCAGACGCTGCTCTTCCAGGTTGTACATGAATCAGTGCCGCTATCAGTGAGCCTTCTTCCTCAGACTCTACATATACAGTTATTTATATAAAATATGTTTTTGTGTCTGGATATAAAACCCCAACATATTCTGAATACTGCCTGTATTTGACATTCTACTTTGCCTTTGAAACAATTCCAAAGGGAAAAAAAATCCTCTTACAATAATCTCTATCATATTATTGTAATTTGCTACGTGATAGACTGTCTTGCTTACTTGTGACAATATTACATATAAAGAGAAGAAAGTTCTTTTAAACTCTTCATTCAAAAATGATCCTTTTCTCTTAGCTTGCTCTTAAAATTGCCAACTTGAAGTCACTTTTAGGCATGAGTCTATTTTTACGAGGCTAATCTCTTTAAATAGTGAGCTGTTCTGTGAAGAATTCAATGTTTCATGATGTTTCAAAAAAACAATGTCAGACAGACTGATATTATTACTTGAGATTATTTTTTCCTTTCCTCACACATGCAAGAGAGATAGTTCAGCTTCAATGCCTCTTTTCCAAATTCTGTGGAAAGGTCTGTAAGGTCAGAGTGGTTGTATGGAGAACACCACAAATTGTGTGCTGCAGGAAGCATGCGTTTGTTTGGTTTCTTGAGGTTTAAGCAAAAATTTTAATAAATACCATAAAGTTGACCTTGAAAAGTGTCATATCACACTGATATGAAAGTAGGAATGGCAAGTCCAGAACATCTTTTTTTCCTGCTTCTATTGTAGTGGTACTGTTGGTTATTTTATTTATGATATTGTAACAAAGGGTCAAGGAGATTCTCTAAATTTTTTTTTTTTTAAATGAGCTTGTTAAGAATCACCTGTTAGAAACTGTTGAAGAGACCAACAGAAATACAAACATTATTCTGCAGTCTGCAACTTGTTAAATGATAGGATATCCTACTTAGAAAGTTTTTTAAGAGTTCTCAGAAACAGAGTAACACACAAAAATCTCTGTGCGATTTAAGTTTTTTAGGCAAAAGTAGGGAAAAGGTAGTCCAAGCTGTTAAATGATCCAGATTTCCTCTGGGAGAATATTCATATGGAATTTAATAGGCAGCGATAAGCTTTCTCTTTGTTTTATAAATCATTCTGTGTATTTAACAGAAAATTAGAATCTTGCTGGAGACTTCTGTGGAATAGCCAAGAAAACCAAAGATGGATAAACCTTTTCTATTAACGTACTTAGTGTTTTTAGAGAAATGTTACATAAGTCAGTTTGATCACTGTGAAATTCTGTAGGGTGTTTCCTGTCTTTGAAAATAACCATATATCTTATCAACAAGAAAGCTATTTCTCTAGCTCTTGCCATGTAGACGTTTTGTCAGCAGCATCAGCACATTGTGTTTGGTCTAATTCTCCCCTCGTGCCCTCACTGGTCAATGAGGAGAAGAAATTGCCTTGGAAGTTCAGAGAAGCTGAGTGGTTGGCACAGTGCTGTGCTTATAGAGCTACGCATGTGGTTACCATTCCTGGCCCCAGAGCCAGCTGCCGTGGTCGAGTTGCAGCTGTATAGTTCAAGATTAGACTTTCTAGAGCAGACAGAATAGCTTTGCATCACCTGTAGGTCCTCTGTGGTGCTGCGAAAATGTAATAATTATTTTATGCCTAGGGGTATTTTGGAGTTTGGGAGGTTTTATGTTACTGTTGGGTAGTGGTGGTTTTTGGTTTGTTTGTTGGTTGGTTTTTTGGTTTGGTTTGGTTTGTTTTTTTCATGAGTTGAAAATAATATGAAAGATGCATTGCAGCCCACCATATTAGTATGTCTGTGGTTGGAAATAGAAAGCATACATTCATCCCTGAAGGGATGGCATGAAAGGGTGTGGGAGGTGTCTGAGGGTGCAAAGCCTAGTCTCGGAGCATTTCAGGACTCTGTATGTTAGAATGAGACATTTGGGAACTGGATGTTGATGTTCTGCAGTCAGTGATCCCCCTGATAGATGCTCAGCTGTTGTCTTGGGGAGGGCCAGATCAAAACCAACTGAGGGAGTAAGCTGTCACTGAAGAGGTATGGATAATAAGATATGGATAATAAGAGATCCAGTGCTCAGCCTCCTTGCCTGGAGGTGTTCAAGGCCAGGTTGGATGAGGCTTTGAGCAGCCTGAATCTAGTGAGAGGTGTCCCTGCCCAGGGCAAGAGATTGGAACTTGATGATCTTTAAGGTGCCTTCCAACTCTGACCGTTCTGTGATTCTAACGGCCTTATTCAAGAGCCCAGTCACTCTGGCTTGCTTTTATAGGAGAGAGGGGTGCCTCGGGAAAGTAGCATACCCTAATTAAGGACTATATTAATTACTTATTACATTTCAAGTATTTGTGCTACTAGAAGTAAAACTCATGCTATTTGGAATAAATATTCTACCTGCATTTTTATTAACACTATACTGTGTTTAATGGGAATGTTTGGTTTTGTCTTTTTTTTTCCCCCGCTGCAGCTGTGACTCTGAAAATAGGTATCTTGGAAATCCACTTAGGGGAACGTGCTACTGTGAGTACTTATATTTTTAATGTTTAGTAATTAAATGCTGTTTACATATTACGTGATTGTGATATTTTCTTGGAAAAATAGAATATTTTTTCTTAAGATTTGCTGAAGTTGGAGCACGTTGATGTTTTGACTGAAAAATAAAATGCCCCACTGGGCTTCTCTGTTACTTTGTCCAGGAGAATTGAAGTCTACTGAAAGATGATTTTTACACCTGGGTTAGAGGGACTAACCAAGCCATTTATTCTTTCACATACATGAATGAAAGGAGTAAGTAATTGTGTCATTGTTTAAAAGACAGAATTTGTGGTGGAGAAATGCAATTAGACCAAACAGCAGTATTTCCTGGAGACATTCTGAATGGTTTAGCCACTCTGCCCACCAGGGACATGACACACAGCTGCTCTTCAGGGCATCATCAAATGATACTGTGCGTTGTCTCTTGTTCTTGTTGTTATAGAAAAGGTGCCTCTGACAAATTTACTTTAAAGCATTATATTTCTGATAGTCGTAGTGAAAGACCTGAAGGGATGAGAATGCTTATTACCCATATGCAGGAATCACTTAGTGAGCTGTGTCAGTTTTGCTGTGCCAATATTGATGTTAAATAGTAATTTTAATTATCATAAAAGCGTATGAGATGTTGGAGAACGCTGTATTACCTGTTGTAATTTTTGCACATACCTGCTTGATGTCAGACGATTGGATCCATTTGTCTATTATTTGATAACATCATCCCTACTTCAATCTACATAGAGACGTATCTCTGAATACATTTATTGCATCCATTCTGATCTTTGGCCTTGTTCTTTTTAGCATTTCGTTTTTGAATGTACTCAAATGCTTTGGTTTAGAATCCCTTTAAGGCATCATATACCTAATAAACCAATGGTTTTTTTCTTTACTATTTCTTTTTTACCTTAAATGATTTGCATCTGCAAGTTATGTTTTACGCAGCAAAACTGACACACACTATTATCGATGCTGACATCTAGGCCTAAAACCTTTGCTCCTCTTGCCGGGTATTAAAGAAATTTCATGTATGGTGGTGTGTTTTTAATCACAGACAAATTGAGTTCATATGTAATGCTTTGAACTGGAAGATAATTTTTAAGTATTTAATCATGAAGATACTTTTAACGTTGTTGACAGTTTACATAAAATAGACCAATTTGAAAATACTCTTTAAAACTGTATTGTAAAGTACTGTTGACCAAATAAATTGAATTCCATTTGTTGTCACATACTGAAATTTTGCTTCTGAAATAAGAAAAATTTCTTATTTAGAAGTATGAACTTTTGTACCTATGAATTTTATGCATTTTTTACAAAGGGGAACATAACCCCAATATTCAAAAAAGGGAAAAAAGAGGACTCAGGAAACTATAGACCAGTCAGTCTCACCTCTGTGCCTGGCAAGATCATGGAGCAGATCCTCCTGGAATATCTGCTAAGGCACATGGAAAATAAGGAGGCGATTGGAGACAGCCAACATGGCTTCACCAAGGGCAAATCCTGCCTGACAAACTTGATGGCCTTCTACAATACTGCCACGAACTTGATGGACAAAGGCAGAGCAACGGTCATCTACCTGGACACTGTCCCGCATGACCTCCTAGTCTCCAAATTGGAGAGTCATGGGTTCGATGAATCTTTGATGATCTTCAAGGCCCTTCCAACTCTAACCGTTCTATGATTCTATGATTTAGATTTAGAGCTAGATAATTACTTCATAAGAAGTCCATAATATGACACGAGTGCTGTATAGGCTATTTTGGATACGTGCATCAACATTTGTTTTCTCACTTAAAAATAAACACTATTAAATTTAAGAGATGGAAAAGAAATGACAGTAATAAGATTTGTAGACCACAGGCACCTCCATGAAAAACCTTATTTTTTTGCTATCATGATGCAGGCTGGTTCTATAAATCATGTTGGAGGCAAATTGTACTATATTCAAGATAACCTTTCACCTTTAACTCACTACTATTATTTGTCTTCTGTCGGACTTCAAAATATTTTTAAAATATTGTACTGGAAGGATAAATCTTCTTTTAATACTTTCATTCATTTAAAGTATTGTATATAAATGATCTCCAGAGTTATTTTATGTGGAGGTAATAAGTAGCTTGTGCTAATTCAAAATAATGGAATTCTGTGTTTCTTACTGTGTTTCTTCTGTGTTTCTGATGCATCATAATGGGAAATAATTTGTGGATATCTGGCTGACATAAGATTTCAATGACAATTGCTTATCAGCACCGTTCATTACCTGCTAAATCATGTATTAAAATATGTGTATGTTACAGAGATGCTCCAATTTCTTATCCATAGAAGTATTTTAAAATATGGTGTTACCATGGACTATAACTTGTATATGAAAATGCTTTGCTTTTGTAAAAGACAGCAATTTGGATGGTATTTTTCTGTGCTTCTTTCACTACACTGTAAGAAACTTTCTCTTCAGACACTTACATTGCCATTTTCCTCCTCCTTGAAGTGAAGAGTATTCTTAGTTTTTACAGCACAGGAATAGCTATTGCTCAGGAGAAAGGAAAATACCAAGGAAAAACAAATAGTATATGCTTATGAGTGTCACAAGGTTATGAGAAATAAAAATTCTAGGCATATTTGTTTCTACCATTTAGAATCATCATCTGTGAATGGTAGGAAAGTAGGAATACGACTAGTAATTTGCTGTACGCTTGGGATTTCAGGAAGGTTTTAGTCAAATCCTTGAGTTCAGCCATCTTCAAAATGACCATTTTTAAGTGCTCAATTTTTATCTTTTTTCCACTTGCACAAATACTACCCTAAATTGGAATGCTTTTCTAAGCCAAAACCATAGAATCCAATCCTGAGTGTACGGCTGACATTTTTTATGATATTGGATGACCTCAATTTCTCTTTAACATCAGGATGTGGATTGAGAATGCTTGTTCCCTTAGAGGAACTTTCTTCAACTTCTGATACTGTGAATACCCACTCCCCTATAAAAGCTCAGCTTATTTCCACCTCTTTCAGCCCTCTGCCCAGCTTAACTAGCATTTGCCTAGTCCTCTCCCCCCTCTTGCCTGTCCCTGCCATCCTCAGACCTAAGAGGGGGAAACTGGTGGTGATGTAGGTATTGGTATTAACATCAGTAGACTGTTTAAGATAGTAAGTAAACTCTGAACTTAATAGAGTTTAGCCAGTGTGAGAACATGAATTGTTATAGTTTCTTCCTTATGTGTTTCCTTCAGTGGTGATGTGGGAATGTAAGCAGAAAATTAATGCTGTAGTTGGAGGTGCAGTGGTTGGAGGAGAGATCTGAGCACACATGAAAGCATGTGAAAATTACAGATAGGTCTAGCTTGATTAAAAAGAATGAGATTTATATAGGAAGCAGCATGACAAAACATTGCAGGGACTTAATCTAAATACAGATACCGTGCCAGAAGGATAAATGCAGCTAGCAACAAAACCATAAATGCTAGTGATAACAGCAGCAGTTTGTTAAACGTCAAATTTCACTCTAATACGGCATTTCAAAACATGGCAGCACTGGACGTGAGTAGTTTTTCTACTTTAAATTTTCAAAACTTAATAAAAGCAGAGTATGAAATGCATATCAGGACGTGCAATAGTGTATTATCCAGATTGTGTGAAAATCATTGGCCATTGCCTCTATTGAAATTATTTTCATTTCATTCTTCATGACTTCACTGTATGATTGAAAAAGCAGAGCAGAGAGAACAAACTTTTCTGAGAGTTAGAAAATGAGAACAAGCCCACAGATACAAGAATTAGAAAAATATTGAACATATGAGAATGCATGAGCAGCTGCATGATGGTCTATCTGTTCTAGTACCCTGTTGTCAGTTGCGGCTGAATATGAGTGCCAGGGGAAGAGTATAGCAAATGGACAAACATACAGGCGTACTTCTCTCTTTGTATCCTACAATTTGCAGCTGAGGAACTTTGTGAGAGGAAGGATTTCTTGAGCCAAAAGTGTTCGATATGTAATTGCTTAGGAATATCAGAGGAAATGTTATAAAAGATTTTTTATACATGATAGAAATAAGGATATGAACACAAAAGAAAGCTTCATGAATTTAAAAGCCACAGTGTTATTTGTCTTGTAGGTCGATTACAAGTCTCCTTCTGGATTGCATCTCTGTTTCTGGAAGGGAGGCACTATATCCCTAGGTCTTTCTTGTTAGAAACTGATCTTTCTGTGAAAACCGTTAAGCTGATTCCATCCATATAAATGAATTCTGAGTGGAGACCAGAGATGGCTGTGCAGCTGACTTACGCGTGTACACAAACCATAAATATAACAGTTTGTCACGATGCATTCATATTTGTTGTCGCTATTGTTCTTTGGTATCTCAGCCAGCAGGATGTGTAACAGTGACACCTAGATAGCAAGGCCTGGGTCCGAATTGCTGGATTAGTTCTTCGCACATCAGCGTTAGAAGCGCGTTGCTGTCAGAATCGGTGCTCCTGGGTGCAAAGAAATATGTGGAGGAAACAGATGTTTTTAGACTGATTGGGAGGAATCACTGGGACAAATGCCACTTCTGTGATTTTGACCGAGGTTATAAACAGATACTGAGTTTTAAATCATAAATGGATAAAGAATTAAACTAGTGTTCTAGAGAAAATGAAAGTTTAAATTAACAATTCATGAAAAATTGCTATACAGCGGGTGAATTATAGGCTTGCTAACAATCCCTTGCTTTGAAAGGAAGTGATACTCTTCTTCTGCTTCCTTTTGACCTATTTCTAAAGTCAAAAGCTTTCCACAATGTCTGGTTTATGTACATTACTTTTAGTGGAATGGTACCAATGCTAAAATTCAAGCAAGAAGTACAGTGGATAGATTCTAGTATGTGCAGAAGCATAAAAGTTTATAACAAATCAGTATTGTGATTGTAAATTGGATTATTTGCCTGCGTAGGTTTTAGAATTTCCACAAGTTGAGCACTCAGGAGTTGCCTATTCCACCAAGAGAATTCTTAGCTGAGACCATTTGGTAGCCAGCTAAGAAAATGAAGTTGAAAAAAAAAATGTGTGTGGATTTTACATACCTTGGTTTCTTAATCTTATTTACCCATTAAAAAAAATGCTAAGAAGCATGTTTTTATTATTTTTGGGTGTTACAATCAACAGTGAAGACAGAGAACAAGTAGCTTCTCCATTTGGTTTGACGGATGTTTTAAAATAGACAGCAGTAGTGGGTTACAGCTCAGCACGTGGTAGAGTATGTAACTTTCATACGTTTGAGAAGACTTTCTCAGTGATGCACTGCAAGAATGTAATCACAGTTCCATAAAATTGCAGTAAATTAACAATTTTGATTAATCTGGTGCTTATCTCTGGCACGGGTGGTTTTGTGGGTCCTTGAGTATCTGTGAGCTCAGAGAAAAAGGAGTGGCAGTTTGCCTTTTGCCTTCACAAGTGCGTTATGTATCCAGGGTAACACTATAGAGCATACTGTACTGCAGAGCAGGCCCACTTTTAAATTTGCTAGAGATTAAAGCGTGACCTTTGGGAAGGATTAGAGAATGTAGGAATAAATAGTGGTCAGGAGGGATGGGTCATTTACGAAGAGGATTAGAACAGGGTGGGCCCAGATGAGTCATGGGGGGTTTTAGAATTAAAAACTATTTATTGATGATTTATTTCACATCTTCACAGGATAGATGGAGATATTTGTTGGATGTTCAGTTTTTAAAAAAGAGGAAACATGAATATCTATACATTAGAGGGTGAAAGAATATAAAAATTCTATTTTATTTGGTTTTGTGTTTTCTTCCGCAGCTCTTTCTAATCTTTCTCTCACTTCATTGTTTCATGAAATGTCCTTGTGGATGGTTTCACACCCTTCAGCCACTATTTCAAATGTTATTCTGGGATGAAGCATGCAAAAATGCAAGCTGGTAGGTCCGTGTGCAGAAGCATTAAGGGTCAGTCTACTACAGGGCACTGGCACTACTGAGCTTTTCTAGTCAAGCACATGGACATGGAGAGAGGAAATGGAAAGCCAGAGAGAACATTGCTGAGTTCTCAGACTTTGAGTTTATAACTCAAAATATCCAACATAATGACTAGTAGGAAAATAATATTAATATATTATTTTTTTATTCACAGATTATTTTTTTTAATCGTCTCTAGATAAATGTTATTACCTGGTATTTTTTTTCTACTTAAGGTACACTCCAGGAAAAATATGCGATTGTGTGTGAGCTACTAAATATTTTGCAGCAACTTTGTGGGGAGTGACCTGAGTAATTGGTTTATGCCATTGTAAACTCTGAGTCATAAAGTGATTATAGCTCATAACGCTATCACTTGTTTCCTTGGTATACGTACAGAAAGGATAGGAATAAGCAATTCTATCAGTATGTCAGCAGCTCACAAAATGAAGAATGATGCTTTCATGTCCAAAATTGGTGAGGAAGCATGAAATGTACATTCAGTGGAAAGTCTCAAGATAGTATCTGGTATCTGTGCAGGGAGCTGGGGAAGCAGAAGGAAATTTTGCTACTGGCTGTAGAACTTCCTAAGGATTCTAGTCAAGGGCTGGAACTGCGTTAGCCCCATAACTGCTGTGACACACCAGGACTTCAAAAAAGGCAGTCGAGGAAAGTGCTAGTCCTTACCATTTCTTATAGTAAATTTTTATTAGCATTTAAATCTTTTAAATAATATTGTTATGCAATATGTATAGTGTCAGAAACAAAAACAAACACTTGTTTCTTGTATCCCACTTGTTTAAAATTTATTTCACTTGATAAAAATTAAGAAAAAAAGTCTTAATTACTTTTGGTATCTGGGCTTTGGACTAAAGATCCTGTTCCTCCTTTAAAAGTGTTACTTTTTATGTGTCCTTTCTGACTCTTTTTGTTTGCGATAGTAGTAACTAGAAAAATATTTTGATGGTGGAGAGATTGTTAAAAGTAGATAATTTGGAACAGTAAACTACATCTAATGAATTTTTGGAAACATTGGCTTAATACTGTCTCAGAGCAAAGTGGTCAGATAATACATCCTTATTTATGTTGTCGAAATACAGTTTAGGCTTAATCTGACCTCTTGACATGGTCTGATAGTTCATCCTGCGTGGTGTTTCCTTATTATTTGGACATATCTTCCCCTTCCACTCCTCCCGCCCCCCCGCCTTCTTTTTGCTGGGCTTATTCCTGGTCAAAGTTCTGATATAAGCTGATTTTCAGTAACAGTTTTTATGTTGCAAATATTATAATTTCATAAAAAGGAGAATTAAAGCTGCTGAAAGAAATCTCTCTCAATAGCATGCCAAATTTTCTCTTGTGATCTAGCTGCCTTGTACCAGCCTGGCAAAATGAAGGGGCAGAATCTTAGGTTGTCATCTTCACAGAGGAGTGAACAGAAGCAGGCGTAAGCAGCCTCTGCAAAAGGAATTGTTCTGGGGGCAGATGGGTGCTGGATTTGGAATGAAGCTTGGCTGTGGTTGCCCTCAGTTTGTGAGGGGCACACTGGGATCTACCACAAATCACTTGTTGGACCAATGTAGCCCTGCTGCCTGCAAATTATTTTTATTATTTTCTTTTTTTGTGAATGGAATCTGTTTATGCTTCCTTTTTGTCGTTCTCCAGCTTGTCTTCTGTGTAGGGTGCCACTACTGAAAAATTCTTGCTCCTCCATTCCAAGCAGCTAATCTCAGCAGGATTTAGCTCAGAACCCATTCCAAGGTGTGCCTGTCTTCGGTGCTGGGGGTACCTCGCTCCATGGCACTCCCCGCCAAAGAACAGGCTGTGTAGAGAGCTGCACTGGACCAAAGACACATATTTCTCATACTATGCTGACATGATAGATTTTATTATTTTCCTTTTCTTTTTCATAAAATAAAATGCAGGTTTTTCCTTTTATAGCCACCGTGAGATGTTAAAATCTCGCGGCAGAATAGCAGAGTTGTAAGAGGTTGGCATGCTAGTTGAGAAATGCAAATGTAGTCTAATAGGTGCTGAAACATGTAATGCAACCTGACAGGAAGAGGATAAGATGTGATTTTGAAGCACTCTGAGTGCGTGTAGGCAAACGTGCATGTATATGCATTCAGAGACTTGGAGCATGACATCTTTTATTAAAAAATTATAAAAAAGAATTAATTATCAGATAAAGTGTACCTACAGGTAGCCATAAAGCACTAGGTGGCAGACTTGCTATACTTAGAGAAAAATTAAACTCAAGAACATTCCAAGGAGAGTATTTTAGGAGATAAATAGCAAGTAGCACTTTTAATAAAACTGTTAGCAGAGATTTTCCAGATACTTAAAAATTATGTTGAAATTTAAAGAGCATAAACAATACATTTTAGTTACTGAAAAGGTGTTTGTTTTAGTTGAGTTGTGAGATGTGTACCAGCAGTTAGATGTTTCATGGCTGATTTCTGGAATTCGCGTTTCCTTTTGGGACAGCATTAATTTAAACTAAATACATATTTTAATTGTAAAGCTGTCATGCTCGACTTAAAATAATGAGTTCCACCGAATATGTCTAACACTGATTGATACAGGCTGAAAAATTTTTTATTATTTATAAATACAGTAACAATAATGACTCATGTTGTCTTTTGAGTGTATGGGTTTAGAGAAATAATTTATATTTTAAAAGAAATCTTATTGTTTAAAGAGTCTAGTGGAACAGATTACAGTTTAAATCAGGCAGCTGGAGGTTTTGAGAAAAGATTAGCCTCAACAAACCTACCAACTCAGAACATATAAAGAGTAACAGACAAATGGAGTATTTGCCCTAAGCTAAATTAACCACACAAACCAACTGTCACCTTCCAGAGATTAAAACAATAACCACACCAAGACTCTGAAGCTCCTGGTAAAGTATTATGATCTCACCCCAGGCTTTGTGAATGCATTTGCCAAATGCTAGGTTGGCTTGCAGCTTTTTTGGGTTAAAAAGAAAGAAAGAAAACTAAAGAAAAAGGCTAAAGAAGCTGTTTTACTGCCAATCATTTTCATACTTTACTGTGAACTGGAGAATCTTTCCATGTATGTGTTTACTGTTTCTTTTCATGGGGTGAAGGGAACACACACACGGATAGATTTTCTTTGGAAAAAAACCACACTTTATTTTTGAAATGAGGATTATTTGCCATCTTATATCTTTTCATGATCTATCAGTGAATTTACTGGCTGGCATCCTCTTATAGATACTGTTTAATAACTTCTACCAAAGTAGACAAAGTCATTTTAGTTACTATTCATTTGGGTATACTGCCCTGAGTCAAAAGAAGGTGGCTGCTACCCCGGACAAACTAGATTTTTAACTGCTAAGGAGAGGAAAATAATAGGTGAATGTTCATTGTAATGTATGCAAATAATCCCGTGAATTGGAGGCCTTCATCACCTGATAGACTGTTCCACAGGTTTTTATTTTTTAGATTATTATTTATCTTGCAAGCATAATATATAGTATTACAGTGAAATGCCTATTGGTATAAAATTCAAAAGGGCATATATTATGATTATTTATAGAACTATACATTTTGGAAACCTTGATGAAGCAAGAGTGAGAGAGACTTGTTGGCTTGAAGAACTCATTCAGAAGAAACAGCCTGTGTGTGAGGTGTTTTTTTAAATGTGAAGAAAACCAATGCAAATATCTGCATATATACAATATTTTACTTTGTCCATATATTGAACTGGAGTATATAGGGATAAATACGTTTGGAAACCTTGTGCTGTGTATACAATGTACTGTATATGTCTTTGTTTCCCTCACGTCCTCAAGGACAGGAGCTGTCACTCCTTAGACACCTGGGAGACCTTAGAGCTCCCCAAGACAGGAGTTGTAAGAAGCAAATGAAATAGGAAAGGATCAGTCAGTGTCCCTTTACCTTCTGACAGTGAAGGGAAAACCTTTGTGGTGGTTTTACAGTTGCTTTGCTTCCTGTGCGGACTACCCAGGGAAAAGAGAGAATTCTTGATCAGTGGAACTTCAAGGAAAGATCTGTATGAAATCTTAAGCCAGTGGAAATAGGAAAAACCCCACCCTGACTTGGATAAGTAGGTGGCTTACGGATTGTGGGAGGATTTGTGTTGCTTCCTTTGACTGGGAGTTCTATGATAAACTGGTATGCTATTGCATGTCCAGCTGGGCTACGTTCCTCCACTGGCAAATGTGAAGCAGTTGAGCATAGTTTAGCCTTTTCCATTATTGTAGGCTGAACACCTGGTGCAACTGTTTAGTAATTGTAAAGTGCCTTGAGTCCTGAACCACCTAATCTTAGCACACACATTTGTAAAAGCCGAGAGAGCATTCAGGAATGTTTTCAACTTTAGAATTAGTGTTGTGAAGTTCTTGCAGAGTGTTTGAGTGAGGGGCTTTGGAGGATCATTTAAATAAATTGAGGGTCATTTCTATCTCAAGATGATGACAAAACCTTGGATTATCTAAACGTTAAGAAAGCTTACATGAGATTAAATGTGGACATTATCGAGTTCAACTTTCTGACTCGCTAACTCAGTTCAATTTCAGTGTATTGTAAAGTAGCCTGTTAGTCCTTGATACTAACTTATTGTCACTTTTTCTTATCTTGTATTGTGAATATTGTTTTAAAATACATTCCAGAAATATAACCCATTGACAGCGAAGTGTAATTTTCTAGTCACCTGATATAAAGGGTAAGGCTGGCATGAAATGGAAGAACAGGAACAATCTGTGTGAGATCAAAAAGCAGCAGTATACATTAGCAAAATAGATACAATAGCAAACAAGACATTCAGGGAAAATTGAAAAAATGTGTTTGTCAAGGAGTACGAAGATACAGTGGTAGAGAAGTAACACATATGTATTTGATTTGTCTTTTTATATTATGGTTAAATAAATATGCTTTATGTTGTTACCCCTATAAGGAAATTACATGGTCATCAGAATACATTTGGAAAAATGACAAGCTAACCAAAATATGGGCAGAAAAAAATCTTAAAACGGCAAAAATCTCACATTTTTCTTGTCAATTCTACTCTTGTTGAGTAGAAATAGGTACTGCTTCTGTATGGGTCTGTGAAAACATGGTTAGGTTGTAAAGTATTAGAGCTATTCATGGCACTAGGAATAGCTAATGAAAGAGAAGAGAGGAAGAGAGGTCATTGTTAGAGTGAACAGAATGATAGAAAGAGAAAACTCAATCTAGGGAAGATGATCTACAATGTGCAAATATGTCACTTATTACATGTTCTTTGGCAAGGATTGCCTGCCCAGATTATGTGATCTATGAAGGTCAGGTGTGGATGATACGAACAATCTGTGTTTTTCAAATACTGATAACAAGCAGACTGTTGGTATTCACTAGAGTTTGCTGTTCCTTTTTGATGTGATAATTCGGTTTCTGGAAAATCTGTGTCAAAATGTTTCTGCCTTATATCTATAAAATATAGATGGCAGTGGTATCTGTTAATTGTTCTGTATTAAGCTAATAGAAAAAATAAAAAGAAACAAAAGAGGAATGGGTTTACTCTGTGCATTTCAGTTACAAATACTTTCTTCGCATGGCCAAAAAAAGTCATGAATTAATGAAAGCACAGCTGTATCTAGTTCCTGGTTTATAGAAAAAGTAGTGCTAGGAAGAGAGAATATTTCTTTTAATGTCTGGCAGCTGTTTGAGGTGGAAATTGAGTTTTCCAAGTCACTTTCAGAAAGAAGTCAGTGAGCTCTGCCGTGGTGGCCAACATTCCCTCTCTCAGGCGTAGAATAAATCTCCTCTGAAGAGTGGGTGACTGTTGGGTTTGAGAAAAACAGCCTTTTGGGCTCAATTTTTCCTTCCTCAGTTATTTCCATTTGCTTAGTTTTAACAAACGGTTTATTGCTTTACATGCTGAACTGTCAGCCCTACAAGCTGAGTTTATAGGAAGTGGGGAAAAGAATCTGGATTTATTTTTTCTCAAGTTTGTAATTATTTTACTCTCTACTAAGGGTTGAGATATTTCTTCCTATCCATTTTAAAGGCTGTGTGGGCTGGATTAGGCAATATTACAGCTATGTAATCTCATTTGTAAATGTTTAGAATTTTAATATAACATCAATGTTTTTTTTTCCTGAATTAATATTCAGTTTTTGGTGTGAGCAAAAAGCAGTGAAAATGTTGTTATTTAAAAAAAAAACAGATTTGCCTTTAAATATGCCTGTTGGTATTTTAAATAAAAAGGATCTTGTGTTACATCTTCTTCTACAAGCTGTTAACGCAAAAGTGTTCTGCTGTCTGTTGTGTACAAGTATGGTAATTTAACATATCATATTTTTTACAATACAAATATCTGTTGCAATTCATACAATTAAAGTAGCTGAGACCACAGTGAGGTATATGACACGCATTATTTTGGTCCAGTATGAAGTGCAGTTTTGCTGAAAATGTTCTGGATTTATATGCTATGAGAGATTTTACTCCTCAGAACTAACATGTTAAAATTGTTTGAGAAATGGCAAAGATTATCAGCAAAGTTGAAACATCTCAACTTCAATATACATTGTGTATTTTATACAAATCATATGGGGTCAAGCAACACGGGGTAAGATCTGACATTTGGACTATAGATTTAAGGTTTCTTAAGCAAAGTTCAACAAAATAATAAGAAAAAGGAAGGAAGAGAATTTTGAAAATGTTGAGATATTACAGAAACACCTACTTCAGTTTACAAAGTGGACGTTCTGTCTCCTTGTAAGGCCTGATCAACCAGAGGTTACTTCTCTAATTGTGTTTAATTATTTGTGAATGAGGAATAACTTCTGCTAATAATCCACAAAGACGTTATTGTTTGAATAACCTCTGAATATTCTGAGTTTACGTGAAAACTTGAACATACACACAGAGCATAAACAACTTAAAAAAAAATAGTATTTATAGTTTTTCCATGTTCATATTATGGACATTGATCCATTTTAGAAATAAGAAGCAGAACTTGAAAAGGTTCTGCTACTGTTTATAGAAATCCTGTAGGCTGTTGCAGTGTTTTCTGTGAAGAGTTTGGTGGAATATTAATGAAAAACAATGAGATAAGGCTGTCATCCATGGTTTAAAAACTTTAGGAACTTCATCATCAGACTATATGCTTAAAAAGAACATGTGAAATTATAAATGTTCCTCAGTTTTTAGATCTCAGTCTTCCCTTGCTTATGGTAACATTGACGTACCTACATATTTACTTCCGTGACATTTACAGTAAGGTATTTTAAAAATATATACGCCCAGTCTTAACTAACTATAATTATTTATAATTAATAATATACTTTATTTATATTTTTCATAATTTTATAAATTTTTTTTATTTAATATAATAATTATAATATAGGTCTTTTTGTAATCGTGGGATTGAATCAAGAGGTACTTCTTTGACCTTCGTGTTTATCTGTCTGAGAAAGAGATCAGTCATCTTCAGAAAGTTGTAGTCAATATAGAGTAAGCCTAGACCATTAGTAACATGTAGCTGTATAAAATATTAACTCAGGACAGATTTTTCTTTATCTGGCTCTCCCTTCGGATCAAAATTGGCAATTTATTAGACCTTTCCAAAGAGCAACTGAAAATTTCGTAGGATTTCTGTTTAAAATAAAATTTAGGTTCCCAGTTTGCTGATTATGACACTAATCCCTATGACTTTTTTTAGCCTAGTACATTTTTTTTTAAGCGCAGAAAAGGAAACAATGAATTGTTACTGCCATGTGTTTTTAAAAGACTGAACTTCTATGAAATTCATTCTCACATGCTCTTTCTTTACATGGAAGTAGGGACATAAATAGTAAATGCTGGAGTATTTTGAAGCTCATTCTGCTCTGATTACACTCAGCAAAAATGCAAGTTTTGCTAGTTTATAGTAAAGACTTCACAGTAAATGACTTTTTGTTTTGTCACAATGGACAAGTAATGTCAGACACCAACATATTTCAATATAACAATGAAAGGAGGCAGTGGATGACTGCTAGATACAAATGACAGAGGAATGAATCAGGCAGCTGCTCTGAAAGTTCAAAATAATTATTCTGACTGAAAATAGGTCTGGTGGTAACCCCCTAACTTTGATGTAATACAAGCAGAACTTATTTTGGTCACAAATGAATATGATTTATAGCATTTGATAATGGAATTTGGTTTCAAAAGCAACATTTTTTGCTGATAGAGGGGAATATGAATAGGACTGTTCTGAGACTCTCACTAGAAATAGAGAACAATCACAAGAAAGAGAAGGAGAGGGACAAACTGCAATGAAGAGGTGAAAGTATGAATTTTAGAAGCAGCATGAATATAGAGTTCCCTAAATAGAAAAATGTGGGAAGACTGAACACGATGGGTCTGATGTTTCAATTGTGAGGGAGGTTTTTACAACTTCAAGTGGTTTCAAGAACTGAAAATTAGAACAGCACTATTTTATGAGGTTTCTAGTCATAAAACTGCTTATTGTAGTCCAGTAATACAGAATTATGATGAAAATGTACCAACCCAGGCACATAATTGTCTCCTTGCTTTTTAGTGTAATGAAGATATTGAAATAATGTTACTGCTGGAAGTGAATGGTTGAGATATAGTTTAACTATAATCTTAAAAGTTTTTATTAATATGTATATGGTTGTACATAAGGCCAGCCATTTATTCAGTGAATTAAGAAACTTTCCATCTCTTTTGTTACCCATCCTTTGCTATTAAACATTTTAATTTTCTGTTTCATGGCTAGTACTCTTAATTGTGTGCCATCTCTTCCTTGAGATTCAGTGATTTTTCCACCCATGATAATTTCAAGTTGGCCGTAAGGATTCCCAATGAGTAGGCATATGCTGGCATCTTCTGATGTCCGTTACACTAGTTTTCACCACAATTTCATAATTATTATTAGTTATCAGATAAAAAAAAAAGTGAAAAAATGTACTTTAGTCATTGATAGGTAAACATCGTGTGATCCTCACCTGCCATTTATAAATTGTGGTAATTACATTTTAGTTGTGAATGAGACTATGTTGTGGGTGGGTCTGGTTGCATGCTCTGTTTGTATGACTGTCTGATGTATATTGCAGTACTTGTGGTCTAGAACTTTCACTAAACTTTAACTTTTGGAGCCAAAATGCTGGACACATTTCTCGAGAAATTCAGTATACGTATGAAAGTCTTGCCATGTTGTTCAGTTGTAGAAACGTGTATTGAGAAACTATGTGACAGGAGCCGTGGGAATGGCCAGTGGCCAACCTTGGAATACCAAAGAATGTATCCAGTTATGTATGTTCTTGTACCCTTTCTGGGAACTTGGGTTCATTCTTACCTCTCTACTGAGAAATGCAGTGATCTGGGATGGTCCACTGGAAAGATGTGGGGAAGGGGAGAAGCCAGCTCAAAAGTAAAGTGGTTCAATAGAATTTACTCTGGCCTGATTCTTAAAATTGCTTAATAAAACCCCTTTATTGAAATATGAGATTTAGGCAGTGGGTTCCAGGAAAGTAGAGGAATTAAGGTTGCTGGGACAATAATTTTTGATTTGCCTTTTTGCTAGGACATGGCTGTACAACTTTTAATAACATGGCCACATACTACTTCTGAAGGAACTTTCCCTCTACAGTGGACTGAATGGATTTTTGGGGGATGAATCAGTGGTAATATAATGGAGAAATTATAAGTTCCTTTCCTGTTTTGTTGTAAAAGTGGAAAGAATTACAATGAATGATGGAAGGAACTGCGAAATAAAAGTGATCATATGTTCTGTTATATAATTCAAAATATTATGAAAAATCAAACTGTAGGTATTTCAGATTAATGGATGTCTTTGTCCTTCATCTCTGTTTCATTTCCTGTTCTATAAAATGAGACTAATAATGCCTGCTCATCTCACAGTAGTGTGGTAACAAATTCATTAGCTTTTCTGAAGAACTTTGAAAATGATAGTGATGAATACTATAGAAAGCCACACCAGAAATTAATTCTGCCTTTAGAAAAGGGTATGTGTAGTATGTAGTAAATGAAGCATGGGCCCAACACTGAGTACTGAACGGAGAACAAAGTGTTGAATAGCTGCCCATTAACTGAGCACTCACCCAAAAATAATTCACAGGCACCCTTGATTGCAGTGGTTCATTTTACAGTCTTAATATTCCTCTTTAACATACCTGTTTTATATAACTTTATCACTAATTTATACTAAACGTATCCAATTTAAAAAAAATAATTTTTTAAAATGATTACTGATGTAATTATATATTCTTAGAGAGTTATAGTAGCACTGAAATACTGAAGTAGAATTTCAAATCGAGACTTTTCTCTGGTCTTTGTTCTTTCGGGAACATTTTGACATTTTGGAAAATACAAAGTTTTCTTTTAATACCAAAGCTGGAGTATGGGAATAGGTCTGGTCCTTGTTGGATATGAGTATAGAACTATCATATTAAGCCATATTAACCACTTTAAAAGTCATAGGCCTTCAGTAAAGAAAGAGAACAGTTTCTTGAAAACTAGCAACAATTCTATGATTAAATGATTGCTTTGAAATTTATTTTCCTCATTTAATTAAATGGCTTTCTTTGCCTAATTATTGTTGTGTTCTCACATGTGCTCATTACTGACATTTTCAATTGATTTTAATGACTCCTTTTGACTGTGAAAGCAGTCAAGGGTTTTGAAAACTGTGAAAAGGCTCAATAAGTCCTTGTTATATTTGACTATTGATGATGTCAGGATGCTATTGTGGTCTTATCTCCCAACAGTCTTTCTCTACTTTATTCAATGATTTTTAATGCAAAATGAAGCAACGGGCCTGGGAACAGGAATTAGATTGTAGGACCCCCCTCTCCCTACTGAGTGCCTGGGTCATTTGGCTTCTCTTTCTGAGCAAATTGAATCTTATTTTCCCTGCTGGTACGAATCCTTCTGCCCCTTCTCCCATGCCTACTCCAAGGCACATGCTCTGCGAGGCAAAAATAGGAGGAGTTGGGTTTAATACTATCAAAAAGAAAGCAGTGTGCAACAGATTTCCCTGGTGAGAGCTCTGAAGGGGAGGCTGCGCCACAGTGACGTGGCAGCTCATGTTTGTCCTGAACTCTGAAGTAGCTGTGTTTAGGGTGCACTGATGACTCCTGGAGAAACTTTGGCTCAAAAATATACCCAGTTCCTGGTTTCCAATAATCGTGTCTGGTGGGAATTAAGATCTGAGCTGTGGGCTCTGAGTTTGTGTAGATTTCTATGTCCTCAAGAACTTTTCCCATGAAACTTTAGATATAAAAGTTCAGGGAGTTTATAGATGATACTCTGCTGTGTGCCTGTTTAAATTCTCTCTGGCTGCCATTTGAGTCACCTGCATCTTGTATCAGATTTGAGATGAAACCCTGGGCTGCATATCTGAGCCCACAACACACTCTGCATTTTAGTCATCTGTACCAGCACAAAGTAGGAAGGGATTATTGCTATTGTGTTGTTATAGTGATTCTGTCTCTTTCCTTTGCCCATAGGTGTAAGGAAACTCCGTGGTTTGTTTTTTATTTGAAAGTGTTTTGGGTTTTTTTAAATATATCAGACATATTAAGTAAGAAAATGCAAACCTGAGGGATATCGATGGCATAAAAAAAATGGAAATTATAGACGTTAAGATTTTACTGGAACAATCCTAAACTGAGATGAAACTGTCTTCTTTGTATTCCCAAAAGATCAGGAATATGTAGAAGAGCAAGTAATTGCTAAAAAAGATGGTATGCTTCAGGTAAATGCTTTTTCAGTCAACATTTTTAAAAACAAAAGAATGCAACACATTCTGTAATGTCATTAACATTTTATTGATAGTTAAGGGAAGAGTCTATGCAGTGCTCAAGATAGTTAAATACCTAATCTCTTTGGAAAATCATTATAGCTAATTGACATGTGAATTTAAAGTGTTTTGACAATTAAGTTTAGATTGAGGAAATACATTTTGAAAAAGGTGGGATTCATATTCTAGATTTTTTTAATTCTTCCAGAAAAGTGAAAGTCACCAAAACGAACAACAGAGTGAATCAATGGTAATTCTGGAGAATCAAGCATTTTCTTCTATAATTCACTGAAATAATTCTATAAGTTTGTATATTTAATTTTTTGATGTTAATGACTGTTGGTAATATTTTGATTGCTTGCTCTTATGTAAGTGTTGTGGTTTGAATTTGTTTATTTTCTTTTCAGAGTTCACTAGATTTTTAAAACAGTTTTAAAGTCTTGTTTCAGTAGGTCAGCCAGGTGTAAATTAAAAGATTGCTTTTATCAGGTGTTGCTCATATGGCAGTTTGATCATTATGTTTAGTATTTCTCTTTGTGCTTTTATTGTCGTCCTATGTACAATATAAATGCATTGAGACTTTTTTCAGTTTCTGTATGTGTTCCAAATTTCTTTCCTAGTTGAAGCAATCTGTTGTTTGTGTGTCTTTATAAACAGAAGCACTTACAAAAAGTCATGTGTTTATGTAAAGGGTAAAAATACTTATGGGGGCCTATTAAGAGAAGTAGAAAAAGAGCAGGAGAGCTGTTTGTTCCTGTTTGACTGAGAGACAAGAGCCCTGTCTACCCCCAGTCTTGCCTTCTGATGAGATCTGAAGTATATATCACCACTGCTCTTTGGACGATGCTCTACATCTCTGAGAGGGCACAATCTGGGCCTAGAGGAAGACAATGATGTTTTTTAAATGGTCATTTTCTCTGTGTTGTGAGAAAATCAACAATGTCCCCCATGTTCAGAAGGTTTTTCTACCCAGAAATTCTATAGGGGTGCATGCTGTGATGCTAGTCCACCATACATTTATAATAACTCTGCAAAGATTCATGCTAAAGCAGTCATTTGTATTTTGTGGCACCCCAGGAAGATTTAGCATATCTAGACATTATTCCTAGCCTTTTGGCCTTGCTACTCATGATTATTAAAGGCTTTATTAATCCCTTTAATAGAGGTCAATCTCTACTTGACATCTTTTGACATCCCACTACCTTTAAATATGTTCTGTGCAATGGTAATTTTACTTTAAATACAGAGATGCAGCACACTGTTACTAACAGAGTCAATAAGACTTCACTAATTAGATTTGCATATTTAAGAAGCGTAGAGTACTATTAATAAATAAGTGGAGTCTCTTAGTTTAATATTTATTCATCTTTCACCCTCATAATCTTGCAAATACCTGATCAAGCCTCATTATCTAAGTCATCTAGATCAACTTATTAGTATTTGAATAATGGAACTGTGGTGGCTAATAACAGAAAAATTGGACTTTTCATCTTTGAAGGTCATGGTAATTCCTTTCATGTAAATCCTTTATTTTCTAATTTTCTTTCCACAACTCAAAGTAAACAAACCACACAAACCCACCAAGCCCTCCCTCCCTGCCTTTTCTTTAACTGCTAAGACAATACAGTGGGCTCTATTCGTGCTTTATTGACCAGTAAGGTGTTTTTTTTTCCTCCCTCTATGTCAGGCTTCCCATGGGAAGCAATAGAGTGTATTTTTTGAGGTGATGTGTTGCTACAGAAAAGGTGATTGTCAGCAGTAAGCAAACTATTGAGTCAAGCAGAAGGCTGACACAGCTTTTTCCTGCTTTGACTTAATCTATCGCTCTCTCTGTGTTTACTGATTTTGTTTTTATGATCACATATTTTTTATTTGTAACAGACTGCATGTGTGGTTTTGGTGACTAGTAGAATGTAATCATGAGAGAAAGTAAAACATGGCTCCAAAATTACTCACTAGGATGTAGAATTAAAGATGGCTTGCATCTAACAATATTTTAACATGCACAAAATAATGATCTGAATCGTGTAAATGTACAAGTCACCTCCTTGTTTCTTGTGACAAAGGAAAAAAACCTTTTTAGATCCTTATAGAACCATAATGGTTCAAAGAGTTAGAAGATTTGTTGTGTTAGATCTGAAGATATCTGCCCCTGTAACAGCATTCAAGATCCATCCACCACCTCCATCTCTGGTTCACAACTGGCTGTTGTACAAGGATTATTAATTTGCTAACACAATTTGCACATCTGAGGGCTCTGCTGATTCTTGACCATCTGACTGCACTGAACATTGGTGACTGGGATTCTACATGGCACTCTGTGAATTGCAGGAATGGTCATCCATGGTCACCGGATCTTTTTCTTCTGTTATGGAGGTGCTGGAAGCCTCTTCACAGATCTACCTCTACCTTTCCCCTCTGCAGAAAGTTCCTTTTTGGTCTTTCCTGGTGTTGTGACCCAAGTGAGGGTTAGTCTAATTCCTCCAACTTCCGGAACACAATGGAATAGCTCAAAACTTACATCTGCCAGTTTACCACAATTGTTTTATGCTCCTTCCAGGAAGAGTTAAGCATGATTTCATTCATCTGAGGATGACCCTCTCACCCTTCTGCACCTACACCAACTTTGGCTGGCCAGCAGGGCTGGTGTGCAGTGACAGAAATGGCACGGACAGGAACTGCCTGGCAGACGCCATTCGTTCACAGGCTGGAAGAAAAATATGTAGAACAAATGTAATTTAGAAGTGTAATGTGATGTCTTTTTGAATCAGTACTAAACTTCTATTTATTTCTCTTGTATGTATATCACTTACTACTTAAAAAATCTCCTAGAATTCTGGCAAATTAGAAATGATGTGCTTGGTGTTCACATAATTTCTATTCAAAATTCCACTGTGCCATTATTAGCAATCTTACTTTATAGTATCATACCTTCATACTATATAATTTTACTCTAGATGCAACATTTTTTTCCCCAAATTTTTAAACATACTAATTCTAAAATGTGTCATGGTAAAGTCGCTATGTAAACCATTTATATAAGGAAGTAAACCTTATGACTGTAAAACTAAAATATTTAAATGCATTTTGAACAGTTTTTGAATAATTATTTTAGAGTAAATTTAGAGAACTGATTACACTAACAATGCTTGATACTGTGTTTTGGAAAAATTACTCTACAAAGAATGACTATTTGGAGCTATTTGTAATGGCTGCTTTGAGTCTGTGATAGAATCTGTTTCTTCATTTATTTTTCTGAATTGTTTTTTTTTGTTACTGCTTGATTATTATTTTTTTTTTATTGCTTCAAGACATGATAGCGTGGAATCCATGTCAATAATTCTGACTGGTAGATTACTCTGTGCTTTTTACAAAAAAAGTGCATGGTAGATTTTTAAGTGCTTGCATAACATATTGTTAATGTGTATACATTTGCATCTATTTTATTATATTTAATTTTTATTTTGTCCACAGACAGCCTTTTGATTGATTACCAGTTTACATTCAGCTTATTACAAGAAGATGATCGTCATCACACAGCCATAAATTTTATAGCAAATCCAGAACAGGTAAGAAAATATTATTAGCTTTGTAATCAGGTTTTGGAGAGTAATGATTAAGATTTCCATTTATTTCACTATGATTAGAGGTTTCCCGAATGCCTATAAGCTGTTAGAGATCTTTAAAATCTTTTGAGAACTGAAAGTTATTCTAGTGCACTTGTTGAAAAAAGCCTTTCTAAATGGTAGAAGTACTTCAGGTCAACTAATACGCAAAAAAATTATCAGCTGATTTATTTTATTGTTGTTCCCATGAATAGCAAATTTTAGTATCTTCCTGAGATGAATTAAAGAAGTCTATGCTTCAGTTAAGAAATCTTTATTAGCAGATGGGAAAAGTAAGTTTGGGGTTGTGATTAAAATGTGGCCATCTGCCAAATATTTTTTTCCTTAAGTTTTATAAAGAAAATTATTCCATTATTTTCATCACAATCTGAAAAGGTAACTACTGTAGTTATATGTCTACTTGTACCCTGTTCTTAGTGAAGAAAATAGAAGATTTGCTTTGGCTCTGAATTATTACCATTTTTATTTAAGTTTAAAATGAGAAATGGAAGATAATTTAAAGGCTATCTTCACTTACATGCGATAGAGTTATGGTCAATACATATTTTGTTAACTTAAATATATCTTCTTTTTTTTATGTAGTCAAATAAAAATTTGGATATATCAATTAATGCATCAAACAACTTCAACCTCAATATTACATGGTCTATTGGTTCTACAGGTGAGGGTGAATTTTGATATGATGAATTTTTCCCCGTATGATTTCATGATCCCTTATGCTGTTTTAACCTGATTGTCTCTGTTGCTAATTTTGATAATAAAACTTTACCAAATGTATTCTTTTGCCATTATCATTATGCCATTATTAATTATATTATTTAAACCTCAGATGATAATTTGCAATCTGAACAAAGCTTCATTAATATGTTAACTTTCTCTCCTATTCAATTAAAATTACTTTGGTAAGAAAAGCTTGTAGTCTATTTAAATTTTTAGAACGATAGTGTTATGAAATGCTGTGATTTTAATTAAGATAAATTGCTTCCTTAACTACTGCAGAGACTGAGATTTTATTTCTTTGTTTCAGTGTTGAAGCTAAAAAATTAATTATTAACCTTAACATTGATATCAAACAAAGTTCTTCTGTGTATGCTGATAAAAGGAGCTGCTTATCTATTTTTCTCCAACTTTGAAACCCATTGCTCTTCTTTGTTTTGAGGAGAAGGAAGAAAAGCTTTATTTAGACAGTTTCTCTGAATTGGTTCGACTGACTTTCTGAAAACACATCCAAGGAGAAGCATGATGCTTAAAATGACATCGTACTAAAATAAAAAAAAAATATTTTAAAGAAGGCTCAGAGTGTCTTACATGAACTCATGAATTTCTTCATCAATGTAATTCTGAAGTATTTTAACATACCATAGTTAGTAAACTCTTTTTCCTTTATTTTTACTTAGTGCTATCAACCATGTATTTGCAAAGAAGGATGCATGTTTATTAGTTCGTATATTATTAAAGCTTTCAGGAACAATTAAAACTCTGCAGCAATAATGTAGGATGTAGACAAATTCACTTTCAACTTTATTAACCTATGAGTTTTATAGAAGTTGTATGTAAATTACCAGAGGAAAGCATATTACCTGTTTAGCTGACAATAAGAGCTTTAATCTAAAATGCGTGTAACTTCTTTCAGTTTTATGATTCATTCATCAGCTTTTGAAACTGGTGTAAGAGTTTTTGTGAATTCTCTGTATATGTATGAAATATACCTGATGTGCCTTATAAACCATAATAATGCATTATTAAAGTTGTAGAATGATGACACTAAAAATAATTCAAGAATTTAAGTTTTGTGCAAATTTACTTTGACACCTTTAATGGTGATTAATATTTGTCATAAATACATATATCTGCATATGGGTTTTTTTTTAGCTGGAACAATATCTGGAGAAGAGATTCCTGTTGTTTCTAAGGCTAATATTAAGGAATACAGAGATAGCTTTTCCTGTGAAAAATTTAACTTTCGGAGCAACCCAAACATCACTTTCTATGTCTATGTCAGCAATTTCTCCTGGCCAATCAAAATACAGGTTAGTATGACTATTTTATGTTTATAGAGATGTTGACATCTTAGCTCTACACTGAATACAGAAAGTATTCAAATAACATTGTTTGCATGCTGCTTTTTCTGTGTAGAAAAATGTTAAAATGATACTAAAATTTCATAATCCCTAGTAATCTGCTCAAGAAACCAGAACAAGCTCAAAATATTTGCCATATTACAAATATTCTATAGATTTCCATTTTGGTGGAACCTCCTCCTCCTGCTCCCGGATTTTGTAAAATACAGAGCCTGTTTCATACACACACACACACACACACACACACACACACACATATACACATATGATGAAATTCTGTCCTGAGGTGAGGAGCTTCCTGGATTAAAACAATTGTCTTCCAAGTAAACTGGCAGAGAAATGTTTTTCCTGTGTTAAGTGAAGCTAGACTTTTCTTCAATATATATGAATGTTAACTGTAAATATGTGTTACACGGTGTTGAAGGATGCATTTGTGCAACTTATTAAGATTTATGCCTGCACTATTTTACATAAAAAACCCCTGAAGGTTATCTGCTTTCTTTTACCCTTCATAGTAGGGCTATTTTTTACACTCGCCAATCCCACTTTCTAAAGACAGAAAAACTACAATTGCCAAATAGCCTTCCTGAACAAGTGCATGAAATGATTTAAGCAGTAAATGCATTACACACTCCTTTCACCTTTAAGATTGGAAGGTGTGTGTATCATCATTGTAAGACAAATGTGATTAAGGGGATGTATTCTGAAAATGTGCAACTCTGTTAGATGTCGACAGATCACAGCTCCTCCACAACTTCCACTGCAACATAACGCCTTAACAGCAGCACGTCTTAATGCTTGATGAAGGGAATCCCTGATCATTTGTTACACCGCTTCTTTCTTTTTCTTTTTTTATCAGACTTTTTCTTATCTGTCACAGGTGAACAAATTTTTTTTTTAATTTCTTTTTCAGGCATGTTGAAATTCATCAGTGTAGACAGTTCTGTCTCAGAGATGGTTATGCTTGAGTATTGCATTCTTTTTCTTATTTTCCATAAAAAAATTTCTTCCATCTAGAAATTAAGTCACTCCAGTTTTATGCAGTGGAAAAGGAGTGCTAAGGTCCAATTATGGAAACTGCTTCAGAATGTTAATATTGTCCTCTGTATTTGCTTTCCTAAATCAATAAGATTATTATTTAGTTCTCAACTTCTTTATGCTGTGATTTGTTCTTTTCCAAGGAAATATCTGAAGTTCACTGTAACTGTATAGATTTCTTATGCTTGCTGCTCTAGGAGCAGATAAGATCTTCAAATGATAAATGGAGTTAGAAGTTTTCAGAGAAAACAAGTTTAGTTTTATATGTTAACTTTATGATTCTATATATAATAGAAATTTCAAAAAAATATGAGCCTTCTGGTGAGTTAGTGTTAAGAGAGCGAAGTTACACTTCATCCCTACGCAGAGGCTGAAGTTTCCAAGATCAGTACTGAATGGTCTTACAATTCTAATATTTGTGATATTCTATGTCTCCGTCTCTTACCAGATTTCACTTTCACAATATGCAAAAATGGTTGATATCAGTCTATAACTGTATTAGAAAGCTCCATTTAAAGGATGATACTTCTTACAAAGATGATGTTCCTGTTATACTTATGGAAGGACTCTCTTAGAGAACCAAGATATAGATGACGGATTTGAGTTCTGGTTCAGAATGAGGAACTCTTCTGCATGGTCTCTGAATTTATTTTCACATGATCTAGAAAATAGTTTCCTGAATTAACCACCTTTCCCTTTCTGTGGTGATTAGAGAGTTGTCTCTGTGTCCTAGCGTGGGGCTTTGGATGTTGTGAAAGCTGGCCTTATGTGTAAAGGGTCTTAGGCACCACACTACTTGCACTGTAGTCCTTTCCACTAACGCAGCCGCACTGCATCAGTCTGATTGTGCTGGTTAAACATGTAGTGATATTTTACATGAACTCAGTGCTGAAGGTTTCATTTAATCCTGTTAGATCTAAGGAAATTCCTGTGGCTTCCTCGAGAGGTACTCTGTTCACAGGAATAAATAAGACCGCAACGTGAAATTTGGCACATGCATTTACACAATACTTTTGTAGAGGAGTAGATACTCACTTCAGCACATTTAGCATTTTTAAGATACAATTTGAGTGCCAGTCTCCTGTATTTACATTATTCATGGTGACTTTTCAAGAGTAGATTATATAAAGAATGAGTTCCTAAGGAAGCAGAAATAGTGATCTTACTTCCCTTCTAACTGATACTTCAAGTTGTGTTACTGATACACATTTCACCCATCTCCTTTTACACCTCCTGTTACGCTGGCACTGGAGCTAGGTCTACTTGTGTCTTTCACTGGGAAGGTTTCAGTGTGTATGTTGAAGCTACTACTCTAGCCACTTCATATTCTATAGGAGAAGGAACAGAACTCCTCATTATATGAGGTATTTAGTTTCATTTTCTGTCAAAGTCACCTATATTACCTCTGTTTTTGTATGCAGTTCTCTTGGAGATTTTCATGACTTCAAGGAAAAACTCTGCAACCAAGCAAGTGATTGTTTGTTTGGATCAATGCCTCACAGTTGTTTCCTCAAGTACTTTTATTATACGTTACCTATTCAGAAAGCTTGGAGGTTTTTTCCTAAATCTTAATAAATCCCTGGTGATTCTAATACGTAATATCTTCTTTTGAAATATGATTTCCTGACTTTGAAACAAACATATATGGTGGTTGTGTCTGTACAACAGTTTCCTGAAGATTTGCTGACCTGTGACAGCTCTTCACCAGCTACTACCTAGTGATCCATTTTATTTTTGTCACTGGTGAGCAAAAATTCTGAAGACCCCAGAATACAAGTTTTTCAGCCTCGCATAGCAGTAAATTACTTCCCAACTGTAGAAATTATGTACGAAATTGTCAGTTTTCGATGAAGTCCTGCTCTCTTTGTGAAAATGTGCTCTAGGTTCCCATTAGTCAGCGCCCTTCTTCTGTCCATAATGGCTATGGGCAGGCAGCTGGGTGTTCAGCCGGTGAGAACTCTGAAAGCCTCAGGGGAAAACGCTGCATTTAAATTTCCTGATGCTAAAAGCATTTTATATAGCCATAAGATTTCTTCTTCCTTGACATCAAAGGAGAAGCAGAAATGTGACATAGTTGCATAAGGGGTCATTAGGAAGATGGTGATATAGGGCATCTTTGGCTTAGAGCTGTTTCCACAAATAGACCTGTTATCGCGTGAAATGTGGACAGCTACTAGTTTTTCTCAGAAGTATGTAGTAGTTCTATGCTGGCACACAGATGTTGGATATTCTCCTGTTGAATTATTGCAAGATTTTATACCACACTTGTTCTCCATTTTCAGCAATGCTGAGTTGACTGGAAAGCAGAGATGAACACAGAACTTTAAGCTGGGCTTTTCCGGACTTTCATAGGCAACAGTAGTTAATCCATCTTTTCAGATAATTCTGTATAAAGTATCTTTATTATTAGGTGGTTCATGTATCCAAATAATACTGAGGGATCTGTAATCCAGACTTACTATCCCTGTGTTTCTCTGAGCTTCTTTACAGTTCCAACCCTTTAGGTGCATCGTGTCTTATATATATATCTGTTAAATAGGACTCCATGCAAAAATGCTGTTGTCTTAAATAGATTTCTGAGCAGAATATGTGGCAAAGCCCCATAACTTGTTTCTGCTCATTTTTATTTTATTTTGAGAGTGGATGTAGTTCAGACTCCACTGTTAACAGAATTTGAAAGCTGTAACATTTATTGAAAAGCAGTAACTCAGACTGTAGCCAGCACGTCAAATAATGGTCAGTGGTCCCTGAAGTAGTAAGCAGTCATAAAGCTTGAGCTTCTGACAGCTATGCAAATATTAATAATGGCAGTAACAACATGTTCTTCAGTCTCAGGAAACTAATTTTATGGCAAGGGATTTTTGTCATTGAAGCTGGTTACAGATGTCTGTCTTTTTTCTTTTTTCATGAGTTTCTCCCATATTCTGAAAAGCAGCAAGTGCGTATGAAAAACCCAAATACCCTTAAAACGCTGTCCTGGCTCTCTGGTTTGATGGACTGCATCCCTAAGGACAGCAATAGCATTTCTGCTTCCAGATCAGCTGCTTTCATGCATCTGTATCTCTTTATAACTGTCAAACTTGTAAGTCTGATCTCAACTTGTGCCTGAGCAGCAAAATTTTCTGCCAGTTTTAAAGCTGTATCTGGAGATAATAATAACCCTTCTACTAGTTATTTTCTTTCCTCCCTAAAGTGTAAATGAAAGATTCACAAGTGTCTGAGTTTTAATTGGGAGGGTCAGTTTAAATTATAAGGTTCAACCTCAGCGGCGAAGCTCTACCTGGCAAAATTAGGTTTGTATTTAATGAAAAAAAAAATTCTGTATTCATTTTTGATCATAGAATAGTTAATCCCTTACGTATTTCCTTAGCAAAAAAATAAATTATTGTTACAGCAAACTAAGACATGATGTTAGTGTGCATGTAGAATGCCCAAATGTGTTGGAAAGAAGGAATTTAATTATTCTTAAACAAACCTACTGCAAGCTTGTAAGCGTATTGTTGGATTCATTTCTTTTTACACTGTTGTTTCTGAGGGAAACTATCTTTGGCACCCTGCATTAGTTTGTATGCCAGAGCAGAATAATGAATTATGGTGAAGATTTATGTTTTGTTTGTATTTAGCACAACAAATAATCAAAACTACTTCATGTATAAATTTTCAAGGGATTATTATTTTTTTTTTTTAAAGGGGAAGCCAGTGTTCTTTCAGCTTACTGGCTCCTGCTTCAGAATTGATTTTCTTTCCCCCTGCTAATAGCCTGCCTGTAGCAACTGAAGAAGTAGTATAATTTAAATCAAGAAGCATATCCACCCTAGTAATAAAATTTATCATGTAGCATAATTTATTTCATCCTTTTCTGTGTTTTTTTGGAGTTCATTTTGAATTTTCAACATTCAGGAATGACTTAGACTGTTGTAAAAGCTCCAAGAAGTAGAACTTGTGAGTCATTGCCATTTGAAGTTGTAACAGAATCACAATCAAATTACTAAATTAGCAAATAACGATTAGACCTTTTTGGTTTTTAAACCTTTCCGAATTTTGCAAAGGTCATGGTTCTGGAATTTTTGCTTGGGAAATGTGTATTTTTCCACTTGTAGCTGTGCTTGTACAGAACCCCCTGCCATCAATGATTGCATACTTAGATCTAATCTGTATGATTTATGGTCAACGATTCCATTTCTAAGTGCCTTAATGGTTTTCGTAGAGGCTGCCGAGTAACTGTGTATCGCTGTGTTTGAAGACACTGTACTTGAAACGCTAAACAGGTATTGATGATGAAGTGGATATGTTAGCTTCCAAAATGACTTTGATGTACTCTTATAGTAAATATAAAATCCCTCTTAAAAAGAGGTTTGGAGGTAGCGAAAAGCCTGGGAAATCCACCAAACCATTTAGTTGCAACTCTGCAAAGAGGAGGAAATTCGTTTGGAACTAGAAAAGAAGGCATCTAGCAGTCCAGGGTGGGTTAGTTTATAGATGACTGAGATATAACCTAGTATTTACATATATTCTTAGCTTCAGTTTTCAGTAGGGATGATGACACTGATCAGAGTGGAAAGTCAGGATTGATAACAATGGCTTATATTGATGAAAAATATCCTCAACAAGAGTTGAATGGAAAACTCAAGATTAATGTGAAAGAAGTCTGGAGATTCAGATTTATATCTTGCAAGATCGTTTCTTATATCTGATTAAAATACATGAAAAGATGTGTTCGTTGTTTCTCAAATTCAAATATGTTTATATTTTTAGAAAAAAAGAACACTAAGTAAAGGAATTAAAAATTATTTTAAAGTGAAATCAATAGGACAGCAGCGTGGAGGTAAAGATTCATATCTTACAGTACTAGATTCTAAAACTGAACTCCATTCTGTTTTTCAACACATTAAATACCATTGTTAAAAATTCTGTGTCCTAGTTGCATTATTACAGTATATCTGTTACATGTGTAATTATTGCATTATATAAAGGTATTGAAAATTACTACCCAAATGTGGAATGTTACAATAATTATGATTACCTTTTTCCTTTCTGAGGTAATCAAATATAATACTAGAAACCTACAGGTTCTTGACTTGGAAAATTGACTGTCTATAATATCTATAATTTATTTTCTTGTAGTTGCAAGGCCGATGGTATGAAGAATAATAAATAAGACTGTGTAATATTCCCCCCAACATTTATCTCCCCAAATCCAATATACCATTTTCCAAAATGCTTCCCTTGAATCCTAAAGTATTGCTAAAAAGAGAAAGTGTTTTCTGATGGTTAGATTATACTTCTTTTCTTTAACAAATAATGGTAAAGCTGCTAACGATTATCTTAAAATATACTGGAACAAGCTTGCCAACCATATTTTGCCAACTTCTACGCCACTTCAGTAAATGTGAATGTTAATTTCATTACTCTCCCTGGTACATTTCTTTTTCCAATCACCTTGAAAAGGTTTAATATGAGTATTTGTAAATATTTAACCCAGTTGATAATATTTCTCAGAAAGCAGAAACACTGTTAATAGTTCAGCTGCTGATTTAAGGGAACCAAAACACCTAATTAAGAGATAATTAGTCCTCAACGATGCATAGTTTTAATTGGTGTATAATCTAAATGTCTGAGATAAGAACTGTAACTGATGTGCCAATTATATAGGGTTTTCTTTTCCAGACAGACCAAGGCACCATCTACTGGTAGCTGTATAGCACAATAGAGATGTATAGATATCGTATTTGCTAATAAAAATTATCTTCCTATGATGTTTAGCAAGTAGATATTGAGATTTTTTCCCTGCATTTTCCATTTCCCTTATCTAATTAATTAAGTAGATTGTAGTTAGAACATTTTTAAACTGAAACAGAAAATACTTCTCAAAGGCAGCTTTTATTTGTTCAGGACTTTTGATTAGCTACAGGAAAATAAATCAGTTATTCATCTTGGGATTTGAGGAGGAAACACATGACAGGATATAGAAACCTGTTTTTATAATAATAAGAAAAAAAACCCTTCAGAGATTAAGATTCTCTCTGAAGAAAACATCCATGCCTTGTTGAACCGTGGAAGCTGATAAAGGTCAAGCACAGTGGCTCCCACACAGTCAGAATAGTTTGAAAGTAAATGTTTGGCTCATAGGGAATCAGAATGGAAATATGAAGATAGTGGTAGGCAATAGATATTTTCATCCTATTTATCATGACTGTCCATTCTAGAAACCTTAGTTACCCTTTCTAACCAGGATTTTGTAGATAAATGTGAACAATGCGCAGCATTTCTATTTCTCATATTTTTGTTTTAATTTGTTTTTTTTGCCAAACTGGAAAAAAAAAAATCCGTGTTTTTCAACAGTTCATAATAAACAAAATATCAGTGGCCCAAAATCAACTTAAAATTCCAGTGTAAGGTGTACATGAAATAGGCTTGTTGGGACCCCCACATCTGCAGAGTAGCAATGACAATCTTGTCAGCCTCACCAACACGATCGCAGTCCTGACGCTGTCAGGAATTTCAGGTTTTTAAGCTAAAGTAGTCACTTGTGCCGTGAATTGAAGGCTCCAAATCTGATCTCCAAGCACTGAACCAACAAGCTATGTCATGGTGAGCCAGTGACCCTGGAAGCAATAGTTCCCAGTTTTAGGTAAACTTGACAGCAATGACTGGAAGTACAGCTCTGGGATTTTGTTTAGGACTTCAGAGCTTAATTCCTCAGGCTGGGGCAAACGCTAGAAACTGTAGGCATGCTTGCTGCTGAGATTGCAGAGCTCTAAGTCCCAGGTTTCCAAAAGCACTGAAGCTTCAAAAGTTGATGCTGTTAATCTGCAGGATCATTCTCAGGAGTGAGCTAAGGTGACATCAGCATCCTTAGAATGAGGAATCCTACCTTAGAGTGAGCAGGCGTTCGTGTTTAAGGATATTTACTTTAGTGAGTGAGTGCTTTTGATGGCACTCTAATTTGTAGGAGTTATTGCAGTGACAGATCAAAGAAGTTAAACTTTGTCTATGCTACTAGAAGACAATCATTGAGAATGGAAAATGGTTGCCTTATGTTGATCTTTGGGACCCCTTTTAAGGTATTTTTGTTGTGATGAGATATTTCGTGTGGACATCTATGTTTTGCAAATCTAGCTATTAATCTTTTAACCTTATGGTCAATGCATTAATTTCAATGATGAAATAAAAGAGAAAAAAAAGAAAGTTATTGAGTGAGACTCCAGGATTTTCAAATCCAGAGCCTTTCCGTGGTTCCTCATGGGTAAACTCATACTTGTATGGTTTGAGCTGAGCTAAGCCACGTGAAGATGGGAGGAAGTCAGTCCACAAATATTATTCCTGAGAAACAGAAAAAGTAGCACAAAGTTGGGCAGAATCACAAGCTCCTTGTTTAGCAAGAAGAACAGCTCAGACCTGCAAATTTGACTGTTAAGCAAGCAGATGCTGGGGAGCTGCTGTGCTGTTTGTTAGATCCTAGTGTGAATGCTCACTTCTTTAGGCTGCACCAGTGGGTGCTAAGGCTGGGATTCTGTTTGTTTTCATTGGGAAACAGTGATTGTTAGTTATTATTTTGAGATTCTTTAGAGACCTTTGAATTGTGGTAGTGATGTAATTTTAAAAATCTCTTGAATTCTTTGTTATCAGGAAGTTAATTTACTGTGTTTTGAAGAAGCAGAAAAAACCCTCCAAAACTGTTTTGTCTGGATTAGACAAACATGTTCTGTGCCTTCAGAGAGGCAGTGCAAACAACTATCCCACAGATAACCAGTTAAACATATTAAACAAGAAGGTAGAGAGCTTGCAGGTCATCTGCTTTTTTAAAAATTGGGCTTTAAGTACATTAGTTACTTGTCATTACTTTTTCATGTAAGCACGTGATTTCATTGCTACCTTGGTGTTATATTTCATAGGTGATAAATCCAGAAGGGGCTGCTGTGATCATATAATCTGAAATGAGACATAAACTAAAGCATAGGCTTTCACAAATTAATTGCTGTTTTAACTAGATCATATATTTCCAAAAAAAAAAGATCCAGTCTTGTCTTAAGTGTTTCTAGAAAGGGGATATACACTAGACTCCTACTAAATAGTTCTGACTGTTCATTATTGTCACTGTTTAAAAACAATTGATTCATGGTAAGGATAGGTTTCCATGGGCTGGTCTTAAAATATAGTTTTATGCTAGAAAGAAGAGCTTCCTCCTATAAAGGATGTGCTGTTGTAAATACCTACCATCTACTCTTAACACCTTTTCTTCAGTTTTTCTGCAGTCTTACTGTAATTCTTGTGGCTTTCCTCTGAACCCTCCAGTAATTCAGCATCCCTTGGGAATTATGGATGCCAGAACAGAATATGCTTTCCCAAGTGTTGATTACATCTGTTTTGGATACAGCATTAATGATGTGCTTGAAGGGACAGAAAAAGGGTCTGTTCAGCAGTTCCCCCCGGGCCATGCTGTGCTGCTGAGGGGAGCAGAGCAACCAGCCAACAGGTCCATGTCCTTCTTGTGCTGAGGACTCCAAAACTGGACACAGTACTCCAGGTGGGGTTTTATGAGTGGAGTAGAGGAATCCCATTCCTTGACCTGGCTACATTTCTTCTGATGCAGCCCAGGATCTTCTGTGAAAATGATTAAGAACTGCTGGTTATAGAGTACTTGTTTTGAACACATATGTTCTTAAAGTAGATAAAATTTGTTTTTAAACTATTATGCTCTACAAATTTTGCTATTCTATTCCTTCTATTCCTACATTATTATTTGATTTATTCATCATTCTAATCTTTCGTTCTGTTTCTGTTACCCGTTGATGAACATACCTTACAGAAACTTGGGGAAGGTGGATCTCCTGTCTGTCTTTCCTTCCTTTTTTCCTCTTGTTTCACTGTGTCCTCATTTTACTTTCTTGTCTTTTCCTTTTATTATTATTCTTTTCAGTGACAAGAAAAATACGCAAGGCTGACATTGTTACAGATTGCAGTCTTGTTAAAATTGCCATATTAACTAGCAGTCCAGGTAGTGAAAACCCATTCAAGCTGTCAGATATTCTCAAATGAGTGAAATAAAAGCTGTTTGTATGTATATAGAATCATCATTACTCCTTTGTCTCATAATACCATCTTTGTGCAGGCTTTGAATTGTTTTCGTTTAAGGTAATTTTATTTTCGTTTTATACACAGTTGTAGTGTCTGAGAAATTCTCTGCTTTGTATGCATGAGAATTTTACAGAAATTACTAATTTTCAGTTATAACAAAGTTGTAGTATTAATTATTTCTAACTGAACTATTTCACATTGAATATCTTCATCAAATTAATATAGATATAGCACAAAATTCACTTGCTGTTCATACAGAAGTTCTGAGTCTGGTAAATACAGAATGGTTTATGGTAGAAGAACCTGTGGAGGTCTCCAGTCCAAACCCTAGCTAAGAGCAGAGCCAACTTCAAAGTTAGATCTGATTGCTCAGATCCTGTCCAGTCAATTTTACTCCCTTGTAGCTCATGTTGCAGTTTATATCCTTTGTACCTAATCTTCTTTCTGTGTATCTATGAGAAGACTGACTATTCTCTCTGTAACCCACCCATCAGTTTGTTGGAGACAGTGATAATACCCTTCTTTGCCCTTTCCTGCAGACATTCAAAGTTAAGGACTTACAACTATGTGGCAGACGGTGAGCTCAATGAATTTACAGAAGAAATTAAGATCAGTCCTAGGAATTGAGTGCAGTTCAGTACATTCTCCTGGAAAGTCCCTCCAGCCCTAAGGACTTGAAAATGATGTAAAGTGGTTATAAATCTGGAGACCATTATTTAAAATAATAAGTTGATTGATGTAAATAGAAGACAGTTTATTTTGTTATTTATCTAGCTGTTAGGCTTGTAGAGCTCCATATTTATATCTTCTTGAAGAAGAAATTTTACTTAAATGGCACTGGATGGTCTCCTAAGAATGAGATTTGGCTTTTGTAGACTCTAATCATCATCATAATAAAATATTTGAACAATATTTTCTGTGAGGAATGTAGTTCTAAATTTTATCCTGTCAGATCTTAATTTTTCCCTTTTGTAGTTGCTGTTCCAGCGTGTGTCTTCTTTCAAGACCACAAGTTGCTTATTATGCTTGCAGAGCTGAATTAACACGTAATGCTAGAAAGTGATATGATTAGATATTTCCCTAAAAGGAACTATTTGGTTCTGCTTTTCTCATTGGGGATGTATTCTTGCAACACTCATCATCATGGGGTGCTTGTGTCAGCTCTTCAGGGCGAATATAAAAAAAGATGTGGTTTCTGCCCTAAGTAACAGGTATATTAGCACTCTTGTGGTTAAGTCCTGTGTGCATAAACAAGAACAGATTTTTCCCTTAGCTCTTGCCTTTTCTTTAGGCATTAGAAGAGGTGAAAAGCTATTTTGTTCACATCACACCAATACTAAATAGTGTAAGCTGATAATGCATTTTTTGGTAAAATGATTACACTGGGTTTTTTTAGTTTTTTTTTTTTTTTTCTAAACTAATAACACTTCATTTATATTCTGTGGGCATTAACCACAGAGCTTCATTTGTTTTGAAGATCCTTTTTAAAACTCTATTCATCTGTGGTAAGGCTAGTGGTGGTAAAAAATCAATTGCAGCTGTATTATTTGCAAGGTAATCAATTCACTTCTCCATTCTAACTAGAAGAGGCATCCTGAGGAGCTGGGAAAATTGCAGTAATCTGATATGCTTGATCTTGTCTTTGTTTCATTGACTGATACTCATCTTTTTACATCCACTTCCTTTGAGTTTTATTTAAAGTTCGTATAAATAAGGGCTACTTGAAAACATCTTGAACAGGGATATAATCACCCTGTTCTTTTGACAATCCTTTGTTTTATTTGGTTGTATTTTGGTTCTTCTTATGAACTGGACATAGGCAAATGATGTATTCATCTTCTGTGTTAATTATCGTGGCCTGAACAGTTTCTCAAATTACTTGTTTAAAGTAAGTTTGAAAGAGGGGCATACAGTAACTTTTCAGTCTGGTTTTCATGCCTACAAAGTATTATTCTATTATTCTATCCAATATTTCATTCCATTATTAATCTTTTCATTAAAATGAATTTTACTTCTGTTTTTATTAACTGACATCTGTAGTAATTTCCAAAAAGTGAAGGGCTACAGGTTTTTTCTACTGGGTTCCAAGTCTTGCAAAGACACATAGAACATTAAAGTGGTTTTCTGACATCTTAGTAATGTAGGCTTAGGGCCAGCAGGAGCCTTTTCCATCATCTAGATGATGTTGCAAGCAAACATCTTCATGAACTCATCCATCTCTTTTCAATAGCAGATTTCCTTGCTATTGAACTTAAAATATTTTCACAAAGCTCCTTTATTTCCTCAAATGTAATCATTCATTGCATGGGTATTTGGTGTTGTGCAGCCATTTTCTATGACTTCAGTGGCTCTTTGGTCTTCCTGGTGTTTACTTCTTTCGTGTATTTATACACAGCAATTATATTCCCTATCAGCGTCTGAATTACCCAGCTAAGCAAGCTCTATTCTCTGCCTTCTATAAGATTCATTTTCTGTTCCCCTCCTGGTCACCCTAATGGTTCTTCACCTGCAGTTTGAATCCATCTTTGAGCAGAGTGACAGTGCAGTATACAGTTATTAGTGTGTCAAGACATCATTTTGCAGTTAGAAGATTATATTGCACAGTACCATTGTTACCATTCCGATTTCTGCAACTCCATTAAGATGCCTCACATTCCCTGTGTGTTTTTCTTTATGCTTGACTGGTGTAGTTTGAGGAAGTTGTTTTAGTGATGATTATTCTACATTTATTGTAGTAGCCAGATAAAAAAACACCAGGACTTCTGGTTTTTGAACATAAACAACAAAAAAAAATGCATAATAAATTAACATAAAATAATGAACTGGTCATATTTGAGGTGAAAAGTTGGAATGATATTCTAGTATGACAAAATTTAATTTTTCAAAGCAATCAGTGAAAATCTGTATGCTTAATTGCAGTGCATAGACTCATTGTCATGCTAATACCAATGTGAATTTATACTCCTGAATTTACAAATACTCAATCAGGTCATTAGATGGAGTTTCATCTGGGAGATGCTTTCACATAGTTTATCATTCACAGTGATAAACTCCGTGATGTTATGATATTAAACCATCAGTTTCTGTTCAGGTCCACTTACGTACTCTCTCGATTGGCATGAATACTGACTCACTGGGGTTGCACTCACTATGGAAGAACTGCTTTGTGTGTGAATTTTTATTTTTATGAAATATTCTACTGCTTAAATTCTTGCTGATATTTTTTTTAACTGTTTTTTATGACATTTAAACATTACCTTTGTTTAACCTCAGTCAGTATGGTGAAATCAAGCAAATTATGGAGGAAGGAATTTTTTATCTTGGTATTTTAAATTTAAATTGATTAATATGCAAAATGCAATAGTGACAACTTACTAACAGTATGATAGCAGATGTGCTAAGGTTGATTGTGTTTTCTGGCAGAAGAAAATACTAAATGGTACATCACTGCAACAACATTTCTGAAGTTTGCAGAGAGAAAAAACTTCAATGTTTATTAATGATATTAATAAGATTTTTAAAGGCTTTTAAAACTTACAGTGTAGTGAGAGCAAGTTGTTATTCAAATAATCATACTAAGTAATAGTATACTTTTAAAAATCTGTTGCAAAGCTGACGCTTCTTGTTTTAATGTTCAAGCAGTAACTCAGGATACAAAGGGAATAAAATGAAAATTAAAGCAAAGAGATAAAACAGGTTTAGTTACCTTGAAGAACAGTGTTTTAAGTGAAACTTGTAAAGTGCCCTTTTTGCTCTACTCAGCTTTTTCTGGTTTCAACTTGAGAGTTCAGATGATAGTAAAAATTGCAAAGAAGGTGAGAAAAAATGGGCTTGAGGAAATGCTGAAATTATTTCACTTGTTAATCTCATGAAGGGAAGATTTGAAGGGTGATCCTGCAGTCAGGCAGCTACAGATGTCTCACTAATGATGGGGGAAGGAGATGGAGAAGGAGGACTAGAAGAGGAAATGGGCCTAAATATCAGCAAGAGATATACAGGTTGGACATACTAAAAGGAAAGGTGACACAGGTAGTTTCTGAAATCTCTGAAATTAGAAGTTCTAAAAATAAATTATAAAAACATCTATCTGGACAGGTTTGATTCTCCTTTGGGGACCAGGTATATCCCACCTATTGTACTTGCTGTGCTTTTATTGTGTTTTCTGTGATACAGTTTTTTCTTTTCAACATTCCATGGCTTTTTTCCTTTTTTTATGTGAATAACTTGTAACAACAAAAGTGAAGTCAATCTGTTGTTGCCATCTTAATAAAGGAATGAAACTACCCTTCTCATGATATAACAGACAGGTGCCTTACTAGTCATTTTCAGGAATTTTAGAGGGAAAACAGTAGTGGGGATGAAGCGTGTTTACAATTTTCTTTTGAAGTTGTTAATAAGTACCAATAATTCATAATGTAGAAAAAATATTTCTAGAACTAAGCAGTGACTATTAGAAAGCAGTTAATGGGCTTCAGAAAAGGTGGATTAGAGCCAGTATGTTTAGTACCGATAGTGTGAATGTTTTAAAAACAAATTGAATTAGTCTTTTACCAATTGACTCTTCTTTCAGTGCCAGTTTGTTGACACGTAGAGCACTTTGCTCCACAAGGAATGATAACACAATTGGTCTAGTACATACTCTTTAATTGAATTGACTATTTTGCCCTGCTGCTCTGGAAATTGATAAATTGCTACAGCCTTCTCTTCTGAAAGTTGGTGGATTTTCCTCTCCTGTTTTAGGAATAGAAGAAAATATGAAAAAAAACAGCATTCAGAATTGGTTAAAGACATCACTGCATTTGTTTTGACTAATGATATTACAGTCTTAGTTGTGTGAAATATTTTAGGAATTAATCAGTGTTTACTGTCATTTCTGTTTCTGGTTGAGTCATGTAAATAAAATAAACTTTCGTATTCAGTATGTCACTACTGGTAGAATTTGCCTGAGTGTTTTGAACTTTCAAGTTATACTTTTCAAGTTATTTCTTTGACCTGGAACCATTGTTAAGGAGAATTTTTGTTCTTGACCTCATAAGGTGAACATTAATACTGTTTTGATGAAAGGAATTTGACCTGTAGACATGATTTCAGTGACATACTAGTCAAGCACAGGCAGGAGTAGGTCGTTCTTAAGCGACAATCTTGTATTCTTGAAGCACATGGATTCATAGAATGGTTTGGCTTGGAAGGGACCTTAAAGATCATCTAGCAGGGGACACCTCCCACTAGACCAGGTTGCTCAAAGCCCCACCCAGCCTTACCGTGAACATTTCCAGGGAAATTCTTAATCAGATAAGCTTAACTCTTTATTTTTTTTCTCCTTCTATCAGTGAAATAAAATAAATCAAAGCCCAAAAGTTAGTCAAAATTTGTACTAGGATTTTAAGGCATGACTCCATTAACTTAATGTAGTTTGCATTACTCACACAAGAGGTGAGTTTGCTGTTTATTTTTGTAAGCTCTATTAGCTTCTCAGAGGTTTTTCTCATTTGTCTTCAGGTAGGAAGCTCAGCTCTTGGTCGTCATGGCAAAATAAGATAAGTGTTCCATATAGTTTTACTTCAGTTGTGTATTTTATTAGTTAGGGCACACTTTGGTCTAAACTGAGTATAGAAAGTTCTGAAGGATGCCAGAGTATAGTAAATAATAATACATAGCATCTATAGCTGTGATTGAGGAGCTGATAGTTAATGGGTTATTTTCCATGAGCCAAAATGTTCGTTAGATATTCACCGTGCTTATGTGTATGCTGAATTACCCTGTTCCAGGAGACATACTAGAAGTATTTCTTATGTCGTTTTCATGAAGGTGATCATCCATCTTCCAATAAAATAGATAGACCCTCCTTTCATTCTTCATGTGAATAAAGGAGAAGATTAAATCAATCTATTGAATATTATTCAGTCAAACAACGTGTGATACATTTTTAATTATCTTCCTGTTTTTATGAAGTTTAATCATAAAGCTTTGTGTGTGTGTGTGTGTGTGTGTGTGTCCTACTACTGCAGTGAATTATATGCCTGAAACAAGTAGCGCTTAACATTTGATGTGCTTGAGGCAGTCCTTGGGATTTTTTGTACTTATTCTCCCTCCTTTAAAACATGGCTTGGACATTTCAAGGTAGAAAAGTCGTTAAAGGTCTGAAGCAGCTTTCTCTGTTTTCAGAACCTGGTAGTCTGTTAAGTGCAGTACATCATGCCTTGAAAAGCTTTGCTGCACTAGGCTGTTACTGCGCTCTGAGAAGGAGAACCTTGTGGAAGGAGATTCAGAACTGCGTGCTAGAACTCAAAAGAGAAACAAAAACTCAAACTGAGGTTAGAACTAAGAGGTTTCAAGAGGAGAACTGTGGTGGAGACTCCTTCAGCTCATACGCTGAGATTACTTTTGTACTGAAGAAACTAATGGAAGTGAAGGACAGACATGGAAATATCGGAAAGAAGTATTATGAGGATTGATAATGAAGTATTACGATTTGATTGATTGCAATTCTTTTATTTAAATGTTTTAGAAATCAATTTCATTTTAACTATTAGACTGTGTAATGGTGGAATTAAGTTTTTGAGGTTAGTTGAAGGCTTTATAAGATAAGGAGCATGGTGTGTGTGTCAAATATGACTTTCAGACAAAACATTAATTATCTTTTGTCCTTGCCTACTTTTATTTTTCTATATGTTGACAGTTTTGCTGCCTGTCATTGTAGCCTGTTTTTCTCTTTCATCCTTCTTTCTCCTAGGATAGCAGATAAGAAATGCAAAGAAAATACCTTGTGATGAGCCTTTAACTAGACCAAAATTCTTTGAGAACATAGATAATATTATTTTTTATATAACTGAGGGTAGTACATTAAAAACATGTAAATTAGGATTTTTATGTCTAATTAGTGCTGTACTTTTACTTTTGTTTCCGATATTCCAAGCGTAAAGACATTTGTCCCGTCAAGTTCCATCTTGCAAAGTAGTCAGAATGATCTATCGGCACCTCATAGTCATTAAGGAGATTTTCAAAGCAAAGTTTAACCAATTTAAATTCTATGTTCTAATTCCAGATTTCTGTAGTAATATGATCCCATATTTCTGTACACATTATTTCCCTCAGTGCAGCATTCTATTATTCAGAAGCTGAAAGAACAAAAGAATTTTCTGTCTTCATCAGTCATTTTGCCTTCCAAAACGAAGGTCTCTTTAATCTTCTGGGTAGAAGTTGGTAGAAGTTTAGTGTAAAAAACATCCTTTTTGATTATTTTGTTTTTCTTTGAATCGTCCCTTGTCTCTACAAACACAATATTGGTAATTGCTCTGGTTTAAGCATCATTATGCTGCTTGTAGTTACATACCTACTTTATGTAAAACGATAGTTGTATGCTAAGCTCTTCTGAGGAAATCAAGTAGTGTTTGTGTGCATGCTAGGAGGACAGGTTTCTTCCTGTTTCTCAATGGCTGTGGTGTGAACCTGACATCTGTTTTTGTTCCCACTCCATCAGTAGTCTCACCTTTTTTCATTCCGTTTTCCTTTAAAAATTCCCATTTTGTACAAGCCATCGGGGGTAAACATGAACATTTGTTAGTAATACTCCATTGATAACAATAATTATGATGTAATGCCAGTCCTAAATCAAAATCTCATCATGGTGGGCTGTGTAAACAGCTGTCCTGGGCAGTGGTAGGTATATTATAGGCAGTAGCTGTGGGACAGCATCTTCCTTTTTGGCTTCTGTTGAAATGTTGTTGGATCCCTGGGTTTTCCATTTCTCCTCTTTAACTCTTGAAGAGCTATTTTAATCATCCTCTTCAGATTTGTGTGGAAACTTTCACTGAAGAAATGTATAATGCAAACCTCCTACATCAGCTTTAAAAAACATAACTGTATCTTTTAAGCTCAGATTTTGTAGAAAAAGTAGCTCTAGAAGGAGACAGAGGTTGTCTTTTGTTAGTTTAGGGTAATTTTTTCATGTCTCTTCAGTACCTTCTTTTCAAATCCCTGTTAACTCAGTATTCATGTCTCAATGAAAACAAATTCTTTCTGTGGTTGGGGGCTGTGATGAATAGCCTGAATATTGCACGTTGATTGCTCACAAATTGCTTTGTACGTGAACTCCTTATTTTTGCTTTGTGATCAGCTAAACAAGATATATTATCTTTTATAAAGGAATGAGTGTAGTTAATAGAAGAAATGGTAGAAGGAATTATGGGTCCTTTTATTCTCTCAGGAAAACAGATAGGAAGTGTTTGTTCAGTTAGGAAAAGCTAAACTGTATGTCATACAAAGATTATAGGACATTCTGAGGCGTTTTCAGAAAATGCTTTATTTTATGACCTTATATGAGACATGACTGCCAGAAAAATTAGGTTCCTGTGACATTAAACCTTAGTTTCAGTTTTAAAGCTATTTTTCATCATCACCACAACCATAACAATTTCCTGCAAAGCAGCATCAGTTTTCTACAGTAGGAATTTCCTCGTCCTTCTTTCACCAGAAACAGATTTCATTTAGTCAAAACACAGAATTTGACTATAAGCCCAAACCTCATTTTTTATAAGTACTGCATCACTATTCAAATAAACTTGTTCAGCAATATTAACCCAATTTTATTCAATACCTTGCACTCACCTATTCTATTGTACTAGAAATACAGTGTGTTAGGGAATTGGTGATAGGCATAAAAAGACACTAAATTGAGAATAGATAAACTGAATGGGAGATACAGATATCTAAAGCTGAGTGTGGCCTGGTGGGTACATTTTCCTGATGACATTTACTTTTCATTTATATATGTATATACAATGTGTGTCTATATACATATAATGAATATATATCTGTACATTCCTTGACATAATTCTTTTCCGTACATTTCCATATTCATTTCCATTTATAAATCACAATTATTTCAGTGTCAGAACTCTATGTTGTTACAGTCCTATTTGTCCCAGGGTTGAATTAAAATCTGTCCATTTATACTGTTCATTATGGTATGCTTTGTCAGTGAAATTATAATTTGTGGAATAATGGTTTGGGTTTTAATGTATTCATCTGGAGACTATGCAGAGTGTACCTTCAGCAGGACAGGGAGGAATGACTGATGTGCCAGGGGACCTGGAAGGGCTGGAGAAATGGGCTGACAGGAACTTTATGAATTTCAACAAGAAGAAGTGCAAAGTCCTGCACCAGTACTTGCTGGGGCGCTACCTAGGTGAAAGGCAGCTTTGCAGAAAAGGCCCGAGGGATTCTGCTGGACACCAAGCTGACCGTGAGCCCACAATGTCCTCTTGTGACAAGGGTGGTGAACAGTAGCCAGGGCTGAATTAGATGGAGCGATGCCAGCAGTCATGGGAGGTGATCCTTCCTCTTTGCTCAACACTGCTGAGGCCACATCTGGAGGACTGTGTCCAGTTTTGGACTCCCTAGTATAAGAGCTACAAGAGGGAGCTCAGCAAAAGGTGTCTCAGATGATGAAGGGGCTGGAGCATCTCTCCTGTGAGGAAAGGCTGAGAGAGCTGGGACTGTTCGGCCCAGAGAAGAGGAGAATGGTCAGGGGAATCTCTTCAATGCATAAAATTGTCTGAATGAACAGTGCAAAGATGGACCCAGATTCTTTTTAGTGGTGACCAGAGGCAATGGGTACAACCTGACACACAGGAGGTTCCATCTGAACATCAGGAAACATTATTTTTATTATGAGGGCCAAGCAATGGCATAGGTTGCCCAGGGAGATTGTAGAGTTGTCCACCTTGGAGATATTCAAAACTTGTCTGGACACAGTCCTGGGCAACTTGCTCTAGGTGGCACTGATTGAGCGTGTGCATGTGGGGGTGTTGGGCAATTCTAGAGGTCTCTTCCAACCACAACCACTCTGTGAAACCCTGATATGTAAAAAATTTTGAGCAGGTTAAAATTTGAATACAGTAAAAATATGTTAACAGGAGATGTGCAAGTTTTGTCCTGTCACTAAAACTTCCAACTATCTTGTATATTATCCAATAACAGTGAAGCAGTAAGAGAGGAGAAAAAAGAATCACCTCGTTACAGCCTCTTTAAATGTCCCTAACACCTCTGCTGCTTTTGTAATAAACTCATTCACTCTTTTCTTGAATGCGTTTCAACAAGTAAAGCAGCTATTTTCAAGGTGCTACAAATATATTGCAGACAAATGTAGTGTTGCTTGAGGGCAAAATATTTTGTCAAACGGTGAGCGAAACAAGGAAAGGAGTTGTATCCCTAAGCATCAAATGTTTAATGCACAGTGTAGAAACTGAAAAAAAAAAAAAAATTAAATTGTACAATATGTATTTGTGTAGATACATTTTGTGATTATTTTATATCCCAGAGTCAGAGCTTCTTATCATGTATCTGGGGTGTTATTGTGGCAGATTTTAATTTTTAGTGAATGTTGCAAAATAAAATTCTAACTAAACCCCCAGATTAAATATTTTAATTGCCCTTGATACCTTTAGCATAAATATAGCTATATCAATAGCAAATGACGGTTGCTGATGGGTTTATCCTAATTTTTAACATACTTTTATTTGTGAAAATGTGCTACATACAGCTTGCCATAGCTTAGTTTTTCCTGATATTCACCTGTCTTGAAGTAAAGACCAGTTAATGCAATGCTGTGGGGGGAAGAAAAGCTGGCAATTTGGTGTATGTCTGCATTGTGCTTTGAAGTGTCCTTTCATTGTACTTTCACTTGGTAGTATTAGAAGATCTCAAAATCAAAGGATCACTGAACTCTATAAGGTCACTGTGAGTAACTCCCTGAAGACCTCAAAACTGAAGCGTATTATTATCCGGAGGGAGGGCTGGTATTGTGGATCTGGGAGGAACAAGAGGCTCTTTCATTGTCTCTGGATAACCAGAAGGCCCTCTGGCAAGCAGCAAGCCTGGCAGACCCTGTTTGATTGCAGAGAGTTCCCAAGGGGGTGGTTTCAGTGAGAAGCCTCTGAGAAGATCTTCCTTCTTAAAAAGTGCTTGTTACCTGTTTCTGAATAGGCAGAGCTGAGTTGTTTCTGTCCATTTCCTTCAAACCATTTTTGGTCAGTTAGTCACCAATAAAACCGTCTTCTCTGAATAAACTAGAAGTTGCATCTTGTGCATATATACTAATAAGTAGTTATCAGTACAAATCAGCAAAAAGGCTGTATATCATGATGTTAAACCTAGATATGTGTTATTACTATTAACCAGTGATGCTACAGTTGCTGTGGCTGACACCCAAGGTGCACATTTTTGTTGGTGTTTTCAAACAGATTAAGTGTGACAACTCTGGGTACAAGTTGGGCTCTGCATTTTAATACTTTAAGATTTATAAAAAATTGTGGTGGTGGGAGGTCATTGGGTCACAATTCTGAAGTCTACAGAGAAGTATAATGTGTGTTTTACCTTAGTAGCTTGGTGCTGTTGGAAGACAAGGAGTGCGATGTGTTTTATTTCAGAGACTGTTGAATAGAACTGATCAGGCCTGAAACACTTTTTTGCTTGTTTGTGTTCCATTTGTGTGTGTGTGTGTGGAGTAAACTAAAGAGTAGACAGTGAGGGTATGTACTTACATTTCAGTTCTGCATGTTCAGAGTTTGTGATGAGATTCAGCAAAGCATTGCAATCCAGAAGGTCCTATTGATTTCCTAATGTGATAAGGTCTTCGAACTCTTTGGTTTCCATTGTCTTTGCTTCTCAAGTTAATACATAGTTCTAAGATCCACGCTTTTCTTAATTTTTTGAATTCTAAGCAGCAGAGAAGAACATAATTTGTTCAGGCTTTCTATGACAAGGCCTGGAGGCTATAAAGGCAGTAAACATCATTGCGATAGCCAGATATTTACAGAATACTAAGGATATTATCATAATGGAAACAAGGGGATTTTTGCTGTTGGTTTCATTCAGCTGAGATGCTCAGCTACAGAAGAATAGCTTTTCCCTCTCCTTTTCTAAGTACAGTGGTTCATTATTAAATATTTGAATTAGCTTAACTTTTTAACCATTTTTCAGTCAAGGGTGGGTTTCTGTAAGCTTCTCCAAGTAAAGTGAACTTGAATATTTGATGATTGTTCCAAAAGATTAATTTAGACCTGAGACCAATTTTTATTCATCATTAGATGAAAATGGATTTTTGAATTAATTGTCCAGTGATACAGGCTACAAAAATTGTAACTTGTGTCTTTGGAACACTGATTTTTTAATTTTTTTCTTTTCCAAAAATCTCCTCTATTTTCTAATAATCTGAAAGATTCTTTTATTAATTTAAAATTTTCTTTTGATAAAAAAGTAAAATACATTAAATATTTTGTTTGAACTAAGTTTGAAAGTATTTTTTTTTTATGGCCGCATCATAATCTAAAAAAATCTACATTTCAAATATTAGTATACTGCATTTTTGAAGAGTGGTTGTAGCTGTACTTTTCATAAGGATAAACCCATGTCAGTGTGGCCTGTTGTGTAAAATATGGAGTGTATTTGTAGCTCAATTTGTTTGCAAAGGGAGATATTTCTTCTGTGTGCTAAAATATTATGCTGTAGAGTTAATTGTCATAGATTCCAGATTTCATTTTATTAACATTTGTTTTTATGGTTCCTAATACTGTTCTGTTCTGTCTTTGAACAAAAAAAACCCACAACACTACTGTATCTTAAACAGTAGTAATTTAAAAAACTTAGGTACTTTATATTCTTATGCAATAGTCTACTAATCAACATTTATATATCACAGCTAAAATTGAATTAAATTAGATTGAAACTGAATTACAAGGTCCTGAGTAAATTGGATTTGGTAATTTGCTATTGAGTCAGTCTGCAACTGATGTCATAATTTAGATTTGGTGCTGCTGTGAGAATGATGCCAAGAATTATTCTTCCCTTTGCAGTTTCAATTTGTGAGCGTGAAGAGGAGTGTACTTTTGCTAATGATCATGCTTGAAGTACAAAACTAGTGGCTGATCAGATGTTAATAATGACTGTATTAAGATGCCATTACAGGTCTTTCAGCTCATCTTTTCTTGAACTTGAAAAGGTGGGACTCTGACTCTCAAGAATCCTCAAAGAAAGAGGTGTGTTACGGTTTCTGTGTGTAAAACAAGACTTACAATGTAGGAGAAATATAGCAGATGTCATATTTAGCTGTATTTATAATCACTGTCTTTATACGCATTAAACTGTCTTGGGAGTTTAAGGAATTTTTAGCTTTTGACCACTGAGCTGTTCATGGTTTATAGCCCTAAATTCTGGCAGCTGGCTTACTTGCTAAGTGTATGGAAAATTATATTTTACAAATATTTATATTTCATATTTTTTCTCTTTTAAAATATTTTTGTTAGTTTTATAATATGAGGTCCATATCAACTTTTTTGTCCATTTTAGTCAGCCTTCAAAATATATTTATTTCATTTTTTGGAATGTTAGGAAGGGATAGTTTGACATGATTTGTTACTCTCAAATATAAATCAGGAAATGTTTTTATTACATAATAGCATGGCTTGCATAAATGCACTCCGTTTATGAAACCTCTTACGTATTTAGGGAAATTTCATAAAACGCCACATTACTGTGAGTCGTTCTTCCCAGCTGGAACAACTGCCTTGGGCATGAAGCCACACAGTTGGGCAAAATAATGGCACCATTTTATAGCTTGATAATGACACCATTAGCACAAGATATTATCATATCACCTTTTAATGGATACTTATATTTTAAACCAAGCTCTGTTATATGACATGTAAGTGCAGCATTGGAAGAGACTTCAAAAAATACAAGTGTAATTTCTCTTTCAACAAGTTAAATATTGTAACATTTATGTAGCTATTATTTTTACTCTTTATAAAAGTGAGCTTCTCTTTTAGACGTTTAATTGAAAAATACACATAAACGCAGCAATTTTGCATCTGAAACAGATACTGAGGAATAAGGTGTTTCTTGACCCATCGAGTGTGACTTTTGCTCCCAAACAGATGGATGAAAGGTCTGCTCTTGGCCAGTCTAATGCAGTTTCTGATTATGCCAGTCTGAGAGAACTGATGGTGATTTGGAGATTATATAAACCACAGGTTCAAAAAGTCAATTTCTGACTGTTTTAAAACTCAATTTTTTAACTCTAGCCTCAGTTTTGAATTGTTGATCTGGTTTACAGACTGCAGCTTCATTTTTGAACTCAGGCTTTCCCTCTGATAGCACATCTCCAATTGCAATTCAAATGTTGTGGAAGATCTCCCTCAGACAATCGGCTTATTTAGAACAGCTGAATACACTGAAGTAAAGGTTTCTGAGAGATTTTCTATTCTTTAGTAGATCAGTCTTGACTATGGATAAACAAGTGCTGAGGTCTGTGGACAAAGAAACACTTCTACTATAGAGCCTAAAACCCTGGCATTTTTATTTAGAATTTCTCATTTGTAGTGTTCATTCTGAGAAGTAAGACATAGTTCTAGATGATTTGCATTCTACTAAACATTTCAGCATTTAAGCTATGTGAGACTTTCTTCCCATAAAAATGAAATTCTGGTCTGAAAATAATTACATTTCTGGTATGCTGATACACCATATATAGATTTCCCTTAAATTTTAAATTTACTTTAATTCATAAATACCCTTTCTTTGAAAGGAGAATGTGTATCTCTGTGTGACTCTCAATACAAACCATACCCTGTGTGTTGTTACCTCTTCTGCTTTTTTCTGTAGTAATGCTTTATTTTAATTGGTACATTTTCTATCCTATTTTCTTGATCCAATCTTTGAAATGGCACAAGACATTTTCAAATACTGATGATAATGAAATTAAGACTCTTGGTTTTAGTAAAGGGAAGTTTTAGCTAAGTTATATTTGTACAGTACAAATGCAGATATGTGAAGGGATTTTTTTTTTCCCTATGCTTTATTAAACTTCTAAATTTGATTAAATGTAAAAGCTATAAATCACTAAGGATTAGTTGTGCAAATCAGATGGTTTAAAGTTTCATGGTTGTGATTCATGACAAATGTGCTGGTGACTGCCGTTGCATTTTATCTTCAACTTTTTTTTTTTATATAAAAGTTTATGTTGGCCACAGCCTTATTAATAGCTTTTCTGGTAGATGCAGTTGTAGAGATACTGGTATCTGGGACATTTCAAGCAGCCCGTGTGTGTGTATGTATGCAGCATATATCAATCTATATTATTTTTCATTACCAATCTGTATTGAATTTTGCAGCTATTGAGTTTCTAAATTAAGTGCAAGGAATTTTAATACTGTAGTCAAGATTTTATGCATCAGGATGTGGAAAGATAGTCTTAAAACGGCAATTTCGACTCTTGTCTCATAAATTTATTGGTATACCAGAATCACACAGTGGTTGAGGTTGGAAAGGACCTCTGGAGGCCGTCTTGTCCTGGGGAACACCACTTGTGACCAGCTGCCAACTGCATTTAACTCCATTCACCACCACTCTCTGGGCCTGGCCCTCCATCCGGCTTTTTATCCAGCAGAGTAGACCCGTCCAGGAGAGCACTAGGGGAAACAATGTCAAAGGCTTTATTAAAGTCCGGGTAAACAATATCCACAGCCATTCTCTCATCCACCAAGCAGGTCACCTTGTCACAGAAGGAGATCAGGGTTGTCAAGCAGGACTTGCCTTTCATGGACTTGTGCTTGTTTTCTTTCTAGCCTGCGTAGTGACACCATGACCAGATAGGTTTTTAGTATCTCCAAGAGTATTCATCAGGTATCTTCCCTCCCTCCTCCCCTCCTCAGTTGCTAGTTTTTTATTCCCATGTAAGATTTTATTTTAAATACTAGCAAATGGAGCTTGTGTCTGAGTTACAGCGAGTCTTGAGTGTTCTGCCTACCTTGGTAAACTAGCCATCATGATGGAATGCCTTTCGCTGTGAGAGACTAGGTCTGATCACTCTGTTCTGTTCTCCTCATTCCTATTTTCCTGTGTCACATACATTTGAACATTCTGACTGCTCTCTATATAAAATTAGACCTGCCATCATGTTTACCTAATTCGTGTAAAGGACATTCAATTACTGTACACAGTTGTTATAAATATTCTAAATTACAACAGTTTAAGCAGTTTAATAAATCCCTAATCAAAGAACAGCAAAAGGGGCCAAAAGGGTGCCATCAGATTTGTGGGCTCAATTAATTTTCATAAAATGTGATCAGCTTTCCAGTTTGTCTGTTAGGAAAAACAATTTTAACTCTTTAGACAGGTTAAAATTAATTAATGCTATTATACAAAGATTGAATCATTGGGTATGTAATCACTTCACAATGCAATTCTTCAGACAAATAACGAAAAAGCATAGATTTGCTCTTTACAAACTATAAGCATTATATTGGCGCTTCTGCAATAGCGTGTTGCAGTAAATGTATATTGGACAGGCTTGAGAGGTGGACTAATGCAAATGGCATGAAGTTCAACCAAGCCAAGTGCAGAATCCTACACCTGGGACATGGCAATCCCAGGCACAAATACAGGTTGGGCAGAGAATGGCTGGAGAGCAGCCCTGAGGAGAAGGACTTGGGAGTGCTCATGGATGAGAAGCTCAACATGAGCCGGCAGTGCGCGCTGGCAGCCCAGAAAGCCAACCGTATCCTGGGTTGCATCAAAAGAAGTGTGAGCAGCAGGTCACGGGAGGTGATTCTCCCCCTCTACTCTGCGCTTGTGAGACCCCACCTGGAGTCCTGTGTCCAGTTCTGGAGTCCTCAACATAGAAAGGACATCGAACTGTTGGAACAGGTCCAGCGCAGGGCCACCAAGATGATTAGAGGGATGGAGCACCTCTCCTATGAGGACAGGCTGAGAGACCTGGGACTGTTCAGCCTGGAGAAGAGAAAGGCTTTGGGGAGACCTGATAGCAGCCTTTCGGTATCTGAAGGGAGCTCCAGGAGAGCTGGGGAGGGACTCCTTGTCAGGAAGTCTAGTGACAGGACGAGGGGTAATGGTTTTAAATTGGAAGAGGGGAGATTTAGATTAGATATTAGGAAGAAGTTCTTTACTGTGAGGGTGGTGAGGCACTGGAACAGGTTGCCCAGGGAAGCTGTGGATGCCCCATCCCTGGAAGTGTTTAAGGCCGGGCTGGATGGGGCTTTGAGCAACCTGCTCTAGGAGACGTGTCCCTGCCCATGTCAGAGGGGTTGGAACTTGATGATCTTTAAGGTCCCTTCCAACTCTAACCATTTTATGATTCTATGATTAGATTACATTGCAGTGTTAAGCGTTTGCTGCCATTACCAGAATCAGGACATTTTTTCAGGAACTTTTGATGTAACGAATGTCAAGTGATCACTCCGTTTCTATCAAAATATCGGCACCATTTTTTGGTGTGGTATCAACAGCATAGGTGTCTTTGGTAAAACACATGGGAAAAGTTAAGTTTGGTTTGGATTAGATAGGATTTGTTGTTTTAAAGTAACACTTGTCAGCTTTGGAAGAACGGAGAGAAAATTAAATCTCTCAAATCCTTTTTCTGTTTTGTTTCCTGTTACTGCTACTGGGGCCTAATAATCCATACTAACAACTTGTGAGAAAGGAAATAATCATGCCTAATCATAGAATCACAGAATGATTGTGGCTGGAATGGACCATCTTGAGATTGCCTGACCCCTCAAAGCAAGGTCAACTAAAGCAAGTTGTCCAGGGCTTTGTCTGGTCAGGTTTTGAATATCTCCAAGAGTGGGGAATCAATGCCCAACCTGTATGAGTGGCCTTTTCTAGTCTTTGATCTTCCTTGCAGTAAAAAAATTTCTTATGTTTAAATGAAATTTTCTGTATTTCATTTTTTTCTGATTTAGGTTCAGGTTTAAACAGTAATTGGTATATAGAACACTTTATAATTTTTAAAAAATATTTATTGAGAATGCATTTGTACTGAAAGAATATTGTTGTTTAGAACACCTCATTTGTGAAAATCCCCTGTAACCTTTGAATAAGGTCACATGGTTTATTTTTGTTGAAATGATTCCCAGCAGTTAAGTATTCTGTAAACAACATAAATCAGCATTAAGGCCTCTACAGATCCATAAAATACAAATTCACTTGCAGCTAGAAGACAATTAAGCATTAGTTCTCAGAAATAAGAAATACAAAAAAAAGTTATCTATTTTTTTATAAGTATGATCATGTCTCAGTTAAAACTGTGGGTAAGTTCTCATTTGGACAAAAAGGTGTAGAGTACAATGGAATGATCTTGGGACTTTCTGTAACCACTGGGGAGGAAAAAATAACCCCTGTTTTTGAGTGTAGTCAATGCATTTAGTGGAAGATACCTTTCTGCAGTGTTCTTGTCCCAGAAAGCGTACTGAAAATCTTTTCTGGAATACTCTAAGGATACCTGTTGCATATGGCTGTTGGCAAGAAAGTTAACTTTAAAATCTGTATGTGAGAAAGTTCACCCTGCAGGGACTAAACTTTGTGATTTTAATTTCTTAACTTTATTTTTCAACCCCTTCCTGTGCTTGAAGCCAGATAGTCTGGATTGTCTTATAAGATATTCATCTCTTTGGGGACAACATTGTTAATATTTGTTCTCCTGTGCCCTGCTCAATATTACTTTTACAAAAGCCTGCTTGGGCTTATAGAATGCAATAATTGGAGTTTGTCATATATGATGATTTTGTTGGAAAATTTTGGGGGAAAATTTCCTTTTTTCCCCCTAAAACACAAGTTTTCTAGGTTTCTGCAGAAAACCTGATATTTCATCCTGACATTTTGTCTAAAATTAATGAGAATAATTGGTGCTTTCATAAGTATTTTCTTCTGTTTGCTACTGTGATGTCTGATAATGTGTGCATTTGTGTAGGTGTCTTTCCTTTAGCTGGTATATTTAACATCTCTCTTGCACTCCTGTTTCAAATCTTGTAGGCACTGAATTTGTAAGACCCTTAGTTTTCTATGCAGTGTGTTTAAAATCAGTCTTCATGTCCAAAACTGTTCATGCAGGACAGGCAGAGCTATGTTCTGTAGCTTTGATTCTTAGAAAACAAAATTTTGTTAAAGGTTTTCCTAGAAAACTTCGGCATTACCCTTTTGAAACATGTCCCTAGTTAAAAGTAGAAATAATTTTACTGAAGCATAGAGGAATGTGAGAAGATACCCAAACTTTATTTGACTTACTCTTCAGATAGGTTTCTTAGTCATTGCCTAACTCCCTTGCCATATAGATTCGGTACAGCAAATGAGGTGTTTCCGAATTCCAAAGTATATGTCTGTGTAACAGAAACTGAATTCATTATTTTTCTGAATGTTTTTTTCATGCAGGATCTTTGCCCTGACTCATATACTTGTTTAGTTCAGAAGATGTTATTCATTATATTCGGATCAAATTCTCCTCTGCAGACACACTCTGCTCCTGTTCCAGTGAAGAACATCTAGATAGCTGAACAAGTGCCCCCAAAAGCAGATCTTATATACTTCTGCCGTAAACTGGTATGAAGTATTCAACGTGTGAAAGGAAAAGGCACTACCTATGTCTCAACAGAGTTCAGGCAATTATAATTATGTAGGGCTCTTGAAAAGTATTTTCCTTTGCTCTCTGAAAGCATAAAGTGCTCTGACAGAAAAGGTGTGTTTATTTTCTTTGGATTTGGATTTTGTTAAAGCTGTTTAACACCCGAATGGTTACTCTTCATTTGCACATGCCTATTTAAACAATTAGAGCTTCTGGAAAATATACTTGGAAATACAGTTTTTAAAAAGTAAGAATAAAAAGTACTCTTAGCGCTGACAACTTTGAATAATTTTTTCTTCTAAACAAATAAGACTTTTAATTCTTGAAGTGGGTGCAAATGAAATGCCTTGCCATTTGTCCATGAGGTAGGAACAGCCCATTCTGAACTTTACAGGTATCCTTCAAGATCACAGTTATAGGTGATGCGTCTCGTATGTCATACTCTAATTTCTATATTTTGGTTATAGAGCTTTTGTTACAAATGCTGTTTCATGGCAATTGCTGTTGCCAGTACCTATCAGTGTAGTTCATTGTGTCATGCACAGCTAGCCTAATTTCTTAGAAAATGGTTTCAGCTGAGCAGGTCCTGCTTTTCTCTTTGGTTTATGTCATTCTGAATTGGCCTGAAAGCCAGTCATTTTTCTACCTTTCCCCACCTAATTACTGCAAGTTATAAAAAAAAGTTACATCAAGGGCTCCTGTTTACTAGCACTGCACGTATCTTTGTATTTCACGAATGCTTTCCTGAGTCTGACAGTGTATCAGTCAATGATATGATATATGATGTATCGACAATATATCACCCTGACTCTACAGAATGTATCACAAGGTTAAGTAAAATCTAGACCTGTCAGTTATCTCTGCTTTTTTCCAAATTTATTATAGCTTGCAATGTAATAGGAGTTTCAAATGAGGGATGAAAACTAAATGTAAAAGAGCAAAATTAACATAACAAAATTAGATCACAATGTGTTCTGCTAATCCTCATAATTTAATTTTCTTTTATTTTGTAAAAGTCTTGGTTGTCACTTTCTGGATTTTGATCACCTCTTCAAGGAAGAATGTTAAACTAATTTTCTTCCTTAGGTGCTATGTATTTTACTTCTTAGTATGCTGAGGGGTTTTTTAGGTCAGTTAACCACTTCCACTTTATTTGAAGCATTTCATATTTTCACATTAGGGATTTCTGTTGTTCTTTCAGCTGCAGATCTGTTAGGATCTTGTCCTTGTATAAATAGGTGGACATTATCCTTTACATGCAAAACCTCACACTTTTCCTTCAGTGGAATATAATACAATACAGAAAGCTTAACTGGTTTTATTTTTTTCCTTGTGTCATTTTAGGTTGGATATTCTAAATTATATGGGGTAGCATGTGCCCTCTTATCATCAGTCCAGTACACACACAGAGAAGTGACTCCCATGCCCTTCTTTGCATAACTGTTCCTCTTGGTATTATGTGTGGATCTCCAGGAACAAACTGAAATAATAAACTGATGGTCATTTTCTCTGTACAGTTTAATGAGATTTCTCTGTCTTCATTTGTCATCATTTCACAATGACGATAAAAAAGTTTCACTCAAAGTCTTGAAAAAGCCATTCTGCATGAGCTACCTCCTGACCTTTTAACTCCTTACAGTTTTTCATGAGAGGCAGGAAAAGACATTTCAATTTCTTGTCTTAGTGTTCTGGTCTTTCTGAAACCAAAAGGAAGCCAGTAGGTATTTACATTAGGTGTTTACAACTAACAGTAATGTAATCAGCACTCACCTCTGGAGAAAAAAGTGAGACTGTTTTTTTAATTCTAGGTTTACTCTATGATAGTGCTGTTTATAGGATGAACAAAATTCAAGTAGTTGTTCTTTGAACAGCTGCTGAAATACAGATTCCTTCCTCTATTCAGAAGTTTAATTGGATCAACTATGCTCGCAATGACTTCTGCTCTCATTGTAGTAGTGCTATTTACATCAAGGAATTACAGCGTCTATCTTTCATGGCCTTATGAATAGGTGAAGAGGGGAATGAGAAGATACATCAATGAATTTCTTTACTGAATGGGAATGCTGCTTTTTCGTTGTTTTCCACATTAGAGAGAGGAATCACCAGGCACCATGCAAAAGATCAGAAAATTTAATTTGTACAAAGTGGCATTGTATACATAAATCTTCTCAAAGGCAGATACCTTTGGGATATCATAGGCCATAGACTTCTATGTAATCCATTACCCATGCTGATATAAACCTTTGATTTGTGGGTTTAAACCTGAGGCTGAGTAACCTCATAAATATGCTAATCCACAGTAATCAAGAAAAGTGCTATTGCAAATACAAAATTTTTATTCCACAGTTCCAACAGCTTTATAGCATGCTCTACATTTATAACAATAAACTTTGGGAAATTACTCTCTTCATGTTTAAGAAAATGCTTTGCCCTTTTCTTGGCATCTCACCAATGAGTTCTACATACATTATTTTGAATGGCATGATCTTTATGCAAAATTCAGTGTGTGTTTTGCCTTTTCTAGCCAAGTATTTGATTTCTGAAATGAACAAAACATTGCATAAATTTTAAAAATTCAGCTTTTGTAGCGCTATAAAAAAATTATTATCATTTTTATTAGGCTGGACACCAACCAGTGGGTTAACTTGTCTGGCAAAACTGGCACTACTGTATATTTAAGAAGAAAAAGACTTAGCAGATTTTGAAAAAAAGCCTTACACATTTGAGTGGGACATTTTCCCTGTCATGTGTATTTCTACACCTACACATAGACATGAACTTTAAATGCCATAGCCATCATATTAAGTTCTACAGTCATTCAGAGAGTTCAGTGTAGATTTTTTTTTTTTCCCCAGGAAACTTGAAAAATATCTTCCATGCAGAAAAGAAAATAGGACATTTTTCATGTTTGTAAACTTCAGAATACAAGAATTCTGCTTTTCTTTGGGGGTGCAATTTCTGTGTACTAATAAGTCCTCAATGAATCCTGTATATAAAAAGACTAGTGTTTAAAAATCAGTCTTTTGAAGAAATAAACAACAGTTTTTTTCAGCTGTTACTTCAATTCCCAGGTACTGCAATACTGATATTTACTTGGCTTGTTTGAGTAATCCTATTTCTAATCTATGTCTAAGGAAAATTGAGTTAATTTAAAAATTGAGGAAAAAATCAGTTGGTTATGAAACAATTTAATCCTTAGTTCATATGAAATACCTGTCAAAACTTTTATTTTATAGTTTCTGTAATCAGTAATTATGATTTTGTATTAGGTGCCTGGAGGATTGAAGTCTGGACACTGGTTATGTGAGCAGTATAGTGTTTTCCAGGGTGTTAGGTTTGTGCTTGCCAGATTAGCTGTATAATGTTAGATGTATCTCCTTGCATATGTGGTTTTTTTTTTTTAAGTTAGTATAAAATCAGGGTCCATTTTTTTGTGAACTGTTGCTCAAGCAAACAACTAATTCAGTCTTCACAAAATATGCTTTTAGGTTTAAATGTGATATTTTGCAGAAACAAGGCTGCTATTAGCCTCTTTAAGAACAGAAAGTAGTTCAATATATATTCACTGTGAATTCCTTCAGGCATTTTAGCTTGAATCTAGATAGTCTTTAAATACATTTAAAACAGAAGCACTGTTTAGTTTTCTATGCAGAGTAATGTTGCTTCTGAACTCCAGTCTGCTTGCTTCACAGTAAAACTGAAATCCAGTCATTAACGATGAAAAGCCAGAATCAGTTGTACTATGACCACGCTTAAGGGAACTTCCTACCCCCAAGAAGCTCTTCTAGTTTTCTGATTTGATCTTATGGCTTTTGAATTTTATTTTTTTTAGTAGTCCACAACAATAAACATATTCCATATTGATAAGTAATAAAACGTCAGTTATGCTAAGTGGTCTGGATAGCTTTGTAAATTGAACTCATTTGAACAGCATGCATTTTAGTAAAGCCAGGTTCAAAGTTATTAACTGCCTACAAGTTTAAATAAGTATAACATTTTGACACGTGTATCCTTGCACAACATGCAGTGCCCCTTGTTTTTATCAGAAGAGGAAGATATGCAGACTTAGCAGAGGGTTTGATATTTTTAATAGTATTTAATAGTATTTCCAACCAAGATGCATTGTAGTAGACGAGGGAATGACCATTTTGAGACTGCTGTGAAATGGCCCCTTCACCTTAGGGTGAATCTGATGTTCTCAAATTCATCAGACAACTTTATAAAGTTAAATATATCCTGAGACAGCAACGCTGACTCTGTGATTCTGACTTCATCTTCAGGAAATTTTTCTTTTATCAACCTATGTAAATTCTATAGAATGTATGTTTTCAAATAGCCACCCCGTGGTGTCAATAATTACAGACACGTGACTTAAAAATAAGCGGTTTAGTGATAGTGGCTAGGCATTTTCCTGGATATAAGAACCTTGGAAGAAGTCCAAGTAGCTTCATCAGCTCTACTCTTAGCCACAGTTTGACAGAGTAATGTAATAGTTGTGTGCCAGCACCAGCAGATTTAAACTTGCACCACTAATTCTATTTTGACATTGATGAAAAGATCAAATGGATCTTCTGTGTTTGAGGAGGTATTTTTTAGAGTCTGTCTTGAGAACAGAAGAAATAGCACTTTAGTTTTGCTGTGTTAAATGAGAGTCATGTTACTATTTTTTTGAATGCAATATTTTTTATTAAACCATTTTTCCTCAGAAATATACAGCGCTTTGAGGAGTGAAATTAATCTGTTTGGGCAACTGGTTTATGTAGAATCATAAACAATGTATAAAGTTAGAGATTTCCTGTGGTTATTTTTTGAACAAATACAATTTACAATTTTGACTTATTATGGTATTCTGGTGCCATAGTAGTCTGCCTGTTGTTTGAATAGGATTCTGTATTATGGGCAAGGATTCCTGAAGTTTTGCAAGCTCATCAATCATGCTGCACTAGATGAGAATGAGGGTATTACTGTGCAGCACCCAGGTAGTTTCTCACTCTCTTTAGATGCAGTATCAACAGCCTGTGCTTGAGCTAATTTAGGTTTGACAGGAAAAAAAAGCTAAATTACGTTGCCAGAATGGAGATTGTTTTTTGAATAGGAGTGAATCAGAAAGCGACATGGATGCATGCTTATTTGAATTTGAATTGCAACGATAGTGTTACTTAGTGTGTTATTTGCACCAGCTTCTACAGATTAAAAAAGAAAAAAAGAAGAGATGTTTGAAGGATCTGGTGATCTGAAAGGGATTGAGAATCTATTTTACTTAGAAAAAATGTCAATGATAAACATGTTTTGTTCATCAGAATACCAAAATTGCGCGATGTTGACAGGGAGAGGGTTTGACGTGTCAAACAGCAGAGCTTGGATTCAGGACAACCTTAGGGGACTGCGCCAATAGAAACCTCATGAAGTACTAGAAGTACAGAGCCCTTATCAGGATGGAATTACCAAACTTGAATATTAGCCAGGGTTGTGCTCTCATTCCACTTTAGGCAATATCCAAGTATGGAGCTGCATTAAGAGAAAATTATGCCCTTCTGCTTACCTCTGGGCAGACTGCATGTGGAATGAGACTCCAATTTTTGGTGTCCTACTTCAGAAAGAGTATTGGGAAGCAGAGGGGGTTCAGAAGAAGTGTTACAAAGACTTTTAAGGGCCTGAAGCACGCAGGCTTGGTTGAGGCTGTGAAGCTTGGGTTTGTTCACTTTGCAGAGAGCCTCCAATAGTAGACTACAGTTACTTGTGGGGGAGTTACAGAGATGATGAAGCTAAATTCTGCTCCGTAATAGCAAGTGGCAAAACAAAGGGAAGTGGTCAGAAGCTGCACCTTGGAGGATTCAGATGGATGTTAGAAAAAATTCATTATGCTAGCAGTGCTGCATTAAAACATGTTAACCAGAGTGGCTGTGGAATATCCATCCTTGGAGGTTTTCAAAACTTATCTGGAAAAAAATACTGTTAACCTGATCTGATATTGACAGTAACCTGGCTTTGAGTGGGAAACTGAGCAACATGAGCTGGAGATGTTTCTTCCAGTCCACATTTCTATGATTCTGTTAAGCTAACATTGCAAGAGCTTGCTCCATAACAGGTGCAGCTTTCCTAGTGGGAGACTCTTTAATTTATCAAGTCATAATAAGATGTCATAAAAAGTCATAACAAGAAAGCTGAGGAGAGAAAGAAATACAATTCTAACAAGTGACAGAAAGCGTTTGTCCATTTAATCTGGCCAGGTTTTTAAAAACAAGAGTTTGGAAATCTGCTGTTTCACACTCAGTTTGTAGGAGAACTCAATCCTGCAAAGATTTATGTCTAAAATAACTTTCCAGTACTCTAGGTCTTTGTGTCAATTACTTTCCATCTTTTTGTTAATTTTAATTTTCAGATGTTGTTTCTCATTTTCTGGGCCTTTTATTGTTTTTTTCATTCACTCATTGACTTTAATACTCAAACTTCAGTTTCCTAATAATGTCTGTATTGATTATTATGAAAATACTTTACATAGTGAATTAAAATGTAAGTTAGATAACAGTTCCCCTCCCCCAAATTTTCTCCTTTGCTTCTTGGAGGTTATTAACTGATGGATTTTCTATGTGGTATGGATGTGTACTCAAACACAAAATTAAAGCAGTGAAACAGTGGTATATGAATGTTGAATTTAATAGGCAAAGTGCAAGGTAGGAAAAAACTTAGCTATAAAAACCTACTTTAAGCATGTCATTCATCTCACTAGAATACAAACCCAGATTGTCTTTCAGCCTTTCATGACTCTGAATAGTGGAAATAATATCCTGTAATTATTACATTGTTTGAGAAAGGAAGGGGTTGGCACTTGGATAATCTGGTGTATGCCATCATGAGAGGCAGGACTTCAACATGCAGAGATAATCTGTGGAAGCTGTTTATCAAATCTTGATGCGAAGGCTGTGATTCTGAGTTTGAATTTTCTTTAAGTTATCTTTCACCTTCTATTTATGCTGTCAGCATTGAAGTTTTGCTATCAGTAATTCTCGTCGTCTGGGAGGACTGTTTGTTGATATTAGACTAAATTCTTTACTGACATCTACACAGTAGAAAACAGTAGGATTCTGCCAGCAAGCACTTAGCTCCGTACTGCTTCTTTGATCATTTCATCCCAGCAAGAAGAAATACTTCTTTTTCCTATTTTAGCATTACGTTTTTTGCACAAATACCCAACCAGTACTTAGAAACTATGAGAGAAATTTGTCTCACCTAATATTTATATTTGAAATATGACATTAGAACTGTAGTCTAAAATAATCACATACTTCTTGTGTTACTAGAGAGAAATAGCAGCTCTATAGGGTAAATCATTCCATGTTATGGATCCCACATCTATTTTAGTCACTCACTTATTACATTGCCTTCCTATCTCTGCTGATTATTATGAATCAGCTGACTAATTTTGACTAGATTAACACATTTGACTCTATTTTGACATGTTCCATTCAGCAAAAATTTTCTTTAAAATGTCTTTTTCAAGTTCTAGGAAAGCCTAGATATAGAATGGGCATATAAAATCACTAAATTGTTGTAAACCTGCCTACTTCACATTTGCTGTATGTTGAAAAGGGGAAATAAAGGCACTAGAGATTCTTTGAAAAATTTTATATAAAACTTTCCAGATATGACTATAATCTGATTGTGGTTTTTTATTGCGGGACTTTCATATGACTCTAGTTGTTTCTACAGGTGCTGTTAATGAATGCTGACACCCTGAATGAAAATAAAGTAATGTAAAATATAAACGATCCTTTAACAAATAGCTTTTTAGCAGGTCGCATAAGGTGGACTCTGTTGAAACTGTCATGTTTTTCTTGTCTTTGTGTTAGTTAATCTCCTGAGGTATGGTTCTTGTAAAAAACATTCTGGAAAAAACAGCAGCTAATTTGAATACTAAATATTATTTGAAGGGAATCCAGCCTTCATTTAAAGTTAAAATTGACTATAAAAAGCTTTTTTTTTTTTCCCTTTTTTTTTTTTTTTTCCCCATAAAAGATATTCTTAAATAATCATTTATGCTTGGGATGCACTCTATTTTGGCTAAAGAGATCTTCAGATCTTTTCTCAGATTCTATCTTTTCCATGTAAAATAAAGGTTGCATTGGCATTAACAGATACTTTGACCACTCTGTAATTTCTCTTCAACTTTTTCATATTTTTACTTTAATCTCTCTTCATTTTGATCCAGCATTTTTCATGACAGTAGTCTAAGTTAAAGTTTTTGAGAGTTTAAAATTTCTGGTTGTATTGGACAGATGTGAAAACATTTGTAGATTAAACTTGAGTAGTGAGTCAGAGAGTTCTTACCCTCTCTTGCTTCCTTACCACATGGTCCTCAGCTTCTTGTTTTTTCACTGGCTCCCAGGCCAGGTTTTGCCCTGGTTCAAACACAGCAATCTACTTAATCTCTCTAGAAAGGTTTCCTTTCTAGAGAGGAGATAGGGGATAGATCTCAAGGAGTTTAGTACGCTAAGTTATATTTTGATTCATTTATCAAGTGTTTTTCCTGGTATTTTCGGCTGAGGGGTTTGAAATGTGGAATTCCAGAGCTCCTAGAATTGTTTGCATTGCTTACAGTTGTGCATTATTAGTGAAGAGAAAGCAGAAATTACATTTCAGAGATGTGTTTGCGTGGTGGTGCCCCTATGCTGGTTCCAGGAATGATGCAGATAACATGCTGTTCCTTCCTTAAATTTTAAGTAATCTGACCTATGTTTAGCTGTGTTTAGCTGGCACAAGGCACATCAAAAAATTATAGTACTAAAGTTTACATTATATTTTTGCCCTAAAAAAAATAAAAAATAATTATTCTTGAATATCGTGAGTATTTCAAAAGTTTGCAAATCAACTGTTAAAGGGAATCAGAGTAACGTCAGATCTTAAATGCACAAAGGTCTCTAAAAAGACAATTATTTGAAAAGGCTGAGAATATAGTTAGATAAACACTTTGTGCAATTCAGAGTAGAAGATTGTGTATCTTAGTGGATAATTACACGCTATGAAAAACTGAACAAGACAAGGACTTAAGGATATTTGTAGATATAACTTAGCTCTTAGTGTTAGCAAAAAGTAGTTATAGTAATAATTATAGGCTCTATTGCATGGACGTGTGAATGTGCATCTGTGTATATGCTGTCTTAGAGATAATTATTAAATCTTTGTGAAAAATTACAGTAAGAAGTTGAACTAATGCGTGCTCTGGTGAGACTGTAAAAGTGTAGCATAAAAGAATATTTTTTACTTTGTCTTTAAAGTAATTTGCTTTCAAACAGTTTGTTTTATTATACACAAGATTTATCTTTTAAAAAAATTAACATATGCGTTATTTCTAATATTATGCAATGAAACTATTTTAACTGTATAAATTTTAAGCAGATGATGTTTTTTGTTCTTTCTAAAGCTTTATTTCAGAATTGTTGTTAAAAAGGAAAATGGTGATAGTTAAAACAGTTGACTATAAAAAAGACAATTTATATCAATATGATTTCATAATGTTTTGCATCTTGTTTTCATTGTATCAAGCAAGTTTTATGTGGATATTAACTTTACTTCGATAGAAGAACTGTATTCCATTGTTTGTATTTTGACACCGGCAAAGACAGGGGAGTTAGTCGCTCTTCTCAGTTTATGGTAAATGCAGATGTGTGCACACTAGACTGAAATTACACTTGAAACTAATCATCTGTGGAGCCATAAAGCCGTAGCCTAAAAGGAGCTGTTGACTCTGAAAATGTTGTAATTTACTTCTATTTTATTTGCAGATTGCCTTCTCACAGCACAATACCATCATGGATCTTGTGCAGTTCTTTGTCACCTTCTTCAGGTAAATTGCTTTTTCTGTCTTCTGACTGAAATCATGCTGATTCTTTTCCATAAAACTCTTATCTTAACCAGCTTCTTGATCTTAAGAAATGACTGCAAGGAAGCTTTTAAACTGTGTTCTCTAATTTGCACCAGTGGAGGATCCAGGCCATTGCCCTGTAGCTACAGGCAGCTGCTGGCATCTTTCATGTCTTTCCTATTCAGTGGTGAGATCTTCATACTTACTTCATAAAGATTGGCTAGACGTGTACTGTATATTACAGTGATCAAGAGAAAACAGCTATACTCAAACCATAATTTATGCACTTGATTGTTTCATAAACTCTTTTAAAGTATTATCAAAAATGATGGTTCTATTCAATGGTTTGTTATTTTTAATAAAGCACCCTAAATCACTGCCCGTGCTTTCATGTGTTAGAGATGAATTGTGAAAGGCAGTCGGTGATGTGTGAGGTTTGGCTGTGGCAGCAATGCAGCAGCTGGCTTCAGCTGCAAAGGGACAACTATTCTACGATCTGAACTAAACTCCACTGAAAGACATCTTAAAAGTTCAGCTGTCTGATGAAATGTCACAAACTTGAATATACACAGATTAGTTACGGTGCTTTGAAATCTCGCTGTGAAGATGTTCCCCAATAACCATGAAGCGTATGCAAAATGTGGACGGTGACAGACAGCGGTGTTCGTCAGACTTCCTGTATTTCTAGAACTGCCATGCATTTATTTCACAAGTTCACAGTACAGCTCTTTTGTTCGCTTCAGTCACTGTGCTCTGAGGAACTGTACCTGAAGAGTCAAATCCTTGAGTGCTGTGAACAGACCAACCTCAGTTAATTGTCATCACCTAAAATGGGGCAGAAATGAGCAGACACTGATGTCTTCTGTACCCATAAATTGGGTAACAGAGAGTGGTTTAGTAGTAGTGTAAAGCATCCCATTTCTCCTCTTTCATCACAAACAAAGCAATAAAATGCTGGTTGTCTAAAGGTCAGTCCAGTAGCAGTTTGGGTTTTCGGTTTTGGGATTTTTTTCCTGGGAAGCCATCCAAAACATGTTGATGCTCATGCAAACCTTAAGAAGACAAACTCCTATAGAAGCAAGCACAGTCTGTCCAAGTATGATAGAACAGAGGGATCCTGTCACAAATAGCAGAGGGAGACTAAAAGCAATTTGTTTCTGCTGGTGCCCTAGTGCTGGCTTAGAAATAGTGAACTATAGGCTCTTTGATGGGGAAGCCATCTGTATAAATACAGTGCATTAGCTCTCCTGGTGTGATGGACTATTTGATATGGTTTGTTCTGGGTAAATGCAAACTTACCATGATCCTGATGAAAGAACACCCCTGAGAGAGAGAAAGGCTGTAGGGTAGCTGGCAGCCATCCTGCCTCTGCCTTCGATTTGCCCCAGTCTAATTGTATAACCCAGGCTTTCTGCTGGTGTTCAGATGAAGAGGGGCTTGCAGGTATCTGCAGCACAACGTTAATAATCTGCCTCAGGAGCCTAGGTGCAGAAAAGCATAAAAAAAAATCAGGAAATGCTGTGAGTAATGCATTGCAGTAATCCAAGCAAGGTACGAAAATGAACGACATGGCATCCTCCAAAGGCATGTATAATTCAAACTAAGTTTGATGGTTATAGTGACAAATAGAATGGAAATAATAATAAATGGAAAAAATAATTAGTATATTCTTTAGAGAAAATCAGACTGAGAAAATGAAAAGTTTCCAGTCTAGACACCATTAAAATTTTCAGCAATTATTAAACTGGATGTTGTTTCTACAGGATCTCTAGACTAAACAAGCTGCAGAATCTTTCTAGTAGGAAAATGTAGTGGACAGAAGTAGTCGTACCTAAAGACGGCAACCATCAGGATGTCCTCTCCAAAGTGGTTGATGATCTTCAAGCCTTTTGTCTGAAAAATTGGTTGCAACACTTTGTAGCCTAACAAAATTATTTTAATAAGGGTTGGTTTGTTTGCATTGTCTTGTGGTGTTTGTGTAGTTTTTACTGGATGAGAATGTAATATATTAAAGCTGTGGCAAATTATATTGGTAACAGAAATACCTCAGATTTTCTAGGTTTATTGACAGAGAAAATAATTGTATTTAAGGACAATTTGAATGTGTTTGATAGCAAAACAGATTTCAACCCACTTTGTTAAATGTGCATTCGCATGTCTCCCATCTAGTGTTATATGTTTCGTATTTCTGAGAATGTGGCATAATTCTGGTCACACTGGCTGCCTAACCAAACCAGGAAATAACTTTATTTGACAATAACAGGTTTTTAAACAACCATTAAAAAGTATAGTTTAAAGCTGTTCTTTTATAGGATGAGTGTTCCAGAGTAAAAGATGAAATGCCATGTTTTACTGCTTGAATCAAAAAACATCCAACAAACAATTTTAGAATTTTTTCTGAAATATCAACTAGTTTAAAAGTATTATTCTGTAAGGAATTTATTTAAAATAATAAAGTGCAAAAGCTATGATTAGATCTCAAATTAATGCTTGACCTAACAAGACGCTGTTATTGAATGTTCCAGAACAGCAAAGTTGCAGAAATAGAAGTTATTTTAAAAAATAAGCAGAATATTACAGAAACTGTAGTGCTCCAGACCATGATGATATACATAGTGGAAAAAAAAAATCCTATTTAATTTAATTCTTTTTAGACTGGAAGGTTTCATTGTATCTACTGTGATTCAGTGACCTTTTCTTTAAAAACAGAAATGCAATCAGATGAGTAAGAGTAGTAACAGATTTTATACAAACTGGTATCTCTGTTGCTTTAGTCAATGCCTTGAAGATTTTTAGCCATCATACAAATTGAGAGGTGCATGACTTTTTTTTCCACCTGCTTTGAAGCAGTACAGATCTCATTAGAAAACCTAACAGGCAGCAAACGTGAATGATCTTTCTTCTTATATTGGAAAAATACAGTTCCCACAGTTGAAGAAAGACTAATCCTGTGTTGCTCTGACCAGTAAAACACTGAGTAAGCTAAAGCCTGGCTTTTTTTTTTTCTCCTGAGCTGTAAGTGACAAAGTTTTTGATGTTTTCACGTCTTACATGAATATATTGTTTTGATTGAGTGGGTGGCCAGGACATTTTAGGCATTTCATAATGGTACATGAAGTTTCTTTGGTTTCTGAAAATATTTATTTACTTTTCCTTTAGATCATATTTTATCATGCATAAAAATTGTGTTCAATATTTGTTACTTTTATTGCATATGATTTGAGTAAATCTGGAATTAAGAGCCAAGATTGCTAGACCTGCTTTTAAATAAAATTATAGTTAAGAATTTATAACGTGTTTCTCGGAAAACTATTTGTATCAGAAATCTGGTAAGAAACACAGTGTTGTCTCACAATCAAAAAACAGGCAAAGGTGAAATCAGTCCATGTGACAAAGGTTAGCTGTTAGTATTTTTGTGATAGGTAATAATATGCAGCTGTTGCTGTCATAACTATTTTCTTAAAGCCTGTTTCAAATATATTATACTGTCCAGTAACGAATCAGGCACTTGTCTCTGAGCATACATCTTCTTTATGCTCTCAGAATGATGACCTCCATTTTCTCTGGTTCTTGAGGCAGAGCTGCCAACAGGGGATTTTATAACATTTTATAACATGTCTTCTTATTATTATGAATTACAGAATTTCCAATTTGTACTAGGCAGAGCAATATTAAATAATATAGATACTTTGGAAGTTTGAAAATATTTTTGTGTGTGTGTGTATGCTTTAAGAATTTCTGTGAAAATTTATGGTCATTTAGGATTAAGGGTACATTCATTCTGACAAATATTTTTGTGAGCATTGCAAGTGAGAGAAAACAACATACAAAATATATCCTGGATTTATTGCTGGAGAAGAGAGCATTTAGGTTAGGGTGAGGACTAGCAGCTGCAATAGGAAATGCAGCAGTTACTGAAGAACCAGATTTATCACCCCCACGTATATGACTGTGTGTCTCTGAAGAGTCACCTCAGTTGGGTTTCACGTGGTGGCAGTGGATGGCTGCGTCTCAGCTCCTGAGAGCTTCAGGACCTGCATCTACCACTCGGGGTATAAATTAGCAATGGGTGAATTCCTTCTCTTTACCGCCATCCTTTGGTATGTCTGCCTGGTTTCATGTTCTGTTTTTGTTAAAATTAAGGGTGATAAATTAATGCTAGACTTTGGCATGCTTAGCTTTATGAGATCAACTATTGATCTCTGTAAGAAAGACAAAATGCAGTGTGTCGGGATCAGATCACATCCACCATAGCTGGGTTCTCAGAAATCGCAGAAGTCTTATAAATCTAAATTAGAATATTTTCTGGTAACACGAAAATCAAGTTATCTTAGCAAAGTGGATTTTACATTTGGGGCTAGAATAAAATTGATTTTTACTTAGTGATGCATTAAATGGTTTTCACCTCACTTAGAAGCAAATAGTTGTCCGACTTCCACTGGGACAAGCATGTCTGTACTGCAGTAGGGAATCTGAGTTGGGTGGTTTGTTTTTTTTTGTTTAAAATGTTTGTTCTGAATTGTGAAATGTAGTTTTGTGTCTTACACCTTCTGATTCACCCAGAAACTTTGTCATCACTATAGAGTTATTTGATATATTCATATTTCCTGAGAAGGCAGCTACTTGTTATTGGCCTGCAGGCAAAGGAGATTCCCCTGTACCACTGGATCAGTTGCTCTTCAAAGCAATAGATAAGTCATTTAATCCCTTGGTGAACATAACTGTTTTCCATTAGTTTGTTCTTTTTTTTTCTTCTTTCTGCGTTCATCCTTTGAGTCATTTGGAAGTGCATGTGAGTGCACTAGTGCTTGCTGTATTTTGATTTCAAAATACACTGTCCCTCAAAGTACAAAACAGTTGCTCGGCTTGATATCTGAAGGTGGACTGGTTTGATATACAGCAGACACGGGCTTTTCCTTCCTTCAAGTAGGTGTGTTTAAAATTTTGAACTTCTCACTTCCTGTGTGTATCAGAAATAGTAAGTGAGAGCTGTTTCTTCTGCCCAGTGAAGTGCTTGATCCCAATTTCTGCTCAGTTCACAAGAACTAGAAATAAGTTCTGGAGTTACTTAAGTGTAGAGGGGAGTTGTGAAGGTTTGGGTGACAGTAACAGTATTTGCAAGACTTATTTTCTTTTTTTCCCCTCGTCTTTTTTAGAGGAGGGGAAAAAACCCCTATCTTAAATTGCACTCTTTTTTGTATATGGTGCGATAGCCTAACACTCAAAAAACCATTTTGTCACTACTTCTGCTTTTATAAAATCTTGTTGGAAACAAAGCTGCCATTTATGTAGTCATGCTCACTGTAGAGGTCTCAGAAGGTGTCACCTGAAATAAACTTCCCAAGACTCCTGATGAAAGTACGCCTTTTTTTGAAGACTTTTTTTTGGAAGCCTTTGCAGACTCCCTGACTTAGAGACAGTTCTGTAATATTTGCCTTTTGGTGATGCATGTTTCTACAGCTGCACTGTATTTTGTTTCCTAAAAGGCATCATAGATAATTCGTATTGTGTTTGTGTTTTGATTCCCTAAATTTTATATTGTATTTCCTTAAATCCGATTAGTCAATTGTTTTCTTAGACTAAAACAGTGCTGGCGCTCACAGCTATTTGTCTTCTGGAGTGCTTAATCCTGATCACTTTTTTATGGAACTCCAGTCCACCGTACTGTAAATAAAAGAACTAGAACAGGTTTTCATCTGTGATAAATGGACTTGAAATTCTGCTTTTGTCATTTTAATTCAAAAGAGAAGCAATTCTGTCTTCTTATGACAAGGTATATGTGCCTGTTGCAAAGTAACTTCAGAAGTTTGTTTCCAGATGTAAGTATATAGCGAAATGGGGCAAAGCTGATGAAGAAAAATAATAATAATAATAAAAAAAACAGATAAAAAATATTTGGATTTTCCTTTAGGCAATGATGTCGTTGTCCATTATAGCAAGTGACAAACAGCTTTCTCAAGCACTCTGCCAGTCTGTCTCTGCAGATGCAGTCAGTATGGCATGCTGTGAAGTGAGTGACATCGAAGAAATGAGCAATCTGTTTACAACAGTAGAGAAATATTGAAGGTCCTTGTGTTCAGTTGTAATAAATCACAGAAAGAGAGAAAAGAGAGTGCTAGATTGTGTGTTATGCTGTGGATTTCATAGATACTAAAATATTTAATCTAATTATCACTTTAGAGAAGACACAGCTGAATTCAAAGGAATTCACCTAATGAGCTTTTAAATGGAGTATTAATAAAAATACTCCAGTAAAATTTTCTGGTACCAAATGAAGCATTTTATGTGGAAGTTTTTTGTTTATTAGGGTTTGATGCTAGAGGGGGGTCTACATTTTTTCGAAAGAAGAAGATTACAGAAATTGCTGTGGACTCCAAAAACCACACTAAAAATTACACATTAAAAAGTAATGACATTATCTATTTGTGTCTTTAAATCTAAATTTAGTCTGCATATGTAGCCCAATTATGCTCTGGTTGTTTTTCTATGTTTTCAATAATTTTTTTTGTTATATTTTAGGAGAACACTCTACAGTTTCAAAATTGCATTTCTGCCTTACATGTCATTTTAGTCAAAATTCTGAATATCAGGTTGAGAGGTATCAGGGGTTTTGTATTCTTTATACAGTACAATTACAAAACAATAATAAGACCTCTTTGGCCTGGAAACCTGAAAATCCTAACTCTGTCCTCAGGAAAAATTCATATTAATAGAGCTTTTAATGAGGAGAGTTGTGACTTTTTTTACACCTACCTGGTCAAGCATATTCACCTCTTTGGAAAAGGTATTAGAAATGTTACATGATTAAGGGACATATTCTTTTGCAATCTATTAAATTTCATTATTATTTGCCTCTAATGTGCTAAACGATGCTGACATGCCTTGGTGACTCTCTAAATGTTTGGGTTTTTTTGTATATTTCTGTGTTATATTATCAAAGGATAACACCTGCACTGGAGAAAAGAAGAGAATGAGGGGAATGCATTAAAAAATAAATGAAATAATGTGAGTCTTTTGGTTTTGAAGGCTGTTGAAATGTGACATTGGTTGGACACCTTCTTCCCCAAATTCACTAACTGACTATATTAGAATGGATGAATCTTTTTCTCCACCTTAATTTTAAATCTTAAATTAGCATAAATCAGCAAAATAATTGCAAAAAATGTAAAGTGAAAGCACAGCTATTTTAAAATAGAACTACAGAGCTGTTTTAAAAAAGAAAATCTAAAATATAGTAGATGTCTAATTATTGATTCTTCTTGAAAGTTACTGCATAAAATATCAAATTCTATATTTCATAGTTTGTCTGCAAATTTAAAGGACATAATTTGGGTTTTTTTTTCTTTTTAGATCTGGAGGGGTTTATATACAACATCACTTGTTGAGAGAAATATAGAGTATTTCACCCATGAAGGGCAAACCCATAAAATTATATGAAATATGAAAGTCTTTTCCATGAGTAAAAGAAACATAATCACACATTATGGGTGCGATATTCTATTTATTCTATGGAGATTAATTTAAGTTTATGTTAGATTAAGCCCCCTTTGATTGTAAATCTTCTTTATTTGCTGCTTGAAAGAGGTGAAAGGAAGAACTGCCGAGAGTTAAAGTTCACATCTAGAGCTTTATTGTGTAATATATTTCAGAGTCCTTTTAAATGCTTCACTTTCGTTTTGATAATGTATTGGCAGAATGAAATGCGAATGTTGGTCTTCTGGATGGCATCCTGATGTACGCTCTAGCCATTTTCCCTTTTTAGTTGTGCATAAAGGCTCTTCACATAATTGATCATTCATTTATACATTACTATAGTAGCTTCTGGTGTGGCTTGTGGTATATTTAATATGAAAAGACAGCTTTATGTATATATACATGAATGTAGGAAAATGCAAATATAAAACATGTATGTGTTGATTTATACATTATATTGTTACCTTTTAGTAATTATTTTATTGAATAAAGTTATTTAACACCCACCCCACCCCCGCCTACATGCTCTATACCATTTTTGCATGTGTGCATATTGAAAAAAATTAGGACTTTTTTTTTTGTAAACATTTGCCTGCAAATGACAAATTCCCCACTCAAACCCATTTCATTCTTCTTTACCATCAAGAAGTATTTTGATGTTTCATTGCACAGCGAAGACCAATAAACCCAGGCTTTGTAGAGGCACTTGTCAGAGGTGATTTGAAACTATTCTAGGAGTTGGAGTTTATGCCTCAGGAGATGAAGGATTGTTAGTTTTCTACATTCAATATATATTAATAAATGATTTTACACAGATGTGGTAGCTGTTCTTACTAATAAAGTAATATGTTTTCTATTGATATTTCATTGATGCTGCTTACTTTAAAATGTAATTTATATGAAATGCAGCTGATGCCATTGATAATCCAATGTCCCTGCTTTCAGTTGTATATTTAGAGCTTAAATTGCGAAGCTTTATTAATACCATTATTGGAGTTTTAGTTCATTATTTTCCTTAATTTTGCTCTTCTTCCTCATCAAAATTTGGGTATATTTCTAATAGTGATTTTAAATGTATCCCTCTTATGCATACTTTTGGCAAGTATACTGCTTTTTTTGAGGCTCATTTCTCTCTAATATATTTCTTTTAACTTCTGTAGAGTAGTTCAAATATTCTGTGCCACAGCAATATCCAGTGGTCCTGTGGAAACCAATGAGAAAGCTCCATGGCATAGGGGTTCTGCTTCAATTTGCCCATGACCTTTGTTTTGGCTCCTCTGCAATGCTCCAGTTCTCCACTGCCAAAGCAGTCCCTAAACAGAAAGGCTGCTACTGTCAAAAGCATTTACCGTGGCCAACAGGCCACTTAAAGGCAACAAACATCTTGTACCACAATAAATCTTCATTACTTCCAAAACAAGTTACACTCTACATGCAAAAGAGCTGGAGCACCCCAGCCTGTGCATCTAATCCTTTGTTTATAATTTGTTGTATACACAGACGTGCATTGGGCTTCTAAGTGTCGTTGTTTGGATGAATCAGTCCATGGATACCTACACTCTGCTGACCCACTCAGCGTAGGTATTCTGGGTAGAAGTACTTGAGTACAGGCAGCTCACGGAATTTTCCTTTTCTTTTTATTTAATTTTTTTAATTTATGTTTCTATTTATCTAAGCAGTAAAACAATCACCTTCTATAACTCCATATTTTCTCCCATAATACATATATGATTTTAGTCTATTCTTGTATATATAAAATATATATTTATGGACATTTCACACAGGTATCCTTAAATTTTTTTTTGAGTGGAGTCACAGTGTACATGCAAAAGTGGTTGAGGTGGCCATGGTACAAATTTCTTGGATATTTTGCCAAACAGTGTCATTGGGATAATTCAGGCTAGCTTTATGGAAGTAATAGTGAGCTTGGATCACACATGTCCTTACTTAACTTTTTTGGTTGTTGTTTGGTTGGGCACTTAGAGATGACCTGAAGGTTAGTTAATAAGAATTCAAGAAAAAAAGGTGTGCACTATGCTGCAGAATCCGACTGCAGCTGCTGTATGGTATCATCTCATGATCACAGGTTAGACTTCTTCAGGAAGTACCTAAAATCTAGTGCTACCTTTGTGGAGTTGGAATAAACTGTTTGATTTGGGAATTCAGAAGATTGAGCATGTAACTGTAGAGGAGGTGATTTCTTAAAGGGACTTTGCTTTGAACACTTGAATGTATCACCCTGTAACACAACTCATGTGCTAAAACAAGTGATGCTTGGGTCAGATACTGCTGAGAATTCCATGCCCACCTGAGTACCATTGATTCAAACATGTTTTGTCAAGCTTGGAGCTATAAGCAGTATTTGCCATTGAAAAAAACCCAATTGCCTAAGAATTCTTGCCCATGTCTGTGTGCCTCCTGCAGGCTCTAGTGTAGTGATGCAGTTATGTGATATCTAAAGTTAAGCTGTGTCTGAGATTTTAGCACGGCAGTTTTCTTTAAAATAAGTTACAGTATCCCTGTGTTTTTCAGGTCATTTTCTCAATAAGACCAGGGAATAAGATCCTTTCTGAGGAGTTCCTTTACAGTCTTCCTGCTATAGTCAATAATAGTCCTCCGAGATAGAAATAAATTTTCGTCTTTATATCTGCCTGCTCTATGGGAGATGAAATTCTGTAGAAAGATCTGTTGCTCTGATCTGCCAAATTTCTCTTTGTTTCATAAAAACATCTAATTCCTGATTCTAACATAGAGAAGGCCAGGAATTTATTATGTGGGAGCAGAGTCCCCCATGCCTATTGTCTCTAAAAATACTTAATTTATAAAGGTCAGGGTCATTAATGGTCAGTGTCTCTTTTACCAGAGAAAGAGATATGCTTTCTGAATTGAATTCTTACTCAACAGCCCAAGTCCTCTCTCCATGGCTTATCTCGACCTTCCATCTTCCTTTTATTATATTCTAAGTGAGGTAAGTACCAGTTACATCTGTTTCCAAGCAGAAGTATTCAGTTTTTGTGTGTTTCTCAATCAGACGTTATGAAAACGAGAAATGTAGTATTTTCCTACACAAGGACTAGGAAATTCTTTAGATTTGATCTCCCATTCTCCTCATTTAAAAGGTCTGCTCTGATACTGGGTGGAAATATTCACGAGGCTTTGATGTTTCCCTGGGTTGTAACTTGAGTCTGCACTGACAATGCTTGATAGGTGTTAGGCTGGCATTGAAGAACACTATGTTGAAATGCGGGAGTCTGAAATTATTGAAACCTATTCTTTTAGGGT